>JAZKJV010008724.1:0-306346 GCA_037367405.1 Ottelia alismoides | reverse complement strand
TGTCCCGAAGTGCCCGAGCAGAGACCAGTGTAGCTATTTGTTTATATGATGGCACCTGAGTTCAGGACTTTTGCCTTTGCATAAACCCGCGAGATGGCCAATAGATAGGAGTGCACTGATGGATAGCCCCAGGGTTCGACATATGTTCTAGATCAGGGTGCCATCAACAACACATTATTAGCCTCCCTGGAGATGATGCAGAGGCAGATTAGAGACTAAGGAGCCTTCATACAGAGGTGCATAGAGAGATAGCACAGATGCGAGCAGACAGAGGAGAGTCGCACTGAGCAGGCAGTGGAGAGATCCCAGAGTGTGGAGCAGATGGAGGACATCCAGAAGAGCTACAGGAGCCCGTACGACCGTCTAGGTCAATGTGGGAGTTGCACAACCCTGGTGCAACTCTTACACACCGTTGAATCCAGCTTCCGGTGATTCTGGAAGACGTCAAGCTCCCTCCCCAGACCATTCAGCTCTTGCCCAAGTTCCATGGGCTTGCCACCAAAGAGCCGCATCTACACCTGTAGGAGTTCGAGACGATCTACAGCACTGTCCATGACAAATACATGGACGAGGACACCATGATTGCATTCCCTTTCTCACTGGTTGACAGAGTAGCATACTGGCTGAAGCATTTGGGAAGATACGTCACTTCATGGGAGTAGCTCCGTACCAAGTACTTGAACAAGTACTATCCAATCAGCCGGACGAACGCAATGCGAGCTCTGATCAATAGTTTCTCTATTATTTCCAACGAGCAGTTCCGTGAGGTGTGGGATCGTTTTCGTGAGCTCATCGACTGGTGCCTACATCACGACATATCAAAGCCCAATAGTACAGAGTTTCTTTTTTGGGCTGACACCGGAGCTGTAGGGGCTTGTGAATGCTTCTTGTGGGGCTCCTATTTTGCCTAGGATGAAGACCAGGTCTGGGACATCTATGAGAAGATGACCGAGAATTACACATTGATGTCCCAAACCCGGCTCTACACTCAAGAAAAACCCTCACCCCATGTCGTGTCCTATCAAAGGATAACACGAGTTGATGCAGGTCCATCCACTTCCTCAACAGTCGTAGCACAGGCAGAGTCGTCAGCAGCTGACATGGGCATTATCAGTGAGAAGATGGACCTCATAGAGATTATCGAGAAGGATCAGTGCCATGGCTTATCTCAGATAGAGAAGTTGGCACAGACCTTGAGTGACCTGAAGACCCATATCATGTGTCTCTGGGAGGCACAGACGGCTTCTCAGCCCCATCTCAAGTCACGGGTTGATCCTAGCAACAACATCTCGTCCCAACACTCCGCCTAATACCGACAGGTTCACCACATCTAGACGGAGCCGGTCCAGCAGTGGCAACACCAGTACTCTCAGCCACCACCATCTCAGGATACTCAAATGGTGGTGTACCAGCAGGATCGGCCACTGGCAGTTCTCCCTCCACCCCCCTACGAGCAGGAACCATTGATGGAAGTCAACGGGATATGGTATGACCAACAACAGCCCAGGATCTGCCAAGATCACCCCAGATTCAGGTGGTCGACCGGAGGTACCTCATCCCAACAGCAACCTCCAGCTCAGGGTGGACAGTTTGGCCAGCAGCAGCAGCCCAGTTCCCTCACCAGCCACAGTACCAGTCAGGTCCTCATCCCTACCAGCAGGGACAACAGTGAAGGCAGCACCAGTGACGAACCGTGAATTCGGCCCTTTAATAACGTGGAATTAACACTTAATGATGTCATCGCAGTCGGGCCGAATCGGGTCGTCAAAATTTGGATATGGAAAGGAAATCAGATGGTCGTGTTTTGCAAGAAACCAAGGTCGAACTCAGGGACACGAGCCTCTCTCATATTATCTAGATTTTTATCTATTTAACTAAGTGTTGAATTAGAGAACATAGGTCAAATAATGCGTGAGTATGAGACAATGCATTAAAACAAAAGTAAACATGCATTTCTTTTATTTTAATCATGCAAGTAAATGCAATGAGATGCAATGAAAATATGCCCTAAATCAGAGGAATGAGCCAAGTAAACAATGAATCAATTTTAGATTTAATTGAGATGACAAACTTGATTTGAACAAGGCATAAGTTAAGTAATGAGAGACACATGCGATCAACATAATACATCAAAATTTAATGTGTCAATCATATAAAATAAACATGCCATTAAAAAGTTCATTAAACATGCTTTAAAATGAATCTGAAATCAACTCAATCGGAAATAGGGAGATCAACATATGCATGAAAGAAAGCAAGGGAATAACTGAAAGAAAACATGAAATAAAATTACAAAAAGTCCCTGGGAGGGACTAAAATGTAAATATGAAAAATATCGGGGCTTCCCTGTAAATGACCCATACGCACAGGGGCATTTTTACAATTTTGAAAACTCGTGAGGGTATCAATGCAAAATACCCACAGTGCACGTGATCTGTACGTGATCCAGGACCTGGTTACAATAATGGAGAAGAATGCGGGCCTCCATGCAAATTACCCAAATGGCCTGTGCTATGTGCGTGCCATCCAGGCTCGGAGAAAGGCGCAGGCTCGGTAGAGGCTTGGTCTGCTTCGGCCAGCCTCGGGCGCTGGCTCGGATGTTGGTACAGGTTCGATGTTGGCTCGGTTCAACTTGAAGCTCCAGTGAGGCCCGGCGTAGGCTCGGATGTACGATCCTCCAGGCTTGGACAGTGGGCTCGGGGATGCCCTGTTGATGACGCGTGGACGCTTGTGCGCCATTGGATCATTAGGATCCAACGGTAACTGGGGGATCCTCTTGTTGTTGACGTGGCCGCTCTTGCACCATTGGATGAGCTCCGAGGAGTATCATCCGACGGTTCCTGTAGCATCTTCCTCGATCGTGGCTGGTGGCGAACTCCGGACTCCGACGAAGGCCCCCGAGCTCCGGCGCCTTCTAGCTCGCTCGATGAAGGTCCCCAGAGCTCCGTGGACGATGGGCGATGTAGATGGAGCTCAGGGGCTTTCCCAAGCATCTTGGACAGGACTGATTATGTCTGAAAGGCAGAGGCGAAGTTGAGCGAAGTACCTCCGGCGAGAATCTCGACCATTGAAGTACAGAGGACATGCATCATTAATTGATAGCCGAAGCATGGGGTTTTGTGAAGGGGAGTGAGGTGAAGAGCTCAGTGGGTGAAGAATGCGATAGCTCTGAGCTCCTCCGCCATTCATGGCGGAGGAGGTGGATCGGAGGTGACATAGGGTTTGTAGGAAGAAGAAGATGATCGAGAAGCAGCGCGTGAACGGTGGATGTCCGGTGGTGCTCGAGAGGTGGTCCATGGACAGCGAAAGTGGAAAGGGGATCCGACTTAATTACGAGAAAATTAAGAAAAATGCAAGGGAGGTTGTAGGGGCTTACCTGGTCGGATATGGCGGACGGAGGCTTGGGCTGGGGCTCAATTCGAGCCCCGGGTCGTCGCTGGACCTTCTCAGCCAGTGGAGGCAGCTCGAGCGGGCTTGGAGCTCCGCAACACCGCCGTGATCAGCGATGGGTCAACATCAGAGGAGATAGTCGTCATCGCTCAAATCCGCCATCTCCCTCTGTCACAGGAAGATGGGGGAGGGCTGGGCCTCCCCCCGCATAAAGGTAGACCAAGGTTTCTGGAGGAGGAGGAGGAGGCAGAGTATTTAAAGCAGGGTGATGACGGTTCTGGTGGTAGCTTCATGGGTTTCGAAGAGAAAATGGGGTGAGTGGAGAGGCGTTCGTGGGGGGTGTGGTAGCTCGCGAGGTCAAGGGTGGATAGGGCTAAGTCTTAGAGCAGTTGGAGTTTGGAGGTGATGGACGACGTGGGCAGAAAAAATGGAAGGGGACATAACGTTAGCGAGATGGAGAACGTGGGATCGGGGGAGGCTGGAGGTTGACGTTGAGTTCCCAGCCGTTGGATCTTGCGATCAACGGCTGAGAAGAAGGTGCTCTGGAGCGGCATGGATTGAATCTCAGGCAAAATGATCGAAGAGCGTGTGAGATGCCACGTGTCGAGTTAAGGCAGCGGTGCTAACGGGTGGCTGTGATCTGAGATGAAGATTGATCGGACGGTTGATATCAAAGAGGGCATAGACGGTGGTGATAGAGCAGTGGGGGGCGCGATTGAACGGTGCACAACGTACCATGTGGCGTAAGGAGGGAAGGGCGCTCACGGAGGGTGGAGATGAAATCCTGGAAGTGATCTGATGGCTATGGACTAAGAGCAAATGTGGAGGTACTCTGGCCATTGGATCAAGAAGGGATCCAACGGCTGGAGATAGGGGCGGAAGATGCAAAGGGGTCGGGCCATGTGGCTCACCCAAAGAGGGCCATGTGGCCCAATCAGATTATTGCAAGAGAATTTTTTATTTTTGAGGGGGTAAACGGTCGAATTTGAGAAAACTTAAAACATGAAAGTTGTAGATCTCGATGAGATATACAAGTTTCATGTTGAACAAAACTGGAGATGAGGTCATTTGAAGATACAAAATATTTTTGAGGGTATTTTTAAGGCTAAAAATACCATGAATTTTACTTTTGCCATTTTTTGTGATTTTCAATTTATTAAAGACTCTGAAAATTACAGGACATTATCTGATTTTTATTGACACAAATTTAAGCAAGGGGGTTAATAATGGAAAATTAAGATGATGAAATTGGGTTTCATCACCCCTCTATACTTAAACTATGCTCGTCCTCGAACATCAAAGATAATTAATAAACTGGATTAACCCCCTTGTGCATGCGAGTACAGGATCCAATCTGTTCAAGTCCACTCAACTTTAGAGGTCCAAAATTTCTAGAATTCAACCCAGCCTTAATCAAGAGGCACCCAATTCCTCTAATTCTCCAGACTCTCTCTGATGTGCATATACACTAAGGATATGAAATTTAGTGTTGACTGAAATTCCAAGAGTAGAGTCAAAACGTCACCCAAAGTCTTGGTCCAAGAAATTCTCCTAAGGACCTAATCCTCAACACTAGGGAATAAATCAAATCTTGCATCCAGTCCACCGTCTCTTTGGTTGTCAGACTTAGAAAATGTAGATGGAAGGTCAGTAATGGAGGGCATGGGATTATGTCATTTCTTCTCTCCCTCTCATTGGAACAAGGATTCTCCCTAGTGCCTTTTTATGCAACACATTTTTTTGGTGTTGATCAGTGCGCCCGTCAAGAGAAGTTGGAGCCGTCTGCACTTGTTTTCCTGGGAATACACCGGGGTGTGTCTTTTTTGAGTACCTATCGTACCTTCTACACCCAGACTTGTAGCATTTACGATGTAGAGCCCTTTTTTGGTGCAAGCTCGACTCCTGGTCCTAATAGCGGTGGTCCAAGTGGACATTTTGAAATGTTTGGGAGCGCTCGCCTTTGGTGGAAGCTCTTTGATATTTAACTTTGTGGAATGAGAGCTTTTCTTTGATATTTCATTGCTTTGTATAATTTTTGGCTAGCTCCACTGCTTTTACCAAGAGTTGGCGCACACTGATCAACAGTTTTTATTTATTCACACCCTGGCACTTAGGTCAATGTCAAGAGATTAGTATAAGAACCAAGTTCTCATACTGGCTAAAATTTGCTGACACTCAGATTTCATGAAGCCTTCAAAGATTTTATCCCATCCTTGAGCATCATTAGATCAAGTCCAAACTCGACTTCCTCATACCAATCCCCCAAGTGAAGAGTCAACTCATCTCATCAAAACCGCAGTCGTGCATGTGATGTGCTGATCATATTCTTATTGGTCTGAGACTAAGCATGAAATATAGCATGCAAATCTAGAAACCTAGGGAAATGTGGATGATTAAGTCTAAGACCCTGATGGCTAAGGCCGGTTAACCCAAAATCTCAAGACCTCATAAAACTAAGTTTCCTTGATCATTTCAGATCATGGGTGGAAGTGTGAAAGTAGAGGATTAATCCAACTCCTTCATTCAAACACAATTTTTTTGCAACTTCAAGAGATATTAGGACTGCCTAAACTCAATTAAGTAGATGCATCTGCATTCAGCTAGTATGGATGTAAGTACAGGCCGGAGCCCGTTGCTTGAGGACGGGGCCTTACGCGATGTCCTCTAAACCATCCAATCTGCTAAGGGCGAACCCTCACTGAATGTGGCTCCTTAATTGGGCTTAGTAGTCACTAATGACTCCTAAAGGGTTTTCGGGTTTTTCTCATTTTTATGGATTTTAATAGAAGGTTAGTACACAGGATAGACTCCACTTTCCTTGAAACAAGAGAAAATTTTCAAAACCATGTCACACAAATAAAAATTTTCAAAATATTTTCAAAAGATTTTTTAAAACAAGGAAAACTCATTTTTCAAATCATTTTAGAAAATAGTTTTATCAAAATAGTGTAACACAGTATAGAAAAAGTCGTGAAAAACATTTGAGTTCACTTAGTTCGAAGGATTTTACTTTAGCCAAAAAGTTTTAAATTTTTCAAATTTTTCAGATTATAGCTAAAGTAAATATACTGTATATACGGTATACCCCCCTATACCTAAACTATGCTATGTCCTCATAGCACTAGATTATACAAGTCCATAGGTCCATTTAAATATAGAGAAATATACGGGAGCTAAGAGGGGCTCCCCCTATAAAGATGAAGATTTGATATTGGAGAGACCCAAGGTGAACAAAGAAGAAGGGTGAATTTACAAGTGAACGGATGAATCTGCGGAGATGAATGGAGTGTTTATGGGTTTGGGGAGTGAGTCGAAGCAAACATGGCTTAATCAAGAATGCAACACCCTTGCTTTTCACCAACTCACACATGAAACCAACCGAGGTTGGTTTATTATCTTGTCCATTTTATTGGTGATTAAAACATTATAATTTTACGCAGGAAAAAATGTCAAATACGAATCAATGCTTAAACGAGGGTGTTGCTCTCCCAAAACCAAAATTTTACTCCATTTTAAGTTGACTTGCAATTTAACAATCCCCGTTTTTCTTAAGGTTGTCACTGATTAATGTGAGCACATAAACCAAGCATTCATCGTCTACCGTTCATTCCCATTTTCCATTAAACCCAGGTGATCAAGCTAGGAGGGAAACCGAGAAAAACCACGTAACCGATAGAAACCATGATCTAGCTAAGTGATAAAACATGTAGTGACTTGGTGAAAATACGTAAAAACTAGGGTTGTTTTAGAAACCAAAATCAATATGTATGCAAGTCGATCAAAAAGCCGCACCTAACATGCTTCTATTAGCGGTGAAGAATTTCTTTTAAATTTGGCTAAGTGAGGCGATACTACGTGCGTCTTTATTTATAGTGTGTCCTACCTACGAGCAAGCATGTAAAACATAAAAAAAAATGAAATACGCTCAAAGAGCCGCATGCCTGGTCCTAGGTCGACACTCAAGTGGGGACGATCCCCACACAACCACAATCGTTCGATTACAATCGCGAATCTTCAATCAAAGACCGCTGTAAAAGATGAATATTACATGATAAAATATTATGCAAAATGACACATTTTTCCTTTCTTCTCGACGTACTCCAAGCGTGCTTCTACGGCTCCTCAGAGCGGGTAGCATCCTGCTCCTTGCCTCCTTGAACATCAAGGGTCCTGCCACAGAATCAATGGTTAGAGATCAACCGAAAAGAAAATTTTATAGTGAAAGACAAAATGCAACATAAATGAACAAGTTGACCTATAAAATAAAACATTTAATTAAATAAACAAAAATCCAAATAATATAAGAAATGAGTCGTGTCCCCGGCAACGGCGCCATTTGACGAACCGCGAATTCGACCCTTTAGTAACGTGGAATTAACACTTAATGATGTCATCGTAGTCGGGCCGAATCGGGTCGTCAAAAGACCATCTCATTTGGATATGGAAAGGAAATCAGATGGTCATGATTTTTTTTACTTGGCAAGAAACCAAGGTCGAACTCAGGGACACGAGCCTCTCTCATATTATCTAGATTTTTATCTATTTAACTAAGTGCTGAATCGGAGAACATAGGTCAAATAATGCGTGAGGATGAGACAATGCATTAAAACAAAAGTAAACATGCATTTTTTTATTTTATTTTAATCATGCAAGTAAATGCAATGAGATGCAATGAAAATATGCCCTAAATCATAGGAATGAGACAAGTAAACAATGAAACAATTTTAGATTTAATTGAGATGACAAACTTGATTTGAACAAGGCATAAGTTAAGAAATGAGAGACACATGCGATCAACATAATACATCAAAATTTAATGTGTCCATCATATAGAATAAACATGCCATTAGAAAGTTCATTAAACAAGCTTTAAAATGAAACTGAAATCAACTCAATCGGAAATACGGAGCTCAAGATATGCATGAAAGAAAGCAAGGGCATAACTAAAGAAAACATGAAATAAAATTACAAACAGGTCCCTGGGAGGGACTAAAATGTAAATATGAAAAAGATCAGGACCTTCCCTGTAAATGACCCACACGTACAGGGGCATTTTTGCAATTTTAAAAAATCGCGAGGTATCAATGCAAAATACCCACAGTGCACGTGATCTGCACGTGATCCAGGACCTGGTTGCAATATTAGAGCAGAAGGCGGGCCTCTGTGCAAATTACCCAAATGGCACGTGCTATGCACGTGCCATCCAGGCTTGGAGAAAGGCGTAGGCTCGGTAGAGGCTTGGTCTGCTTCGGCCTGCGCCGGGTGCTGGCTCGGATGCTGGTACAGGTTCGATGTAGGCTCAGTTCGACTCGAAGCTCCAGTAGACGCGGTGTAGGCTCGGATGTACGATCCTCCATGCTTGGACAGTGGGCTCGGGGATGCCCTGTTGATGACGCATGGACGCATGTGCGCCATTGGATCATTAGGATCCAACGGTAACTGGGGGATCCTCTTGCTGTTGGCGTGGCCGCTCTTGCACCATTGGATGAGCTCCGAGGAGTATCATCCGACGGTGCCTGTAGCATCTTCCTCGGTCGTGGCTGGTGGCGAACTCCGGACTCCGGCGAAGGCCCCCGAGCTCCGCCGCCTTCTAGCTCGCTCGATGAAGGTCCCCAAAGCTCCGTGGACGATGGGAGCTGTAGATGGAGCTCATGGGGCTTTCCCAAGCATCTTAGACAGGACTGATTATGTTTGAAAGGCAGAGGCGAAGTTGCGCGAAGTATCTCCGGTGAGAATCTCGACCATTGAAGTACAGAGGACCTGCGTCATTAATTGATAGCCGAAGCATGGGGTTTCGTGAAGGGGAGTGAGGTGAAGAGCTCATTGGGTGAAGAACGTGATAGCTCTGAGCTTCTCCGCCATTCACGGCGGAGGAGGTGGATCGGAGGTGACATAGGGTCTGGAGGAAGAAGATGATGATCGAGAAGCGGCGCGTGAACGGTGGATGTCCGGTGGTGCTCGAGAGGTGGTCCATGGACAGCGAAAGTGGAAAGGGGATCCGACTTAATTACGAGAAAATTAAGAAAAAATGCAAGGGAGGTTGCAGGGGCTTACCTGGTCGGATATGGCGGACGGAGTCTTGGGCTGGGGCTCGATTCGAGCCTCGGGTAGTTGCTAGACCTCCTCAGCCAGTGGAGGCAGCTCGAGCGGGCTTGGAGCTCCGCAACACCGCCGTGATCAGCGATGGGTCAACACCGGAGGGGATAGTCGTCATCGCTCAAATCCGCCATCTCCCTCTGTCACAGGAAGATGGAGTAGGGCTGGGCCTCCCCCCGCATAAAGGTGGACCAAGGTTTCTGGAGGAGGAGCCGGAGTATTTGAAGCAGGGTGATGACGGTTCTGGTGGTAGCTTCATGGGTTTCGAAGAGAAAATGGGGTGAGCAAAGAGGCGGTCGTAGGGGGTGTGGTAGCTCGCGAGGTCAAGGGTGGATAAGGCTAAGTCTTAGAGCAGTTGGAGTTTGGAGGTGATGGAGGACGTGGGTAGAAAAAATGGAAGGGGACATAACATTAGCGAGATGGAGAATGTGGGCTCGAGGGAGGCTGGAGGTTGACGATGAGTTCCCAGCCATTGGATCTTGCGATCAACGACTGAGAAGAAGGCACTCAGGAGCAGCGTGGATTGAATCTCAGGCGAAACGATCGAAGGGCGTGTGAGATGCCACGTGTCGAGTTAAGGCAGCGGCGCTAACGGGTGGCTCTGATCTGAGATGAAGATTGATCGGACGGTTGATATCAAAGAGGGCATAGACGACGGTGATAGAGCAGCGGGGGGCGCGATTGAACGGTGCACAACGCGCCACGTGGCGTAAGGAGGGAAGGGCGCTGATGGAGGGTGGAGATGAAATCCTGGAAGTGATCTGACAGCTATGGACTAAGAGCAGACGTGGAGGTACTCTGGCCGTTGGATCAAGAAGGGATCCAACGGTTGGAGATAGGGGCGGAAGATGCAAAGGGGCCGGGCCACGTGGCTCACCCAGAGAGGGCCACGTGGCCCAATCAGATTATTGCAAGAGAATTTTTTATTTTTGAGGGGGGTAAACAGCCGAATTTGAGAAAACTCAAAACATGAAAGTTGTAGGTCTCAATGAGATCTACAAGTTTCATGTTGATCAAAACTGGAGATGATGTCATTTGAAGATACAAAATATTTTTTAGGGTATTTTTAAGGCTAAAAATACCATGAATTTTACTTTTGCTATTTTTTGTGATTTTTAATTTATTCAAGACTCTGAAAATTATAGGACATTATCTGGTTTTTATTGACGTAAATTTAAGCAAGGGGGTTAATAATGGAAAATTAAGATGATGAAATTGGGTTTCATCAACCAGCAGCAGCCTCAGTAGTATTCTCAGCCTCTCCCTCTCCAGTTCCAGCAGCAGCCTCACTTTCAGAGAGGCAACCCGTCCGATTCTCATAGGCCAGCCTTCAAGAACCGATCCCTTGATGATCTAGCCTGCCTACTCTCATACCGGCAGGCATCCTTTAGGCGAGAGATGGACGAGTTTCGCTAGGAGATGAGGGAGATCATCAAGGGAAAGGCCACCATACCTGCTCAGATTGAGTCCAATCCGAATAACCTAAAAAGAAAATCTGAGCAGGTACAGTTCACATAGACAACCACTCCTAGTGATTTGTTGGGTGACATTGCTTCATATACATTTGATGCTGACTTTGTTACACTTAGGAGCGGTAGGATGCCAGCCGGTGGTGCCTCTTCTGAGCGACGACACCACAAGAATTCAGGAGCGCCAGACGAGGAGGATAGCGACGTTGATGCCACTAATGATGATGATGATGATGACGGTGGTGTTGACGCCGCCAAGGATGATGCTGATACAGTCGATGATACTGAGGTCGTCGCTTCTCCAGATCCAGCCGGTGGTACTGATGCCACCACTTTTCATGATGCTGAGCCAGAGCATGGTGTTGATGCCGCGAAGACAGATGTCATGGGTGGTACTGAGGCCACCCCTTTTATTCCAGTTGTGTCACCTCCAGTTTCTGTACCTCGGGAGTATATGAAAAAGAACAAGAAAATTAGTAAAGGAAAGGTTTCTTCATCTTCGAGACCATATGTGATGCTTGATGATATTTGTATGGATTCTGTTCCCTCTCAACAGCAGGAACCTGTTCCTATCCATGTATCTGAGGAGGGCCCAGCCATCCCCTTACCTCAAGCACTCCGCTTGGCGAAGGGGAATAAAAAAGAAAACCCAAAAAAGGATCAGCAGTTAGAGTTCAACCAGCAGATGATTGGCAGATTCCATATCCAACTGACTCTACAGGAGGCACTTGAGCACATCCCTCTCTTGCAGAAGAACTTGAGAGAGAAGACCACTACCCGTAGGAAGAAGAGGAACCATCAGGTAGAAATCCATGTGCTGACCCATGCCACCTACTTTGCTATTCAAAACCGTCTGCCAACCAAGAGGCCAGATGCAGGAGCTCCCTATGCCAGATGCCACATTCATGAGCAGAGATTCGATTGGACACTATTAGACATCGACTCTTCCATCAACCTCCTTCCGACATACTTACTCAACTGATTCGAGTTTCACCCTCTTTGACAGAGCAGGACAGACCTTCAGTTTGCTGATAAATCTGTCAAGAGGTCAAAGGGGTTGTTGAAGGACGTGGTCATCACAATTCAAGGCATGAAATTCTCGGGGACTTCGTTGTGTTGGACATGGAGATCCCTGAGTCTGTGATCGATACCCCCATTATTCTAAGATGTCCATTCTTGGCCACAACCAATGCGGTGTCCGACCATGATAGTGGGAAGGTATACTTTCACGTTGAGGGCGAGAGTATACAAATAAAGACGATTGATGAGACCAGAGCATGAGACTCAGCTTGCTTAGAGCAGTTTAGTGATGTAGAACAGACGATAGAGGAAGAGAGAGACGTCCACCAGGAGTGCGACTTTGTGATCATTGATGATGATCATTGTTGAGGTCTAAAGACAGGAGTTGTGGGTTGCAATAATGTTTCAAAAGAGGGATAGTCTACTGGCTCAAGAAGAAAAAGTCCTCACGTATATATGAAGCTCCATGTAGATATGTTGTACATATGCATATCAAAAAAATGTGCAAAAGAAAGAAAACTCCAAAAAAGTGGCGGGACTGATAGAAAATGAAATGCCTGACGGATTGTATAGAGTCAAATAAAGCAAAGCTTATGTTACACCTTCTCATTTCATGAAGCTTGCAGCGGGAGACTTAGTTACACTGGTTGGGCTCCCAGGGATACGTGGCTACACTGGCCACGGTCCATTCTCTTGTTACCCCCTTTTCTTGAGCTGTTTGAACTTGAACTTAGAAGGGAATACCCCGCTCCTCGAGGAAAGAGTTGATGGACTAGGGCATTAGAGTTACCTTGTTGAGGGAGGTTGTTGCCTTGTCATTTCTGAGGTGGGGAGCTACATATCTCTTACACAGTACAAGAAAAGATTCATGGTCATGAGAGTTATGTATGTAGACTTGTTCTGATCTGGATTATAGAGGAGTCTTGACTACAGAGTGGTGGATTAGATGTTGTTGAGTCTTAAACCTAGGTCCAAATAAGGTTCTGATAAACTAATAATCCAAAGGTCTGACTGAGCTCCATACTTCAATTTAATGAAGACAAGTTTAATAATCAACCTTGATTCTCTTCCTTTTTCTTTTCTTCTCTGTTTCACTTCTTTTTCAAATAAGTGTTTGGTAAGGGACTAGCAAAGGTAAAGTATAGGGGGTGATGAATCCTTGATGCTCACTCTTTATTCTTTTATTTTAGCTATTTATCTTGGCAAATCATCATGTAAATAGGTATAAATACAATAAATTAGCATTCTGCATGCATGTGTTAACTTTGTGTAATTAGCATGTATTTGTGCAAAAATAAAAGAATAAAGGAAAAGAAAAAGGAGGGAGGTATTTAGAATAAATACAGAGTAACTCGAACCCCAAGAGAAGGTCAAGCCTTGACCTGATCGCTAAACAAAATAAGTAGAGAGAGATAGGGCCTACTCTATATTGTGCATATTACTTATATCAGTAAATAATTATTTTGGATAAAATAGAAACAAATTATTCTTTCTACCTCCTTGTATTTAGTCTTAAAAATAAAACAAAAATAAAAGAAAAATTAGAAAAATAAAATAAAATCTTCTCTCACTTATACAAAATACATGTATATATGTCTCACTCCCTATTTATTATATACATGTAAATAAATAATAAAAATAAAATAAAAATTATTTTATACTCCAAAAATTATGTTGTAAAAAAATAAATTACAAAATTAAGCTATTCTTATAAAAAATATAAAATAAAAATACTTGTATAAAATACATAGGTGTATTATACTAGTATATAATACCATATATTGTATATAAACTAATTTATTTTTCATAAAAATAATAAAAATCACAAAAAAGTTCCTTGAAAAATAATAAACATTTTTATTTTATTCATTTTTTAATTTAATTTATTATTTTTAAATCAATTTTCTTTATTTTTTAGCAGTTTTGTCATGTAGCATCTTGTGTCCTTATTCCCCGCCCCCCTGATTGGGTCATGTTGGATCGTTGACCCCAGTCAACTAGTCCCCTCGGACCCCATCTGCGTCGAGTCGGGTTTTCGACTGACTTTCTCTAATTTCTCTAGACCCAACTGATAACCGCAGATCATCGTAGGTCTAAAAAGTATGTCTCACACAAGGCGGAGACAACCGATGTCGATGCGGCGACCCACGATAAAATGTGTTTAATCAACAGTGAACCCACAACCAAATATCAATCAATGAAAAATAAGTGTGGAGTCAAATTTATTTTTAACTCTGCACAAAAGATGTAAAGAGCAAGTATGCAGAGAGTTCGAACACAGGGAGCAAACTGAGTAGTCCAAGCAAATGAATGCTAAAGTGTGTGAGTGTGTGGAGTGTGTACACTAAGCAAGCAAGTCAATCAATTTTTGTGGGTTTTTAATTTTGAATATTTTTTTTTTCTTTTAATTTTTAATTTTGTATTTTGATTTTTGATTTTCTGATTTTTATAATTTATATTTTATATTTTTCTATTTTCTTTTTCAATATTGGAAAGTAAAGGAAAGAGAATACAAGGCAAAGTGAAATATTTATAAAAATGCACAAAAATGCTCAAAAATTCAGAAAATAAATGTTTTTGGTATTTTTAGGGTTTTCTGTTGTTTTTGTGATTTTTGGGGATTTTTCCAGGTGTTTTTGATATTTTTAAAAACTGAAACAAAGGAAAACAGTGGGAATAAGGCTGGCTGTGACAAAAAGAAGATTTAAAAATATCAAACAATGGCTCAAAATTTTCACACTATTTTTCTAATAAAGAGAATAAAATAAGTGAGAAACAGAAGCTGAGTTTGCAATTTTTGGGTTTTTCTACTATTTTATAGATTTTTTTTGAAGTTTTTGAGTGTTTTTGAATTTTTAGTGTTTTTCTTTTGCAATTTTTAATGATTTTTGGACTGACACTAGAATAGGATAAAATAAACACTAGGTAATTTTTTTGGAATTTTTGGAGGTGTTTTTATATTTTTTTGGTATTTTCTAAGCTAGACAGTACACAAAAGGCAAGTTTTTGATTTTTAATAAATATAAAAATAATGTAAAATCAAAAACTAATTAGATAGCATTAAAGTACACCTATCCAGGAACTTGAGCCTATTTTTGTGGAATTTTGAAGTTAAAATGATATTTTAATTAATTAGAACAAGACTCCAATCATCAAACAGTGCTGGCAAGGGCATATATGCAAATAGTGAAACATCCAGGGGCACGTACGCAATTTTTCCACAAAATATTACTCTGAAATTTGCATTTTAAGGATTAAACATAAATATCCAAACCCGCAAGGGTATATGTGCAATTTACCCACAGGACGCGTGACTTGCACGCGCCTGGGAGGGGTATTTTTGCAATATTACAAAGCTCAGGGGGTTCAGTGCAATTTCTCCAAAAAATTTACTCTTAATACCAAAATTTTAGGACTGAAACGAAATACATAAACTTCAGGGGGGTCCCTGCAAAATACCCAGCCCCCTCACGCGCACGGGCACGTGAGGTGACGTGGATTGGACCTAAGTGCAAATATAAAATCTACAGGGGTCTAACTGCAAATGTTACAAAAATATTTAAACTACAACTTAAAGTTCTTGGACTAAATAAAAATTACAAAATGCGCGAGGGTGAGGATGCAAAATACCCTCGGCGCGCGATCCAACGGCGGAGAAGAAGCCACTTGACACGTGGCACGATCTGGACGGCCGATGACGCTTCGCTGTGGACGTCTGAGATTAGATCTCGGGCGAGATCGACGGTGGCTGAGTGCTGACGATCGGACGGCTCACGTTCTAACTGGAGGTTCTCCTCGATCGGACGGCGGTGGAGGCAGCTGGAAGAACGAGGCGGAGCTCCGGCTGGGCGAAGTTCGCCGAGCTCCTCCGGCTAACTCTGAAGGCGGTTGAGCTCCAAAATGGACGAGAAGACTCCTGGGAGGTCCGGTTATGCGCTGGGAGGCTCAGGTTCGTCGGAGATGCTTCGATGTGCTGGCGCGAAGGCGGCGGAGCTCGGAGCTCCAGGTATCTCCGGCGAGAGCTGCAAAATGCCCTCCAGGTACGTTGACTGCGCTTTGACCTGCAAAACAAGGTGAGAGAGTCTAGGGCAAGTTGCCTGGACCCCGCGGTGGCGACGAGGTGGCGTTGAACGGCGGTTAGGGACTCGGCCGGAGTTGCGCTCCGGCGAGGTTGATGAATCGGGCGATACAGGCGATGAAACTTCGATTTTTTTGGGGGTTTTTAATCCTAAGGCTAAGACTAAGCTAATGCACGGAAAAGAAAGGGGGGAAATGGCATCCTCGACGGTGTAGACCGGAGAGAAGGGTACCTCGACCGCCGGTGTTGCGGGAGGTGGTGGAGACGCCTCCGACTTCGCGCGCCTTGGCTGAAGGGCTGGCGGTGGAGCTGTCACCTCCACGGAGCTCAGGAGCACGGGAATGGCGCTGAAGGGTGGACCGAAGGTGTTCAAACTTGGGGAGGAAGATGGGGGGTTGGTTAAGTAGGTGGCGATGGCGTCTCCTTCAAGCGAGGCTCACGCGCAAATGATGAAGATCTGGCGTGATCCGAAGAGATGGCGTGGGAGAGGGAGAATCAGAGATGAATTCCCAAGAAGGAATCGAGGGGAGAAGACGAAGGGATCGAGCTCGGAAATTGGGTGAAATCGGGGCGAAATCGGGCTGTCAGAAGGTGGCAGGCTTTGGTCGGGGGAGTTGACCGAGGTCAACTCTAGACCGCTCCTGGTTGGTCCACGTGGACCAACCAGGAAATTCAGAATGGAAATTATTTGTAAAATCAAATTAAAATAGTAAATGAATTTATTGATTTTAGGTTATAAAATAAAAATGTTTGTTATTTTATGAAGAATTTTTTAGTGATTTTTATTTATTTTTCTGAGATGTATTTTTACAAGTTTGCATTTATGCCCTTTATTGTATATATACCTATGTATTTTAGTATTATATTTTTATTTAGGTATTTATAGTATTATTATTGATGTTTATGATTTTATAAAATTATAACATACTTTTATATACATAAAGATATTTTTATTTTATTTTTCTGATATGTCTTGTATATTCAATAAAATATAAGTATGTTTTATATAGGTATGTATATAGGTAAAGTACCTATGTATTGGATTTATACAAGTATTTTTATTTTTATTTTGATTTAGGTTTTATTCTTGTTTTAATGTACATAATTATTATAAGTGTTATTTACAACATTATAAAAATATAAAAATGAATAAATAATGAATAAAGAATAAATTGAATATTTTATTCAGTACAAGTGTACAATGAGGGTCCAAAACTCAACTTTCAGACCGTAGCTCCGCCAAATACGAAACCACCACCAATAAATAGTTTATTTTATTCTATATACAATTAAAGGTGAGTATGCTGCATTTGGAGTTGTCAATTGTGAGATACAGGTCTGGGAAGTTGGGATTCCGGATTTTTATTCAGACTATAACTTTTCATCTGTACATCATTTTTCAATGAAATAAATTTTGTATTTTTCTTTATTAATTTATCTACAACTTTCATGTACAAAGTTTCTTTATTTGATGTATAAAAAGTGGAACCAAAAATAGGTCCCAAAATGAATAAATAATGAATAGAATGCATAGGTATTTTATCTGTGTTTTGGCCCTTATCTCCCCCTACTTTATTCCTTGTCGACCTATTCATCAAGATGCCTAGGTCTCGGGGGTTTTGGGTCATAAAATATTTGCAATATTTTATTCTTTTTCTTTTCTTTATTTATTCTATAATTTTGGCTTTAATTACAGTAATTTACACACTAATTAGATGCTCATGCATGGATGCTAATATGGTGGAATTAATGATATTTACAGGTATTTGCTAGGGTTTTAAGTGCCAAAATGATAGAATAAAGATGATGAAATGTGGCTTCATCACCAACCCTATCTCCTCTTCGTCCAAACATTTGCTCCAATTCGAGGTGGAGGATCCCTAATCCTCGCCTGATGATCCCTTGATTGATCCGCACCTCGGTTCGCGGGCGCCATCCCCATCTTCCCGGACCCTCGCATGTATATAACCTGCATGACCCCCCTCCTTTACAGCACCTTTTGGATGTGTCACTTCTTCCGTTGCACCCGTCTCCCTTTCCCAGAGTGACAGCAAGAGAGAGAAGGGACGAGGGGAGCATATCGTGCTTGCAAAACCTAGGTCCGATGAGCTTTGCCTCCGCTCCGCAATAAGGAGCTGCAGCCTCTGAAACCGTCGTCCATTGAGTCCATCACCCCCGTGGCTTTGGTCCATGACTCCCAGGCGATCTTCCTTCATATTTAGGTACTCTCTTTACCTCCCATTTCCATTTGAATCCATCATACATTCGTGAAACAAAGCATCTCTGATTACCATATTCCATAACCTGTTTCACTCCCCTCCGAGCACACGTGTATCCTGCAGGGTTCAAGCGCCCCTTTGGGCCTCATCTGGAGGTCGAGGTACCACAGGAAAGGCTCCAGTTTCCCCCTTCACCCCCAGGGCCTCTCGCCCAACCCTGAGCCCTTCCAAGCCTTCCTGCGGCTGCAGAAGGACCTCACCGAGAGATTTCACACCTCCGCAGCTTGAGATAACATCGGAGACACGCACCATTGATGATAGAAGCTCGCCGAAGGCGAGTTCTTCCAGATTGTCCCTCTACCATCCGACCAGTCTCCCCCTTCAGTTCTAATCTCCTCCGTCCATCATCGGGAGGAGCCTCGATTGTTAGATCCATCTGAGGATCGCGTTGCAGCCGACGATCACCGAAGAGGTATCCAACGATCCTAGCCATCCATCTATTAGTGATCTCCCTCGTCCGTTGGATCACGGTTAATAAAGGGTAATTTGCACTTAGGCCCTTCTATGTTCTATTTTATTTCCAAGTCCTGTAAATATATGTCATAGTTTTTTTATTTGGATAATTTATAGTTGGACCCTCGTACTTTTCTATATTTACATTTCAGTCCCTCCTTATGTGTTACGTGGACTGACATGTGACTTCCTGGGTTAATTGCAGTACTGGTCCTAGATTTTATTGTTGTTCATGAATGAAGGCTTATTAATAGTATTTGCATATACGCCCCTGATTGCTTGACTCATGTGTGGTGTGTGTGTTGATTTGGACTTTTTGCAACTATACCCATGAGCTTTGTACACACATTTTTTTTGGTCAGGAAACTTTAGGATAATTGTAAGTAGGTCCTTGTGTGCTGTGTGTTGTTTTTAATCAAATAATTACTAAACCAACTCCAAAAATTCTATAAAAATTACAGTTATCTCTTGCTAACACGCAATATTTATGGTAATTTTTATGTATTAATTTAGTTTTATTTGATATTTTCTAAAAATCAAAAATCCTAAAAAAGTGTTTTGTCTATTTTCTAAAATACATAAAAAATCGAAAAATTGTCTGAAAAATTCTATAAAAATTTGTATATGAGGGTGTTTATATGCTTTGTATTACTAGCATTTTTGTTTAAAAATTTTTTTTATAAAAACCATAAAAATCACAAAAGACTCATAATCTTATAAAAATCATTAAAAATTGTAGAAAAATAAAAAAAATTGGATTTCAGTTGTTGTAGTTAGATCTTTTTATTTTCTTTTTCATAAAAGTCACCAACAAGACGTCAAGACATTTTTGATATTTTAAACTTGCCTTTTAGTCCAGGCTGTACATTGTTTCAATGTTTTGTCCTTCTTCTGTTTTTATAAAATCATACAAAAATAAGAAAAATATTATAAAACCACCAAAAACATCTTAGTATTTGAAAAACACAAAATATTTTTATTCTTGATTTTTGGTTATTTTTGATCTTAATAAAAATTCCAAAGGCTTGATTGTGCTTTGATTTGCTTATTTACTTGATTCCCTTTTTCTTGATTTAAAAATTATAAAAATTTGCAAAAAAAATAAAATAAACAAAAATATGAATTTTATTTCCCGATTTCGACTACTTTGTATATTTCCGTACTCCTTGATTTTGACCCTGGTCGCTATACCAGGTTAAATAAATAGTGAAGACCGCTAACATTGATTTTTGTGCTTGCTTGTTTTATTTGTGTCGTCTTAATTTTTCTTGTTGACTACGCCTAGTGATTCGGGTCGCAATGACCTTTGATATTACTTAACCTGAGTTGCCTGGTAATCATCAATAACCCGTGATCACAAAGGGGGTAATGATGAACAAGAAAAGGACTCAATAAATAAAAAGAAGAAAAGAAGAAAAGACTCAAAGACTAATAACTTTAATGGACCAAGGGACACACTTGGATCGAAGTCTACAATCAAACATAAAGCAAATTCCAATTCACCAACTCGACACAGTGAAGACCTTAAGAGATCAATCGGTTATCTTTTCAATTTTAGCGTTAGGTAAATTTCAAACAGTTATATAAGCTCACAAGTGTAGTCTCCTAGAGTGATCGTTCTCAAGTCTGTGATTCACACCTACTTGAACACGAGATACTTCATCTTTGGTCGGATGTTAGTGATTGTAGCAAGTAACAAGGCCCAAGAGCCGACATAAGCACTTTAGGGCACAAGTCCAAGGATGGGGGCTCTAGTCCTTAAGGGTACGTTACGCACTCATTTAGAATACAACCCATGTACGATGAGAGAGTTTCTCTTCCCAAAATAATGAATTCAGTTACGTTTGATTTTAAGGTCGAATAAAATTAACATTCTTGGTTTTATTTTGATAATCACTTTTTTGGGGGTTTTTTCATGCACGATGCCTAACGAGGTTCAATTCCTTTAATCGTAAGTGATCAAAATCAGAGGAAGATGTTCGGAAAAGCATTGCAAGCGTAAAACCAGTAATGAATGCTGAGTCAGAAGTGCTCACCTTGCTTCCCTGCTCTCTTCATGCGGGATGCTAAACAAAATTGAAACCTATGCTATATGTAGATGCAAAGCCAATGAAATCACCCTAGTTCAGGAATTGTTATTAGCGTGAAGAACGGTATGTTAAATTCTCAGATGAGATATCCAAAAGTCTTGTCTTGGAGGTTCATTGGTGTCCGACAAATCAGATCCTGCAAGTGTTGTATTGGACCTCTCTCGGTGCTCGATTTAGATCTAAGCAAATAACAATTAATTTAATCGAAGTCCAAGCGAAGAAACTATGGACATATGTAATAATTAGGGCTTGGGACCTAAATAAATGAGTAAATAATCCCAAGCTAGGACACAAAATAAATAAAAATAAAATGTGAAAAACTCAAAACACGAGAAACAAGGAAAAAGAAAAGGTGGGAAAGCCATGAAAAAGTCGATGAGGCTCTCAAGTGTACAAACACCTGGACAATGGACCGCATAGTATTGAAGTGTCCTAATATTCAATTATTACAAATTTAAAATTCTCTCTCTCTCAAATTGCAAAATAAATAATAGAAGTGTAACTTCTCTCAAAAATCTCCAAGTCCTCTCCTGTTGCTCTCTCCTATCAGCTTGTGCTGAAAAGACGACTCTGTGTCATGTGGGTGCACTAGTCATCCTAGGAAGTATGCCCTCGATCTGTGGTCCCTCACATAAAGGTCAAATAAAGAGATGGTTGGACACTTCTGGATAAAATAAAATAAAATGGATAAAGAGAAAGAAAAGCAATCTATGTAATATTGCACCTGACAACAACGCCATTTGATGCTAAATCAAAGGTGTCTAACATCTGGTCTTAATGGGTTTGCGATGTCCGACAAGTCAGATCCAACAATCGTTATATCGGTCGCACTCATAGCTCTCAACACCCGATCAAACCATGTCAATGAACAATTAACCCATGACTATGATAGTGCAATAAATACATGTGACTAAGATTTATTATACCCTATAAATAAGTACGTATAGTACGCAAGTGTAGAATGTCGAACCACGGAGACCAAATACGTGACAGGAGTGTCTATTATGTAAAATAAACAACAATGTTTTTGTATCTGATTTTTCTATTTTTGTGTGGATTTTTTATTTTATTTAATTTTCATGGATTTTTAATTTTATATATTTAATTTTTTAATGATTTTATTTTATTTTTATATTTCCTGGTTTTACACCTTTTCTTTTTAAAAGATATTATAGATATGTATATATAATAATAAATACTATATATAAAAAATATATAGAAAATTCAGAAAATAAAATATGTACAACCCTTTTAGTTTTAAGGGGTTTTAGAATATATTTAGATTTTTATAATTAGAATATTAATATTAATAAGTATATAAGTATAAATATATAGTCTGTATGGGTTTTATATTTATAAATATAGATATAAATACTCAAAAATTATAAAATAATTTTTTTTCTCTTTTTTTATATTTTTATCTATTTTTGTGATTTTTCTTACAATTTTGCTTATTTTTATGTATTTTAATTGATTAAAAAAGTCAAAACAGTGACTTAGGTCGATATCCCGAATGTTTTAAGGTCTTAAAAATAGATAAATAGCTAAAAATTATTTTTAATATATAATATACAAAAATCAAGAATAAAAAAGATTCTTGGGTTTTTGTATAAATTATACTAATTTTTATAATTTTTGGAGTTTTTAATTTTAGTGTTTTTCTTTTGTTATTTTTAGTGATTTTTGGTATGGAGTTACCAAATATAGTTATAAACATATTCTATCTTTTCTGGAATTTTGGACGTGATTTTATCATTTTTATATTTTTATATCTAAATAAGGAGAAAATGCTTTATTTCAGGATTTTAATATATAGAAAAATAAAGAAAAATGTCTTAATAAAAGGGGTGTGTGTGTGTGTTAGGATAATATTTAAGGCATCTAACCTAATTTTTCAAGAATTTTAGAGCATCAGAGATATTTAATAAAAATAAAAATCAACCAAAAGAAAATGCAATGCTCGTAGGGGCCTTTTTCCAATTTATTGAAAGTTTTTATGCAATCGAGAACACCCTATAAAAGTCCAGGGACATACATGTAAAATTCCTAGATATTTCAATACTATACGCACTAGATGGGAAATTTTTGTAATATCTAAAAAGTTACAAGTCCCACTTGCAAATTTCCCAAAAATATTACACTAAATATGGAAATTAATTTACTAAATATAAATACTGAAACCCAGAGGGGACCCTTGCAAAATACCCAATCCCTCAGGTGTATGCGCACGTGAGGTAACGTGGCAAAGGACCTAAGTGCAAAAATTGAAAGTTTGGGGTTCAATTCATAAATTTTAAAAATATTACAACTATAGAGGAAAGATTAACTACTAAATAATAAACACAAAAATGGGGAAAGAGATGCAAAATCCCCCAAAATTTGCGTTGATTGACGATTCTTGTGAGTCCACTTAAGCGATGGACAATCAAGATGCGAGGATACTGATTTGAGGATCGATGGTGGAGATTAGATTCTGCAACAGATATGGTGGTCGATGACATGCTCAATTCAATAAATACCATGATCGGATGGTGGAGAAAACAGCTGGAAGAACCGAGAAGAACACACCCTCAGGGAAGCTTCGATTGGCTACTTCTTGCGACTCCGACCACCTGGGAGCATCCCAAGGGTCATAAAACAGAGCCCAAGCCCTTCCACGTCTGTCGAAGGTACTAAAAAGTTCTGGAACCCATTGATATGTATTTTGAATAATATTTACAAATTTATAAAAATGTAAGAAAGTGAAAAATATAAAGAATAAATAAATTGAATATTTAAACAGGCATAATGCATAATAAGGGCTCAAAGCCAACTTTTGCATGTTAACTCCAAATTGAATAAATTACCTTTATTAAATAAATAATTTAATTTTATGAATAATAATGGTGAATTTGGTGAATTTTGATTGTGTATGGAGAAGATACGTGTTTGTGAAGATTTCTTTGCTGCTTTTTATTATGTGTGTCCCAGACAAATTGTGCATTACTTTTTAATGAAATTATTTTTATATTTTTCTTTATATTTTATGTACAACATTCATTAGAGGGTTTTTTATTTGAGGTGTAAAAATAGAAAAATAAAATAAGTCCCAAAATGTATTTATTGAAGAATAAGAATTAGGGTTTTTGTGTAATTATTGGCCCTTATCTCCTCCTACTTTATTCCTTATCAACCAAGTCAATTCTTGACTTAGTCTCCAGGTTTAAGGTCATTCAATACCTTTAGTATTTTATTTCTTTTTCTTTTCTCTCCGTTATTCTTTTATTTTGGAATTAAATCAATTAATTTACATAGTATTTGTAATAAACATAATGAGTGTTATTTTATACAAATTAATGTTATATACATGCATTTTGCTAAGGATTTAATGCAAAAATGAGCGAATAAAGATGATGAATTGGAGATTCATCAGGCATCATCGTGAAGGCCTCGTCGTGTGGAGTCGCATGGTGGGAAAAATACACTAAATATCATGGAACATCCGTTCCGAAAAAGGGAATGTCATGGGGGATGGCTCTGAGGTACGATTTTTGACCCTCCTCTTGCTATCATATTGATGATGTTTTTATACCATTAGGTTAAGAGGGATGTCTACTAACTATTGTTGGGTTTTCATCGCAATTTTGGACACAAGTAACTTATCGCATCACATTTTTGGATTTTTCGACCAATCCGTGGCCTGCATGTCAAATCCAATTATGTTTTTCTTGATGTGGTGTTAGCAGGAACACAATGGGTAGTCAGATCGTTGATCGGAGCGAGTTCACAGGACGTCGTTGGAATGATTCCAGCTATTGTATTAGTTGTGATCGATCATGTACATTATGATGATCGATCATGCTTGATAGATCATGTCCTTAAGGCTCGTAGATGATTTTGGCCCAAATTATCGATCATGGTTGGCTTCGGTACTTATTGATCAATAAAGTTAGATGATCAATCATTATGGAACTGTGGACTCATTTGGACCTTAAAAATTATGGAATTTGATTTCAAAAATGATGTAGACCTTATAAAACATGAATATGTGTGTGTTAAGTATTTTGATTATATAAATAAATTGATAACTATATGAAATGGCTTCGGTGTAACTTAAATTTAAAATAAATAAGGTAATGGATTCAATGAGATCCTGTGAGGACGAGCATTGAGCATCTTACGTAGACTTCAGATCTGAGTTTTGACCCTCAGAACCTGCATTCGAGTTTTCCGATTGTAGTTTCGGTTCATGGCACAGTGTCTGACTTTCAGTGACATAGGGATAGCTTAGAGTAACACCGCCAAGGGAGGGGCATGCATCCTAGGGGTCCCAGGTAGAAGCTTAGATGGTTGTGATCCCGACATGCCAATTGTTGGGGGACATACAGCTTGGCACACCGATGTGCCCATTTGCCTAGTGTATAGCCTCGGTTTTAGATGTGTGGTGCAAAGTAGTTATGGTCGGTTGTTTGTGCTTCATTATTTTCACTTAAGGTTGGCTTTTATGTATTGAATGGCATTAACCACATTAATTATTATCCTGAGAGTTAGCCTTATGCGAGGAGTTCCAGGAGTTTATGGTTTTATCATAAGGAGAAAGATCTGGATAGTTTCGTAGGTATTCCATGGGTCGGTTACAAACTGATGAAGTGTGTTGGTACACGGTTAATTGTAGGATGGACTTGGCACACGCTAAAGTATGGGATTACATGATTTGAATCAAGGGCAACTAGTGGACATGTTAGGAACTTAGTTAGGATGATGTAATTTATTGCATGCATATGGAGGCACCCCAACTCTAAGTATTCAATACCTTAGCATCATAGTGTGAGGTTCCACGTGAACCAAGACCACATACCGTCCATGATATTGGTATCGCAAGGATAAGGATAAGGATTAAGGATATGTGTTTTCTGATCAGTTACAGTGTGGTTTGGGATTTACACAGTTACCAGCTTCTGTACACTTTCCAGTCTGTAGTGGTTCTCTTGTTTAGTTTTTTAGCACCGAACTGGGCAACTTTGCTCAGTATGTACCTACTTTTGTGAATTTGGCAGGTTTTTAGAGCAGCCGCAGCACGAGAGGCATGTTTGGTTTAGGTTTTTTAGTTCTTGCGTAGTAACTTTTTGGTATGTAGACGCTTTGATACATTACTGTTGTCTTTACTGGTACTTTTTGTTAGAGATATGCTTTCTATATGTATGGACATTTCAGTGAATACATGTATGGTATTTTCTGGACATAGTTAATTTATGAATGTTAATGGAAAAAGTTTATTGCATTTTCTGTTGTCTTTTATGCTATCCTTTATTGTGTTTCGTGCTTCGAATGTGTGATTATATGCGTTGATTAGATTGTCAAGTATCCGGGTCCCAGGGGCATCATACATAAATTGCAATCTCTCTAAAATATTTATATTAGGGTCATAACAAATATAACAACAACAATACCTAATCTTCCACTTCAATCTCTTCTTCCATATTTTCTATCTCAATGATGATAGAAGGAAAGGCATCTGGATGTGATTTAATAGATGTCCCTTCAATCATACGAGGAATGAAGAGGTGTTGCTTGAGATGCAAGAGATTGGTGGGGGTCTTCGTCATGTATAATCTCTCAAACTTTTATCGCATACTCCATGTGAAGGTCTTCTTCATGACTTTGAGAAAATCGTCCTTCGACGGGTAAAGTTATATTCTTGCTTTGCATGCATAGATTTTTTTTTCTCACCTTGAGTCAATGTCGAAGACATTCTCTCTCAGCATCTTTGTGATCCCTTGTTGAATGAGGATCAATTACATCTTAACATTGCACATGCCAAAATTGACCCTTCAATCAAACTTCTCAATTTCGAACTCTATCGCCATCTTCGGTGTTGAATCGAATCAAAAATGATCTGTTGCGTACGGTTTCAATTCAAAGCAGAAACAGTCAACCAGACAGATATTTGGGGGTACTCTCAAACATGTATAAAACACACATAAAATCTCCACTTCAGGCATTCTAAGGAAACAAGCAATAACATTGAGAACATGATGACTTATGTAGAATATCCTCACCTCTGAAGTAGGGAAAAACCACGAGGATAGAGATCTAACTATGATAAAAAGAAAGAATCAAAGAGAGTTATGGTGGCTATGTTACCTCTCGAAAATACGATATATCTTGGGAAGATGATCATCTTGCTTGATCAAAAGCTCTAACCTGGAGGAATCTACATACTACCCTCCTGGGAGAGGATCATCCTAATCCTAATAGAAATATGATTTAAATCCTAAATTAGGACAGAAGGATTCGAGACTTATCCAATAAGGTAGAAATCCCAAAAAAAATCAAATTCTTCAACACTATTCTTTCGTATTGCCGGTTCACGGTCACTTCTTTTAAAGATGGAATGATATTGATCTTCTTTTTATATAAAATAAAAAGACAAGGAATCCCCAACTTATCTACAAGTGATGCTATAGAACCAGTGACTTCCTGTTTTCACACTTCTGCATATTTTTATGTAAATTCTGGTTTCTTCCCTGAGAAAAAGAGCTTTCCTGATGCTCCAATAGTCAAATATACTACACATCCTCCACTACTGGATTTGGAGATAAAAGCAGGGGATGAGAGTCACCTCGACTCTACGGCATCTCATCTGTGGATTAATATCAATTCAAACTAAAATCTATGAAGACAATTGTAGAAATAATATCTGTAATAATATATGCGTGCTAGGAGCAGTCGTCCCGCTTGAATTCTCAAATTCTCTATCATTCCGTTTCATTTGCTTTTCTTCCAGTCATTTTGACATCTATATATCTTTATCTTTCCTCCTGATAAACTTTTTGTGATATGAGATATGTCTGCCTTCTTAGATTCAAAATCTTGACTCAGATGCTGGTTCCAATCTCCAATTCAGATATGAGATATGTCAGTAAATCTATGTTTGCAGATCTTATCATTAGGACATACACCATTCTCCTTCGCAAGAAAGTTGCATGCAAATTTGATGGGTATACGATCTGAAGATTCATCTGGACTATACTTTTATAAGTTATTTGATGAGTATGATTGAGATAAGCAAACCAAAATACTTCTCAATGCCAGATTTAATGATTTTAGGAGTGCAGACAGAATCTATAACAGATAGAACATGAGAGGTCAGCCATATTTAGGCCGAATAAAAGACTAAATCCATTGAAAACATATATATATTATATATATATATATATATATATATATATATATATATATATATATATACATATATATATATAATGGACGGATAATTACTGCTTTATTCCAGTTATCAAGAACCTGCCCTTGATTAGTATCATATATAAGGGAATATGTTCGATTGTAAGCACCACTAGTGCAGCTCTACTCGTAGTTCACGGCTTCGCGGCTATAGGAGGATCAATTGGATAGATACCACCACCAGTGCAGCACTTGCAGCAACCATACAGCGGTTTCCGTGTGCAGCAGACGCACGCCGGGCAGTAGTACTGCGGCGGGCGAGGGAGGTAAACTGGATAAAGGGAAGGCAAACCAACGTATCGAACATGATCACGAATATCTCCAAAATATTGTAAGAAAAATTAAGTTAAGACTTCTCAATGAATAGTTTGTCTTCACCAACCTTGGCTAGCGCGGATCGCATCGGTGGGGAAAGGCGAGGAGACGATAATGGAGAGGAGGAGGATCGGAAGCAGCATGAGAGAAGCCGATCTTTGCCTTGCCATGGTATCTTCTTTGATGGAGATTAGTGTGTGCTGATGTGAGGGAGTTTGGACTCCCACTTCAATATATAATAGTCCTCTAGGTAGGAGATTTTTAAATTCTTTGTTATGCTCTCTTAATTAAAGGGTTAATTAAATTGGGATCCTCGTAGATGTTTCTCTAGTATGTCAGTCTTATTTATGTAACACCTATACCCTCAAACATAGTGCCACATTTAAAACTCACGAAGTGTGGATGTGGTTTATAAGTGGCGGGGACTACTACTTGACAACTTGGGCTTAAGCATTTTGGGTGGTTGCCAACGGGTTCATTTGGGCCCGAACCCAACAAGTTGTCAGGGTCAGTTTTCCTCGTTAATGGACCGGGGACCTCAGCCCGGGACGTTACAAATGGTATTAGAGCCAATTTCCCTCTGATAGTGGAAAGGACTACCTGAGAGGTGGAGCCACCCCTACAAAGAGATAGGAGGAAATGGCTACCCGGAGCGTGCAACCGCCACTGTCACTGGGAATAAGTGATGGGTCATGTCGCAACGAGGGCATTGCGAATATAAGTGGGGGAGCTTGTAACACCCATACCCCCAAACATTGTCCCACATCTAAAACTCATGAAGTGTGGGTGTAGTTTATAAGTGATGGGGATAACTACTTGACAACTTGGGCTTAAGAATTTTGGGTAGTTGTCAACGTGTCCATTTGGGTCCGAACCCAACAAGTTGTCAGGGTCAGTTTTCCTCGATAATGGAACGGGGACCTAAGCCCGGGACGTTACAATTTAGAAGAAGAAATTATTGTTAATCTTATTGTGATTTGATAGTGACTACTTTGACTATTATGTACATGCGTGAGGACAAATAATTGGATAATGTTTGCTTGATTGATCATGTTTGTCCCGAAAGCTTCAGCTACTTGCAACAATTACTAATGAGAACTCTATTCTGAAAGAGATCGTGCTTTGTGGGCGTTACTGTGTGTGTGCCTATGCTGAGTTCGCATAGGCATAAATTTCTCCAACTTTGAGCTCTCCAAAAGTTGGAACACAGAAATCTTTACTGAGATAAACTTCAAGGATACAGCTAAATCCTAGTTTCATTGGATTTGAATTCTAGAATCCTTATCTCACAGAAGCATGAGACTTCCCTTCCCTGCCCGTCACCTACAAAGAGATAGGTGCTTATTAAATTTTCAACGTTAAGTCATCAGAAATAATTAAAATGGCATCAAACGGATGACATTAATGTCAGTATGCCGTCTCCCTCTTTCCTGATGATCAAGATCAACCTCTCCAGGTCTCTTCTAAAGCTCCATTTTTTCACCTTCATCGTAAGACATAATCTTATATTTCAAATTCATTGGTCACTACAGCATAACAACCAACTTTTCCTCGAAGACTTGATTTTACTCACAATAAATTAGTTGTCGTTGGGTGCATGCCAATCGTGAGACAATTTTTCTACATATTCACACCACGTGTTAGGTAATATGCACAAGTTTAGTGTTGAGATAGAGATACCATAAAAGATGATGGATAAGATGATTCAGTAACAACAAATGATAGTTGTTCAGTGATTATTAGTGACTTCCGATGCGAGAAGGGCACAAGTGATAAAAAAACCTTATTATTTTATTATTTAAACCTTTATTTTTTAATAATTTACCAAATTATTAAAATTGGGTCAATACGGTCTGATCATCCAGGTCAATCCGATCCAACCACCAATCGATCCCAGTTTTTTTATTTTCTTTTTTCTTGAAATTAATTACATAAAATCGGCCGAACCGATCGGGTTGGGGTCGGTTCCTGGTCCAACCGGCCAGTTCGATCTGATTTTTTAAACCCTGACTACCATGATTTTCCACTCTCATCTTTGGTAATATGAGAAAAAATAAGTCAGGTGTTGGAAGTTACCTATACCTCCGGGTGTAAGCTCCCTTTTCCCTATATATATATATATATATATATATATAGGGAAAATGGGGTTGCCCTTTACGAGGTGCTAACTTAGCTCCCCACACCATTTTCTCTATTTTTAATTTTTTTTTGAAAATTTCTTCCGTGAATATTCATCGCTATACTCATATATTATGTCATTCAAATTTCGTTCAAAATAGAGACTCCTATGACCTCCATCTAGACAGTCATTTTTTAACGGTCGCAGAATTGTTGAAATCGACCTTGTCTGGATGGAGGCTGTACGAGTCTCTATTTCGCACGAAATTTGAATGACATAATATAGGGATATAGTGATGAATATTCATAGAAGAAATTTAAAAAAAAATTAAAAATATAGGGAAAATGGGTATATATATCATTTCGTCAAAAAATGGAGACTCATATGCCCTTCATCTAGAATAGGTCGATTACAGTAATGTTTAGACTGTTAAAATTACTTGTTCTAGATGGAGGGCATGGGAGTCTATGTTTCTGACGAAATTCGAATGGCATATTGGATGGATATATAAATGAATATACATGGTGATATTTTGCAAAAAAAATAAAAAAATATAGAAAAAAGGTGCAGGACAACCCATTGGCTGCCCCTCAACCCTTGGAACAACCACATTTTTTCACATGTACATATATATAGGATTTCCTTCCAATAGGATGCAGTCCTTCCTGAGTTGGGGAAGGCTGACCATTTTTTTTAAAAAAAAATACGATGACTTTAGTAGAATATGTATAATGTTTGTATTAAAATGTGTTATTTTTATATTTGTATGGTTTTGTATTTATAATGTGCACCTATAATACAAATTGTATACATATTCTAATAAAGTGCTTGTATTTTATATAAAAAGAGGCCAGCCACCTTGAACTCAGGAAAGACCGCATCCTATTGGAAGTGTAGAACAAATTTCAGGTAAGATATTTGGGGGGCTCCTAGGACTCATTCGAGTTCTTGTTCTTGTGTCTTTCACCATAGGAAGAACATCCATATATAGGACCTTGCAGTGACCTGTATGCCCCCAATAACTGCCCAAAGATCATGTAATATCTCTGCATTTACATTAGATGTTTTGATATTAGAATCATCTTATTTATGGTCATTATCTTCGTATTCATGACCATTGAAGGTCACTATTCTTATAACGGTCTAATATCTCCTATTTGACCAAAATAGTCATGATATTCCCCACTCCCACTAGACGAGTAGTGTTTATTTTCTTAGAGATATTTACTTGAGGTCCATTATTCATGATACCTCTAATTTGACTCAGTCATTCCTGAGTCCCATTAAACCAACATGTTTAACGTATGTTCCAGTCGCAATTCCTTTAGTAAAAGAATCAGCTAACATATCACTGGTAGGTATATATGTTACCTTGATTTCTTGTTTAGCCACTATATCTTGAATATAGTGATAATGGATCTCAATATGCTTTCCCTTTGGACTATTTTCTCCATTGTTAATCAAACTTATTGCAGCTTGATTATCACGATATATTTCAATTGGTTCTTTAACCAATTCGAGACCTAAGTTCTCAAGAAAGTGTCTGATACAAACTGCATGAGTGGTGGCCATGCTACATGCAATGTACTAGGCTTCTTGTGTATGTTCAGAAACACATGTTTGTTTTTTGCTACCCCAAGAAATAGCCGCTCCACCAAATATAAAAAGGTAACCTGATGTAGTTTTTTTTATCATCAACATCTCCTCCGAAATCTACATCGGAGTATCCAACCACCTCAAGTGAATCGGCCTGATTACAGTACCTTTTAGGTATCTCATAATCCTCTTTATAGCTTCCCAATGTGTCATTCCTTTGATATCTACTTACCAGGCTTACAGGAAAAGCCAAATCAGATCTTGTACACATCATTGCATAGATCAAACTTCCTATTGCTTGTGCATATGAAATATTAAGGGGTTTCTGCCCCTTTCCGGGAAACTGACTTTTACTAAGTCTTTTTCCCATCACAAGTAGTGTAGGGCTGGAGTGCTATTTTACATTCCAAAACTCTTAAAAATTGTATGCAATTATTTTTTTCTCGACTTAGACTCAAGCTCCTTGAGCCTCTATCTCTAGTTATTTGAATACGAAGAACATAGGATGCTTCGCCCATATCCTTCATCTCAAATTCATTCCTCAATTTTTCTTGTGTTTCATTGCACATTAGCATGTCATTTCCAGCAAGTAAAATATTATCAACACATAGTGACATTATAACAAATTTGCTCCCACTTTTCTTTACATACACGTAATTATCCAACTTATTCGCAAAAAATCAGAATTTGATAATATTGTCATGAAATTTGAGATACCACTGTCGTGAAGACTGTTTCAAACCATATAATGACTTTTTCAATTTATACACCTCTTCTCCTTTCCTTCTACCTGAAAACCTTCAGGTGGTTGTCGCATGTAAATATCTTCTCTCAATTCTCCATTGAGAAAAGCAGTCTTCACATCCATTTGAAATAATTCTAAATCCATATATGTGACTATTGCCAAAATCATCCTTATAGATGCGAATTTGGCTACCGGAGAGTAGCTTTCTTGGAAATCTATTCCAGCTTTCTAGGTATAACCCTTGGCAACTAATCTAACTTCGTATTTATCAATGGTACCATCAACGCGATACTTCCTTTTAAATACCCACTTGCACCCTATGGATTTCCTACCATCTGGCAAGTCACATAGTTCCCAAATACCGTTTCGCTCAATTGAGTCAATTCATCCCTCGTGACGGTCGTCCATGATTCTGACTCATTAGAAGCCATTGCTTCATTAAAAGAAATAAGATATGTACAATCCTCTATATCCTCATCTACGGTGTAACACGAAACCTCGCATCCAGATAATAATCATCCATCCATGCAGGTTGTGCCCTGGATCTCTTGTTGCCGATTATACCCGTGGGTTGTGTCGGTCCACCTACTTCCTCTAAGGTTTCTATATTTACTATAGGTTTATGTTCCATCTCCGGATGAGGTATGTCATCTAATATTTCTTGTCTCGTTTTATATCATTTTCATTATCTTCTAAGATAATTAGAGGTTTTGTTTCCTCTATTTCATGCTCCTTTTCATCTTGATTTTCAAGAAAGGTAGCATCAATACTTTCAATGAGACCTCGGGTATCATGAAAGAACCTATACCCTTTGGATTTTTCACAATATCCAATGAATCTGCACTTTAATGTCTTAAATTCAAGCTTGTCTCTAAGCTGATTTGGAAGCAAGACATGTGTAGTGCATCCCCATTTACGGAGATGACTCAATTCTGGTTTTCTACCATTCCATACTTCGTACGGAGTTGAATCCACAGATTTGGTGGGAATCTGATTCATTATGTAATTGGTTGTCAACACAGCTTCTCCCCAAAATCTCTTGGAGAGACATGAGTGTGATAGAATACACCTTACTGCTTCATTAAGGTTCTATTCTTCCTTTCTACTACACCATTTTGTTGTGGTGTATAAGGCATTGTAGTTTGTCTACTAATACCTTCCCAAATACAATAATCTTTGAATACATTTGAGTTGAATTCACCACCTCTATCGGTTCTAAATGTTTTAATTGGTCTTCCCAATTTCTTCTCCACTTCCATTTTATATCTCTTAAATATTTCAAAAGCTTCTACTTTTCTACTTAAGAGATAAATGTAGGTATACTTGGAGTAGTCATCAATAAAAGTAATGAAATATTCCTTATTACCGTGTGTACTCACACTCAAAAGACCGCAAATGTCAGAATAGATCAAACCTAACAGTTCCTTTGACCTTGAACCTTCAGAGAAAGGTTTCCTTGTCATTTTACTGGTCAAACAATGCTCGCGGGGTAATGTTCTCGCTCCTGTCATACTAGGTATTAGGTTCATCTTAACTAATTGATCCATTTTTGATTTCTCGGATGTCCTAACCACATATGCCAAAGATCATACATTGATAAGCAACACAAGGAATAATTAGAACTTTCTTTCATTGATTCATAAGTGACATTCAGATAGAACAGATCATCACCCGGTACAAGTTTCCCTATTGGCAAAGATTTTTCAATTTTTGCCGATGGTAACACGATTGTTGTAGAAGCAGACTTCAAACTTTTTTTAGTAGCACAAGGACAGAGACGAGGTTCCGACGGATTCCAGGAGCATACAGTACATCATTCAAGACCATTATGCTACTTCTTAGATCTAGTTTGTATGTTTCAACACCTTCAACATCAAGGTAGGTGTTATTCCCCATATAAATTATCTATTCTCTCTTTTGAAGTTCCTTGAAATCCACCATGCCCTCCTTGGTCTTTGAAATATGGCGGGTTACACCGGAGTCAATCAACCATCCTTCGCACTCTGTCACCGCAGAGTTACATTCTACTACTATCGTAAATTCTGGCTTATGCTGACTTTTGCGTTCTTGTCTCTGTGAGGCACTCGCATTCTTTCGCTTCGTAAAGTTGTCCTTGAAATAATCAAAACTCCCACAGCCATGGCATGAGCCTCGCGGCACTTTTCCGTGTTTTCCTTCGAATATAGCTTTGGAGGGTCCCCATCGCTTCTTGCTTTGCACCGCATTTGCTTCGTCTTCAGGTTCAACTTCAAAGACCTTTGTCTTCTTTCTCTGATTGACCAAGTCTTATTCCATTGCTAATTGAGCAGGAAGATCGGAAACATTCTTAATAGTACCACTCAACATTGAGAATGGTTGAGTGGTACTATTAAAGGAGGGTGGAAAACTATTGAGAATAGTCGCCACTACATCAAAGGAGGGTGGAAAACTATTGAGAATAGTTGCCACTTGCAATCTATCAGGAATTTCTGATCCTGCTGCCGCTAGGTCTCTTGTTGTGACGATCATATTATTCACGTGACCGATTACGGTTTCGGATTCCTTCATTTTGAGAGAATTGTATTTATGCAACAGAAGTTGAATACTCACATCTGACTTAGAGTGGTATTTTTCTTTCATTGCATTCCATAGCTTAAAAGCATTTCTTGGGTTTCAAAAACCCGAATCAAATTATCCTCTATGTGAATTAATATGAAGCTTCTCGCCTGATTATCCATTTTTCCCTCATCGCTCATATGTCCTAATTTGTTCAACAGTAGGCTTTTCAGTCAATTCGGGAGCGGGCTTATCGACCACGGAGTGGATGTTATCATGCATGAGACCATAGCGAAATTTATGACTCCGCATCTCGTAATTCGTACCACTAAGATGCTCCAATTTCACAAGTTCAATTGTGACTAATTTTCCGATCATTTTTCTGAATTTAAGAGAAGAACGAGATAAGAAATAAAAGAAGAGATAGATGAGAAGATAGACGAAGGTGGATGAGATGAAAAGATACAATTTAAATATTTGTTTTAAAGATAAAAGGGGGTCAACAACTTAGTATCAATAGAAGGGATTTAACCGATAGGCCCTTTTAAAAAAATAGAACAAAAGAAAACTATTGGAAATCTCGTTAAAAAAATTCTTAGTGAAAGAAATGGAAGTTAAGTGAGTTAATGAAACTTCAATAAAAAACTGCACTGCAAGAAATCAAGGCAAAAAATTAGAAGCCGTTGAAAAATGATAAACTAGGTATATAAAAAAACTTTACCAATACAAACAGGGGTAAAAAACTACGGTAGATTTTTGTATGCAATAATTGCGATGAAGTACAGTGAATCAAAAGCTAATGAATAGCTAATAAAAAAACTAACTTTAATATATCAATTTCCAACAAGGCACAACTAAAAAAATTAATAATAAATATGGAAAGAACAATCTCTCAATATAGTTATTTTTAGTTTACAGAGAGATTAAGGCAAGTATTTTTTATGGAAAGGGAGATTCACTTGCAATGGAGCAAACACGGCGGTAAAAACGGATGAGGAGCAAGAGATCATGAAAAATCATTTTCAATAAACAACTAATTAATAAAGAATAATTTAAAAAATGGATGCCTAAAAGGTAGGTACCTCTAATGTTACGTAAAGATTAAATAAAAAACGCACCAATCACGGTGTACTTTTAGAAAGTTTTTACGGGGCGTGTTAATAACGTAACAAAAAACGGATTAGGTAATCTTGATTTTAACAAAAATATATAGTGTAGATGGCACTTAAAAGAACAAAATCTGTGTTATACCTTAACCAATCATTTCAGAAAAATACCTTTGACGACTAGATGGTGTGTGACAGATTCGAAGATGCTCGAGGATCGTCACCAGCGTTAGAAGTCCGCGGACACCGTAAGTGACGCCAGAGCTCGTGCACGAGAAGAAGATCTAGCCATAGCTATTCGGAAAGGTGATCTAGATTATGAGAGGAGGCACACCCTTAACCAATCATTTCAGAAAAATACCTTTGACGACTAGATGGTGTGTGACAGATTCGAAGATGCTCGAGGATCGTCACCAGCGTTAGAAGTCCGCGGACACAGTAAGTGACGCCAGAGCTCGTGCACGAGAAGAAGATCTAGCCATAGCTATTCGGAAAGGTGATCTAGATTATGAGAGGAGGCACACCAATGATCAAAAGATCAAGCTGATGTCATCGAGATAGCGCTCTGATACCATTGGTAGAACAAATTTCAGGTAAGATATTTTGGGGGCTCCCTGGACTCACTCGAGTTCTTGTTCTTGCGCCTTCAAAATACGAAGAATACCCATATATAGGACCTTGCAGTCACATGTACGCCTCTAACTGCCCAAAGATTATGTAACGTCTCTGCATTTACATTAGATATTTTTATATCGAAATCATCTTATTCATGGCCATTATTTTTGTATTCATGACCATTGAAGGTCAGTGTAGCTAATTGACTACTCTCACCTCCCATTTTCCCTATATATTTTTTTATTTTTTTAGAAAATAAAAATAAGCATATTTATCATTATATCCCTTTAACATGTCATTCCAATTTCATCAGAAACAACGACTTCTATGCCCTTCATTTGAAGGGGGCCAATTTCAGCAATTTTGAGATCGTTAAAATTTGACAGACTTGATGGAGGAGATAGAAGTCTCGAATTAAGTCAAATTTTTAATGACACCATGGTGACATATTGTGATCTAAATTCTAATAGGTTTCATTTAGGAAAAATAAAAAATACAGGGGAAAAGGGGTGGGAGCATGTAAGTTAGCTACACATAGGGAGCATACTCCTTTTTCCATGTATATATATGAGTAAAATGGGGCTGCCCCCAGGGGGTAGCTAACTTAGCTCCCCCGCCACATTTTCTCCATATTTTTTATTTTTTTTGAAAAATAAAATCATATAAATTCATTATTATATCCCTATATTATGTCATTTAAGTTTCGTTGGAAAACAGAGACTCTTACGACCTCCATCCAGACAGGGTCGATTTAAAAAATCATGCGACCGTTAAAAAATGATTGTTTAGATGTAGGTCGTAGGAATCTATGTTTCGCACAAAATTTGAATGGCATAATGTAGGGATATAGTGATGAATATTTACGGAAGAAATTTTCAAAAAATAAAATAAAATAAACTAGGGAAAATGGGACGGGGAGCTAAGTTAGATCCCCCTAGGGGGCAGCCCCATTTTTCCATGTTTGTGTGTGTGTGTGTGTTTGTGTGTGCGCGCGCGCGCATGTGCGTGCGTGTGTGTGTGAGGATGGGGAGTATGCACCCAGTTGCATGTAATTTTACATGCATCGGGACCTATATCTTCCATATTTTTTTACTTTTTTGGAAAATATCACATTGTATATTCATCCACGTATCCCTACAATATGCCATTCGAATTTCGTTAGAAACAGAGACTCACATATCCTCCATCTAGAATGGATAATTTTAACGGTCTTAAAATTGTTGTAATCGACGTGTCCTATATGGAGGGTATAGGAGTTTGTTTCTAACGAAATTTGAATGACATATTGGAGAGATATATAGAGGAATATACATGATGATATTTAAAAAAAATGTGGAAAATAAAAGCCTCGATACATGTAAAATTACATGCACTTGAGTGCGTACTCTCCATCCTATATATAGAGAGAGTATTGTAAATGATTTTCTCTGCCATTAGGCTAACACTCCAGAAATAATGGGTTCCCATTAATTTGTTTTGGATCTATAAGACTTGTGAACATAGTGAAGGCCCACAATTTTAAAGCTTTAACTTTGGAGCACTATGAGGGGATCCATATAGGGTCTCGTATTTATAGGCCTTTGTGACGTCGACCCATTCCTCTTTGGACATCTTTGACTAACGTCATTCCATATTTTTATTGTTTCGCGAAAAAGGAGATTCCGTCCGTATTGGAAGTCATACATTCACACACTATTAAAAAAATGTACGGAAGTCGATGTTCGCAGACACGTATTTTCTTCGCCATCCTGATTTCGTTCACATGAACTCAAAGTCAAACCTTTAAATTCAAAGGAAGTGAGAGTTTTTCTAAAATAATTATTAAATAATCTGTAATTAATTAAATAGGCAACAATGTTAGATATTTATAATTTTCGTCATCGATCAACACCTCATGTGCGCTCCAAATCAATACCTTATGTGCTGATTTGGAAGGAGGTTGCAATAGCCATCTCCCAAATCGACACCTCGGATGCCAATTTAAGAGGGTAACGTTGGAGCGACCATTACCTTTCCCTTTCCTTTTTTTTCTTTATAACCACCTCTCATCTTCCATTCCTCGGTTTCCCTTCCCACCTTCTTCTTTCTCCTAATTCTTATTATAATCTCTTCTTGTTGACCCTCTTGATCTCTCTTGCATAGACGCTCTCTCGTGTCCATCATTATGATATTCTAATTGGAGCAAGAGTGAATCGACAAGTTATATTTTTTTCATAACACTTTTTGTAGGAGTATTTTACCGACAGAGGAGAGTATATATTGAGTAAAATGGTAAGAGCGAATTTTGCAAGAGTATTTTTTATAAGTACTTTGTGTATTAAACTATAAGAAAGAGTTGCAAGAGGCGCGAAAGCAAAAAAAACTCCGATCAAGAGCCAATGGCGGAGGGGATTTTCTTGACCCACGGATAAAAAAAACGGGGGCAAGTATTACATCCCCAAAAGGAGAATCGATTGTACAATCAGGTCCACCAACGGACCTTGTGCCCATCTATAATTCCTTTCATTCCAAATATGCCAAACAGTGGTAGCAAGTAGACAGGTCATTCTATCACGAACCTTCCCCATTGGAATAGCACGTATCCAATTTTAATGTATCATGAATTGAGAGCAGAGGCGGCAGAGGCAAATTCAGTTTCGAGCAGGCTCCCTCCCAAACCGCAGAAGCTATTGGGCAAATGAAAAGAAGGTGATGATGGAATTCTAATTCGATCGAGCAGAGGTAGTACAAGGACGGCGGGCATAATCCGAAGTTAGCTAACATATCTGTGGAAGGAAGGCATCCCATCACAACTCTATATGGAGTACAAGAAAACTTAGGCAGCGTACTCTGGCCAAGACAAATAGGGGCTCAAGTCGTGGGGTTAGCCCTATGCCGCAGCAAATTCACAACCCCAGAAAAAGAGAATCCCTTCGGGTCCATGGACCATACGAAAGGCAGTGTATTACCGGTGATTGCACCCCGCAATATGGGCCTAGTTTTCAGGATCTCTTTCCAAATGCGAGTGCAGCGACTGGTAGGAACCACTTTCCAAAAAGAACAATTAGATAGGTATTTCTGTTGCATGTATTGCGCCCAATTAGAGGAATCTGACGAGAGGAGCCTCCAGCCTCAGGAGACCACAAGAGCATCGTGCAAGGTTGCCAATGATCTGAGTCCAAGCCCCCCCCCCCTCTTGCTTTGGGAGGCACATCGTACCCCATGCGATGTCAGGCATATCTTTCCCCCAGAAGAAGTTAGCGCAGAGCCAAACAAACTTCTGAATTGAGTGAGGCGGCGGGAGCCTCCCGTTCGCCTAGAATATGGTGATGCCAGGTATTACGGCTTGCAACAACTACAATCGACCCGCAACCGAGAGAGATTTCATCTTCCATCCTCCCAATACAGCGTGAATCCTATCCTCCAAAACCCAAGAATCCGCGCTCCGACCCAAGGTGGAGGATAGGGGGAACCCCAGGTAAGAGGCCGGCAGAAACTGCCAAGGCATCACTGGAATCACTGGATAGATCGCAGCAGCATGCCCATCAACAAAGTACTTCGGTCGAAATAATTTATTCTTCCTTCCATTAAGCTCCAACCCCAAGAGGGAATGGAAGGTGGAAAGAATTTCCCTGACTGTATGTAGGGCATGGGTCGTTCCCTTGATGAATATAAGTAGATCATCTGCGTACATTAGGTGAGTTGGAGCAGAGAGGCGGCCTCTCCCCATGGGCACCAATCGTCTATTGGCCACCTCAAGATCCAAAAGGCTGGTGAGGAACTACATTCCCAAGGTGAACAACAAAGGGCTCAAGGGGTACCCCTGCCTCATACCATGAGCCCCCCTGAAGAGGCCATATGGAGAGCCCTTAACAACTACTGAGAAAGATGATGTTGTAATGCACGCTGCGATCCAGCCAATCCACTTGCTGTCAAACTCCATGATCCGCAGGGCGTCAAGGATGAAGGAGTGTTTAATGGAATCGAATGCTTTTGAGAGGTCTATCTTTAGACAAGCCTTATTTGGACAGGGGCATCTATCAAAGCCCCACAAAAGTTCGTTGGCGAGTCTAATATTATCCCCAATGGACCTACCTCTAATAAAAGTCGATTGATTGGTGGAGATCAAGTGCGGGAGAACTACGCCAAGGCGAGTGGCCAACATTTTGGTGAAGAGCTTATAAATTAAGTTGCAGCACGAGATGGGGTGATAGTCCCCTATCCCACACGGAGAGGGAACCTTAGGCACCAAAGTTAGGAAAGTGTGATTAACCTGTCATACCATGTTATCCCCGCTATGAAGGAATTCCATTGCAAGGCACACGTCACGCTTCACCAATGACCAGTGGCGCTTGAAGAATGCGGCATTGAAACCATCCAGCCCAGGAGCCTTTGTGGAGTTAATAGATGAGAGAGCCTTCCATATTTCGTTCTCGGAGAACGGTTCTACCAGCCACCTTCTAGCGGCCTCGATTAGGACCCTGTTGGGAGGGGGAGTACCACTCGGAGGGCTAGTTCGTACATGGCCAAGTAAGTTTTTGAAGTAGGCCAAGGCTTCTGAGGTAACCTCCGTGGAGCTATCAATGGTCTTTCCGTTCACATCAATGAGATTATGGATGAAGTTCCTGGAGGCCCGCCTTTTAGTTCAGAGATGGAAAATTTTAGTGTTACGGTCACCGAGCTTAAGCCAATCCACTTGACTCTTTTGCATCCAAGCAGATTATAAGTCTGAATCTAGGGCCTCCAAGTGAAGCTTCGCATCACATTATAGTGCCACAAGATATGGGTCCAAGGGAGATGCAGAGAGAGCACTATTCACCTCATTCAAGAATTTCATCACTTGCTCAACCTCTGCGAAGACATTCACCTCCGTGAGAGCCCAGGACTTGAGGGCCTTCTTCACAATCTTTAGCCTTATAGACAGGCGGAAGAGGGGGTTGCCCTGCACGTGGGAGTTCCACCCCACATTGACTGCATCGAAGAAGCCCTCCCTACCAGCCCGATATTCATAATACCTGAAAGGCTTCAGGAGATTGTCAAGACCGGTGATCACTACGTGAAGGAGAAGGTGGTTGATGACCATGATTTACGATCAAGTAAGGTGGAATAAATATCAAGTGTTGTTGTCCTCAATTAATCCAATCGGTCAACAAGAATAAAACTACTCAAAGATAAATCAACTAAATGTAAGCAGTCTCACTATTTTATTTACATGGTATAGAGACCAAGGTCGAACACAAGGAGCACGATTTAAAAACTAAGTAGTCGGATTTCTAAAAGAAAAGCATTTTTAGTGGGTTTTAATTTTTCAAGTTTTTTATTTTTCAATAAAATAAAAAGAGGCACAAAGGATAATAGACACACACACAACACTCTTTTTGGATTTTTCAAAATAGTCAAAAATACTCAGAAAATTAAAAAGAAAATTTTTTGGATTTTATAGGTTTTGAAGTATTTTTTATGATTTTTAGATAATTTTTGTGAATTTTTAAAAATCAAATGGGGATAAAAAATACAAAAAAGTGCACAGCCAGGAATAATTTGCAAATTAAAAATATTTAAAATGCCCAAAATTCCTGGATGATATTTTTATGATAAAATAGAAGTAAAAACCTACAACCAGAAACTGAAGAAAACTATTTTGGATTTTTTTTCTTTGATTTTATACAATTTTTATAAGATTTGAGTTTTTTTGTAATTTTTAGGGTTTTTATAAAGACTTTTCAAACAAAAATGATATTAGAAATAAAACACAACAAAATACAACTACATGATTTTTTGTGGAATGTTTAAGACATTTTTCAAATTTTTATTATTTTTATCACACACACAGGGCACTTTTTAATGGGTTTTTGATCTTTTAATAATATAAAATACAATCAAAATGGTAAACTAAAAATACCATGTATATAGCAAGTAAGCAGGAACTAACAAGAATTTTTGTAGAATCTGGGGCCAAGTTGGTATTTATTTCATCCAACAAAAGACAAAAAATTAAAAACAGTTTACAGGGACCCAAACATAAATACTTTAACTTTTAGGGCATAGCAAATAACAACTGGACAAAATGCAAGGCCAAACATGTAATTCTTCCAGAAAAGATGTGCGCTACATGTGATATAGATTCACAGGGGCATAAATGTAAATCTCAAAACATTTCATTCATTTCATAACAGCAAGAAAATTCAGGATAAATATTGCAAATAACCCAACAAGCACGTGGGAACACACGTGACCAAAACTCAGAGGGATTGAAATGCAAATACGAAAACTTGAGGGTCCAAACTATAATCATTTTTAACTATGCATTACAATTATTGGACTAAAACTAAATAACAAAAACGATAGGGCAGAAAGGAAATATATCCAAGCAGGGGACACATGGCACATGTACGAGGAGGCGGACTCTGATGGCTTCGATTCCCTTTGGAAAGCAATCTGACAACTCTAGAAAGCAGGCGGACATGCGTGCCAGATTCTCCCAGGGGTCTGATCAAACCGTTGGGAATCGAGCGTGGGTGTACGGTCGTGATCAGATCTGGGGGCAGCTCCTAAACAAACGATAGAAAAGGGTCCTGGACGAACTCGCCCCAGGCGAACTTCAACTGAGCGAGGGCGGAGATTCGGCATTCCGATGAAGCTGTTGAGACATCCAACACAGTCGTGTAAGCACTCTGCGTTGAGTGAGTTGCTCCGATGGAAGAGAGGACGGTCGGATTGGTGTGGTGGCGATGCTCCTCCTGGAGCTGCTCCGTCGGAGCAGCTGGGGTATCAAAAGTGTATTCTTGCACTAACCAACACCTGCAAGGGATAGAGCGAACCGGAGGGGTCTCTCCGGTCGGGTTATTGCATGGCTAAACAGGGGGAGGCGGCGAAGAGTGGAGCTCGACCTCTGACGGGAATGGAGGAGGTAGGTCTCGTCCTCAATCTCGCTCTGATGAGGAGGTACGCCGGGCAATAGTATTGCGGCAGGCGAGGAAAGTAAATTGGATAAAAGGAAGACAAACCAACATATCAAACATGATCACCAATATCTCGAAAAAATTGTAAGAAAAATTAAGTTGGACTTCTCAATCAATATTTTGTTTTCACCAACCTTGGCTAGCACGGATCGCGTCGGTGGGGAAAGGTGAGGAGCCAAGAATGGAGAGGAGAAGGAATCGGAAGCAACATGAGAGAAGCCGTTCTTCGGCTTGCCATGGTATCTTCTTTGATGGAGATTAGTGTGTGCTGATGTGAGGGAGTTTGGACTCCCACTCCAATATATAATAGTCCTCTAGGTAGGATTTTTTTATTCTTTGTTTCTTTCTTCGTATCTGGTTAATAGTTTATGATTTCTTAATTGCTTGGTTAATCAAATTGGGATCCTCGTAGATGTTTCTCTGGTATGTCAGTCTTATTCAGTAGAAGAAAATTATTGCTAATATTTGCTGTGATTTGATTGTGACCACTTTGACTATTACGTACATGTGTGAGGGCAAACAGATGGGTAACGTTTGGCTTGATTGATCGTGTTTGTTCCCAAAGCTTCGGCTACTCGTGAAAGAGGTCATGCTTTGTGGGCATTACTGTGTGTGTGCCTATGCTGACTTCGCATAGGCATAAATTTCTCCAAATTTGAGCCTTCCAAAAGTTGGAACACAGAGATCTTTACTGAGATAAACTTCAGGGATACAGTTTAATCCTAGTTTCATTGGATTTGGATTCTGGAATCCGCATATCACAGAAACATGAGACTTCCCTTCCCCGCTCGTCGCCAACAAACAGATAAGTGCATGTTAAAATTTCAACGTCAAGTCATCAGAAATAATTAAAATGGCATCCTCCTAGGAAACGGTTGACATTAATGTCAGTGTACAGTACTTCTCATGCCCTTCTATGAGTTCTATCCCCTCCTCGACGTCTCCTTCTTTCCTGATGATCAAGATCAACCTCTCCATGCCTCTTCTAAAGCTCGATTTTTCACCTTCATCGTAAGACATAATCTTATATTTCAAATTCATTGATCAGTACATCCTAACAAACTTTTCCTGGAGGACTTGACTTTACCCACAATAACTTAGTTTTCAATGAGTTCGTTGCCAATGGGTGCATGTTGTTGGGAGCGGAAGCGACGCCAACTCTGCTCTGATACCATTTGATGGGAACACAGCCCACTGGTATCGTCTCCTCTCGGATACCGGATGTTGGGGATACGAACTTCCCAGGATACGAAAGCGGATGTAGATACGGATGCGAATACGCAATCGACCGCCATCACAGAAGCACATGAAAACAAGAACAACAAAATATAACGGTGGTTGGTCACCTCTCGCGACCATCGGAGAAGAAAGATGACTAAAAGAAGAACTAGTACAACTCTCTCCGTTCCCTCACTCTCTTCCTCTCTTCTCTCCCCCTCCCCCTTTCTCTCTAGGGGTTACATTGCTATTGTCGGTGGTGGTGGTGGTGAGGCAATGCCTCCACCCTCCCTCTTTATATAGCCCAAATACAACCTCATATTCTTATTCTCAATAGGACTATAAATAGAGTACAACTCAACTACAATTTGGATTAGGAGTCCAATCTCATTCCCTCGAGCTTAGACACCTTGTTCGGCATCCTCATCATTTGCAAGTCTCGTCAGCAGAAACTCACCACCTCTGGGTGACGCACCCGTCACTGGGTGCCCTCAGCATGCCACCTTGCACGATCTCCTGCTAGCCGCCGCTAGCAGAATTCTTCGATACCTCTGGTCGATCTCAAGAGACCACCATATCATGGCTTCTGCGGATTGCGCATCTGTTGCATCATGTCATCTCGTCGATGTCGAACATCGCCTTCGCAACGGTGTGTCCCTTCAACAACGCTGAACCTGGCTCTGATATACCACGTCGTATCCTTCGTTGTCATCGAACCTGGCTCTGATACCACTTGTTAGGAACAGAAGGGTACTAACTCTACTCTGGTATCAGTTGAAGAGAACACGACATGTCGATATCGTCTCCTCTTGGATACCGGACCCCTGGATACAAAAGCGGATGTAGATACAGATGCAAATGTGCAATCGATCACCATCACAGAAGCACATGAAAACAAGAACAACCAGGTATAACGGTGGTCGGTCACCTCTCGCGACCACTGGAGAAGAAAGATCACTAAAAGAAGAACGAGTACAACTCTCTCTGTTCCCTTGCTCTCTTCCTCTCTTCTCTCTCTCTCTCGCCCTCTCCCCTTTCTCTAGGGGCTACATGGTTGTTGTCGGTGGTGGTTGTGAGGCAAGGCCTACATCCCCCCTCTTTATATGCCCAAATACAACCTCATAGTCCAATTCTCAATAGGAATATTAATAGAATACAACTCAACTACTATTAGGATTAGGAGTCCAATCTCATTAGGATTCCCGGTCCTAATATGACTCTAATCCTAACACATGCAACTCGTGAGACAATTTTTCTACATATTCACACCACGTGTTAGGTAATGTGCATAAGGTTAGTGTTGAGATAGGGATACCATATAGGATGATGGATAAGATGATTCAGTAGCAACAAATGTTAGTTGTTCAGTGATTATTAGTGACTTCCGATGCGAAGACGTTGAAATAAAAATAGGGATGTCAGCAGATTGGATTTGGAGTGGATTTTCGTATTCCCAAACTCATACTCATTTATAAAACCAGTACTCAAATCCACTCATTTATTTGACGTGTAGTTCTAAGTGTATATGTATATACCAATCGAATGTCCATGTGCCCAAATGGGTATCCACGTATCTGATAAAAAAATTAATCCTAAACTACCATACATATACTATATTCTCGTAGAAAGATAATAAAAGTAAGTAATGTTGAAACTTCGCATATACATTTAACATGGAATCAATTCTAAATCATTTAGGGGTAAATTGTTCGATGATGCTTTAGATATGTATTGAGTGGAAGTATTGAAGATGCATAACAAGTTGACACTTAGTTTTGCGTGCAACATATATGTAGAGAGTATCATGGACTTATATTAATATGATGATTTAGCTCTTTTGGATTAAAGATATCACTACCACAGAATTTACCTTTATCGATGTTTTGAAACGTCCAACTAAGTTCTTTCTAACGTCAGAAGAACTCTATTCACATGTTAGAAAACGTCCAAACGTTGTGTCGGGACAACCTTTTATGGATGTTTTCAAAGAATGTCGATGCAATCCCATCTTCGAAGATGTTTGAAAACGTCTATGAAAAATTATGATTTGTGTTTCAAGAATGTGTATACATTAATTAATTATATGGACGTTAGTAAACATCCACGTAGAATCTATTTTGGCGCATTTAATTGTTGGTCCAAAATTATATTTCATCATCGTTTTTTAATACCATCCACACAAATATTAAAAAGTGAACGTTAATAAACAGGTGGACGTCCTTTAATATCAGCCCAATGTTTACGTGTAATTAGTTATATAGTGGCATATGATCAATCAAGATTTATCATTTTTTTAAAGAAACCCTTATTAGCATGAGAGATAATGGGATTACAGTAATAATCAAATGTTAACAGTTTGTATTCGATCGTATAAAGACATCGCGCAAAAATAATTATGATTGTGGATGTAGTCCGACCAAAGTCAGAACTAAAACATGCATTAAAATATGACAATAAAGCCGAGTATCAACATGATTACAAGAAATTTTAAAGGCTCTTTTTCATTCAAAAATACAAACCAAAAGTACATTGAATATGTATAAAGAAAATCAAAATATCTAAGCATCTTCTTTTGTCTTAGCATCGGGATCAACACCACCATATATATTACCTCTTAATCATCCTTTATAAGCATTTAATAAAGATGAAGTAGTATATTAAAATTGGTTAAAAAAGATATATTAAAATGATCGTATTTTTTAAAATAAGTACCATTAAATGTAAGTGGAGAAAGTGGCGACGGTGTCCCATTTGTTAACGGGTAGTTCTTAAATATATTTCTATTCCAACTGTTATTTTATCTTGAAGCTCTATCGACGTCTTCTTATGAATTGTATCTCTATGTGACTTCAAATCCAACACTTCTTGTTGAAGGGAAGCCACATTCTTTTCATGTTTGACCCCTTTGTCTCTATTCCGCCACCCTCTGCTCAATTATATCCTCTAAAATGGATGCAGACCTACGACATCCACTTCCTTTAGGCACATGTACTCGCCCCCTACCAATGCGACAATCAGATCGTCCTTTATTGTGTAGTACAATATTAGTTATTTCAGCATCAATAATAGATTGTCCTTCTACGTCGGCCTTAGCATGCATTCCTACCATTGTAATATATAAAAGAGCAATAGAGTAAAAAATATTATATAAGTAGTTAATTTATATTATTCATTTAGACAATTTGTGTATGTTTGTTTAACTTCAGGTGTTGGCCAATGTCCGTGTTGCCCTACAATTTCATCCAACGGTGCATGTCTTGTTATGTCAACGCTAAACTTTATCTGTTTGAATAAGAGTATCTCTTCGCACGGTCGACCGTCGAGTTCATCATGAGACTTAGATGATCAAGAAAATTAAAGGATTTACAATCATTAACATATCCAACAATAACTGAATTTAAAAATATGCACTATCTCTTGTCGGACTTCGTATGACTTTGATCCAGTAGTGGAAAGATTCTTAACAATGTTTATACGTATGTCCTTTTTCTTCTGACACCAATCCTTTTTTTATGTAATAACCTACAAAAGAAATGCTGACACAAATTATAAAAGTAAAAAGATCAGCTGATATAATCAACGGCTCAACTACAAACTTACTTGATGATCTAGCTCTGTCCATATTTCAACCATGACATTCCAAAGTTCAATTGGTATATTTTTGACCTACCTACATCTCCTTTCTCTTTCTATGCTTTCTTTGCGTTATATTGGCACTCCCTAAGATGCTTTACTAAGTGACAATTAATTGATTCGTTTACTTTTCTATCGGTATCAAATCCTCAATATCGACAAAGCTTTATGCCAAAAATAACAAATTTACAAATTATAATAATAACATTTTAAAGAAACACAAGGTCAATTACACACCTTGATTCGGTCATAGGTGCCCCGAAGATAGGCATTTGTTAAGGTCATAAAGTCTGCCACCAATGAGACACCCTCACTTGTCGCTATCCCGCAAATCAATTGTAAGTCTTTCGCTTGCATGGCGTCCAATGGACTACCTTCTTATAGGTCGATACATATAATCCACTTATTCCCCGTAGCTTCAGCATGCTTGTCCAATATGATACCTGTTAACTTTCCCCTTCGTCGCACTGTATTTAATTTTACAAAACTCATGAAATAATTTAATTGTCATAATGATAAAAAATCAAAATTTCCATCATTCTTTTGAGAAGTAGGTGGTCTTTGATCTGAGTGTAAAGCAGTAGACATTATAGGTGCATGAAAACGCTTGGATGGTGGTACAGGTGTTGTGGTACTTGAGATTGACTACGAACAACGGGTTCCAGTTGACTCCTATTATGTTTATCTTTCTTTTTCCTATTCCTGAATGTGAACGGTGAAGACATGCTAAAAATCCAAAATATTGTATTTGGATTAGTCTAGAGTTAAAATACATCGTACAATCAAAATAAAAAAACAAAATAATGACAAACGAAATAGTCTATAGAAATGTCTTAAAAAAACAAATCAATGACAAGACAATCATTAAAAAATCAAGAACCCCTCTAATGGTCTGGTGGTAGAAGCAGTGGTTCTCACTTTAAAGGACGAGGGTTCAAATCACTACTAGTGAAAAAAATCACTAAAAAATCAAGTAATTATTTTAGATGCGTACATAGATCTGAATCGACAGACAGAGCAAGGACTACTCCAGTCTGGTTTTTCTTTTCTGCGCAGAAAATATTTTCAGTTCGACTCCTCGGTGATCGAATGACACTGAAAATCATCCAAGTTTACGAAGAAAATGGTTGTTTGAATCTCAACAATTCTTGCAACAACCCGCTAATATCTCAGAAATAACTCTTGCATCATATATAAAGAAATCTATACCAGGAAACCATGCAAGTTGGTTAAATGTAAAAAGGAAGAGGAACGACTTCCATCCATGCAAGGAGAACTGCTTATTTGTCAAGAATATTTAGATCTGCTTATTTCGTGCAAGGATGATTTCCATCTATATCAGGATTCATGTCCTCTTCTTCTTCTTATAATAAGAATACTTAGATATGCTTGTTTCGTCAATTGATGAATATTAATCCTTCTGCATAGCAAGTCAAGGCTCTAATCAGTCTTTCTGAAATATACAATAGAAGCTAAATGGATTATGTGACCATTTCAGTGACAGTGAAAGCGTGTGACAATTTCCATCCATGCAAGGAGAACATCACAGACTTTTCACACTATGACTAATGCAAGGACTTACAAACAACGAACATCTGCTCTGTATTTTATTTTCTGAAGAGAAAAAAGGTGCCATATGCAAAGCTGACAAAAATCGACCCGTACGCGACCTCCATCCTCATCCCCTCCTCAATGCCAAGATCGACCCGTAAAAGAAGCCCTATAAATTCTTAAAACCTGCACACACACCCTTAAGAAGAGAAAAACCTGACCTCCGTCATCTTGCAGATTGATCTCTCTAGGGTCTGATTTCCGTTGTCCTCGAGGAGGAGCAACCGTCGAGATGAGCAAGGGTTGCATCTAGCGTTGTTGGAGGAAGAAAAGGGAAATGGAGGAGGAGCAACCGTCCTTGAGAGATGTTTAGTCGTGAGAGGGAAAGAAAAGGCTAAGGTTTCCAAAAGGTCTCGGAATCCAAAACAACATGATGGCAGGAGTCGAAATTTTTTTGGTAACATATGGCCCAATGTTTGATTAAATAACGTCCACATGTGTTTAGCATACATGTATGTTTCAAGTGCAATGTCATGAGAGATTACGATTGCGAACGTTATACGTTATAATTAACGTCCAATAAAATGGAATCTAACTCTAAGCTGGCATTCTTGTAGTGTATATTTATGTTAGAGATACAAAAAGATAGATGAATCTAAATTAGAGAATGAACAAGGTAGATGATGGCAAGATTTTTATATAGATCGCTTGAAAATGATTTAATATGGGTTAGGTTTGAATAGTTTTAATAATGTAGAACACATAAATGCACATATATATTGTAACGTCCCGGGCTTAGGTCTCTGAACTTTTATCGAGGAAAACTGACCCTGACAATTTGTTGGGTTTGGATCCAAGTAGACCTGTTGACAACCACCTAAAATGCTTAAATCTATGTTGTCAAGTAATAATCCCAACACTTATAACCCATTATCACACTTCATGAGTTTCCGATGTGTGACTATATTTGGGCTGGGGTGTTACAACCTCCCCCACTTATATTCGCAATGTCCTCATTACAACATAACCTATCACTTATTCTCAGACACAGTGACGACTACACGCAGCGGGCAACATTTTCCTCCTATCTCTTTGTAGAAGCGGTTTCATCTCTCGGGTAGCCCTTTCCACTATCAGAGAGATCCCTTTCTAATATCATTTGTAACATCCCAAGCTGAGATCTCCGAACTGTTATCGATGAAAACTGGTCGGATAACTTGTTAGGTTCATGCTCGAATGAATCTGTTGAGAACCACCCAAAATGATAAAGCCTAAGTTGTCAAGTAGTAATCCCCTACACTAATAACACACTTTCACATTTTGTGAGTTTCCAACATGGGACTATTTTGAGGTTGTTACAATTTCTATCCCACTTATATTCGCGATGTCCTCATTGCGACATAGTCCGTCAATTATTCCCAAGATAGTGGTGGTTGCATGCTCTGAGTAGCCTTTTCCTCGTATCTCTTTGCAAGGGTAGCTCACCTCTCGGGTAGCCCTTGCCACTATCATAGGGCACTTGTTTCGATACCATTTGTAATGTCTCGAGCTTAGGTTCCCGAGCCATTATTAAGGAACTAGTGCTGACAACTTGTTGGGTTCATGTTCGAATGGATTTATTGAGAACCATCCAAAATGCTTAAGTCCAAGTTGTAAAGTAGTAATTTCCGTCACTTATAACTCACTATCACACTTCATGAGTTTCTGATATAGGACAATATTTGGGTCGGGGTATTACAACTTCTCCCACTTATATTCCCAACGTCCTCATTGAAACATGGTCCATCAATTATTCCCAGTGATAATGGTAGATGCATGATCCATGTAGCATTTTCCTCTTATCTCTTTGTATGAGATGCTCCACCTCTCGGGTAGCCCTTTTCATTATCTGAGGAAATCCGCTCTGATACCATTTGTAACGTCCCGTGATTAGGTTTCCGGACTATTATCGACAAAAACTGGCTCTAACAACTTGTTGGGTTCAGACTCGAATGAATCCGTTAAGAACAATCCTCAAGTTCAAGTTGTCAAGTAGTAATTCTCCACATTTATAACCCACTCGCGGACTCTATGAGTTTCTGAAGTGGGACTATTGGGTTGCTGCACACACATTTATGCATATGTACATGTAATTGTATATGTGTTCTTGTTCAGGGTGGGTTCAGTTCAGGTACTCATGCGGAAATCTCAAATCCAAACCCGAACCCGCATGGGTAGCAAGTTTCAAATCCAAATCTGTCCAAAAATAAATGGGACGGATTTCATATCAATAAAATGAAGCGGGTACGAGTTGAGTACCCAACATATCCACCGAGATTGACATCCTTAGATAAAAACATTTTAGCGACCATTTAATGGGTGTGCTGATAATGCTTAGCTTAATTAGGTTGAGTCTTACCACAAGTACAAGAAACACTCAGTCAAAAATTACTCAAAAGTTGTGAGTTTAGTGTAGTGTATCTTTTAGCTTCGGCAATCCTAAGGACGACAGCAATTACATGCAAAAACAATTACTCACAAAGCAACAGGGCAATAGAGGGCTTTTTTTAAGGTAACAAGGCAATAGAGGTGTCCAGAAGAAGGAAAAACAACCAGAACGCATGCAAATGGAGTGGAATGTGTCTTTGAATCTAGGAATAATAATACAATGACTTTGAATAATCAAGTTTGAGGCTCAATCAACGCATGAAAAATTGGACAACAATATCTTTAAGTCCATGATAAATAAATCTATCTGTAACGAACCCGATCGTCCGAGAATGATGCGGAAGCGAGAAACTCGGCGGACATCTCGGGAACGTTACTCATAGCATCAAACATAGCATAAAAGAGCAGTGAAGAACCCATAAAAAAAACTTTTCCATAATCATAATAAGGTCGCAATTCCAAGAGTTCTTTATTTAAAGATAAATAAACTAGGTGAAATCGTATCCACGATTTCCTTATTCCAGTGGGCATAAAAGACATCCTCCCAAGCAAACTCGCAGTAGTTCCATACCGATCCTACTTCTCGAAGACTGGATCGGCTCCCTTAAAGCGCTAATGGTCTAATCCTCACGTTCTCCTGAAAATGTTAGCAAAACATGTTATGAGCATAAAGCTCAGTATGTGCCGAGTTGGGGTCAAGCCGGCTAGCGTAGAAAACAAGTCTCAAAAGCCATTATCATATAAATCATAATCAACTTATTCAATGCATATAACTAAATTTCTTCATAACCATGAATGACATAGCACATTTGCACATATACCCCTAAGTTTTACCATATTTGCAAGTATGCCCATAATATTTCATAAATTGCACTTGTGCACTTAACAATAACATAATTGCACGTGCACCCTTAAAATTACTATAAAGACAAATATGCACAAACCATTGACATAAATTGCATATATGTCCATAACATTACATAAGTTTCATTCTTGCACTTAACTTTAACGGAACTTACACATAAGTCCATAACAGTAACATAATTGCATATATGCACATAACATTAACATATATTGCACATATGCCCATGATATTTTTCATGTTTAGAGTGGTCTTGATTGTTACTTCTTAGGCGGCTTTGATGGCTTTGATGGCTTACCGCCGGCACAAGCGATTCATACAATACATAACATGACAGTGTAGCTACAACTGTAGAGGACTTATCTTTTGCCTCACGCCCCCCGAAGGCGTTGGCCCTTTAGGCCCTTACGACCCCTTATTTCGAGTCGGTGCCAAAATCTTGATATCAATAAAAGAATTTTTCATTAACATAGTTGACAAAAAGATTTTCTTATATGATGATTCTAATATCCTTAAGTGCATTTGCGTACTGTTTCAATAGCATCCTTTCGGATTATGACGTATACTTGTAATACTCGTGTATTGACATTCGTTTTCATAACATTGTGTTCTGTCAAATAATCTGATATACATAACAAAATACATGTTTTAATATTAGGCCTTATGTACCTACTAGAAATAGAAATTGACTCTGTAATTATGCCAAGAGTGGTATTATAAGTGAAAGGATGATCTATTTGTCAAAAAAACAATATTTCAGTGAAAACCATATAAAGTTTCCCTATATTTACAGAAGCACGCACAGTCTATATTTGCACAAATTGTGTCGGCATAAAACTATCATTACACATACGATCGTGATTTATGATGAAATTTTTACACATATATTGTACGGATTTGAAAGTATTTTTTGTCAATTAATACCCTACTGTGGTTCATTAGAAATCCTTTAACATGTGTGTGCCTCAGGGAAAAAAGGATTATGTCTACTGCTTGAAGATTTTGTGTGATCAACCGAGGCTTAAACTTTTAGAATGATTTGACTCAATCATTAGGCATCCATAAACAGATGTATATGATGTACACGTAACTTTCATAAGACCCTTTTCTTTCAAACATCAGAAAGCCAGACTGATATCATGGCATATGCATAAACTTGAATCCACGTAATTTATTTATGTGTACCAATAAGACAACTTTAGACAGAAATATCATTACTTCTACAACAGAGTTCCAATTTGTTAAAGTATCAATAGTTTCGAAGATGTAAATATCGATAGTTTTATGCATAACTGAATATTAAAATATAACCCAATGGTAAGACATCTATGAACATAGAAATTTGTTTTCCTTTTTTCCATCAATGCTTTGTAGTCGAACAATCATAGCGCATTTTCATTTTTTTTCACTTCGTCACTAATCGATGAAAAGAAACATGGTGTCCAACCTTGATTTTGAATTGTATCATATCCAACTTATACATCGTAATATACCTATGGGTTCGACACATACCTCGTCGACGTAAGATATTCGTCGACCAAGATTCCGCCAAATCCGGACCGTTGTCGGTCACGTCGTTGATCCTTCGATTTCGTCGGATCAAACTCTGATGTTGATGGAGAGGGTTGTCGATGCCGGATTCAAGAACGACGTGATGAAAATATCGTCGGCGGCCTCTTTCTCTCTCTTCCTCTTTCTGTCTCTCTCTCTCTAGAAGTCTCTCACGTGTAAGCAAGGGGTGTAGAGATTGATGGAGCCTCAAGGGTTTTTAAAGGTACAATTACTATTTTATTTTTAACAATAATTATGAGATAATAAGGAAATAGGTTGTTGTTTATTTTGTCCTCTTTTTTTTCACATTATCATATCAAGGGTGACGAATGGAGTTTGTTAGGCTTTTTTTTGTTTTTTTAATTATTATTAATAGTTTATTTAAAAAAAACAGTCCGTCACAATCTACCCTCCTTAAAGAAATTTCGTCCTCGAAATTTATACTGTAAAAAGTCACTTACCAAAGAGATGCGGATAATGTTGACGCATTTCGTCCTCCAACTCCCAAGTCGCCTCTTCTCTCAGATGGTGCTGCCACAGTACTTTGACCATCGGGACTATGCGACGTCGCAACTGATGCTCCTTACGGTCAACTATACGTACTGGTCTTTCCTCATATGTTAGATTCGGTTGAATGTCCGGAACTTCGTGCTCGATCACGTGTGATGGATCAGGATTGTATTTCCTTAACATCGATACATGAAAAACATCATGTAACTTGGAATAATGAGGTGGAAGGGCAACCTGATATGCTACCTCTCCCACTTTCTTTATTATCTCAAAAGGTCCCACATATCTAGGACTCAATTTTCCCTTTTTACCGAATCGCACTACTCCTTTGGTAGGAGAAATCTTTAAGAACACATGGTCACCTACTTTGAAATTCAATTCCCGCCTTCGACAATCAGCATAAGACTTTTGTCTACTCTGAGCGGCTAAAAGTCTTTTTCGAATTACTTCCACACCCTTCGTACAAACTTGAACTAATTCAGGTCCCAATATGTATTTTTCCCCAACATCGCTCCAACACAAAGGGGATCTACAGGGTCGGCCGTATAATGCTTCGAAAGGAGCCATCTTAATACTTGCATGATAGCTATTATTATAAGCAAATTCAACCAAAGGCAAATGTCTATCCCAATTTCCAGCAAAGTCGAGGGCACAAGCTCTCAACATGTTTTCTAAGGTCTGGATTGTTCTTTCAGATTGTCCATCAGTCTGAGGATGGAAAGATGTGCTGAACTTCAGACTAGTACCCAAAGCATCTTGTACGCTCTTCCATAATCGGGAGGTATATCTCGTGTCTCTGTCTGACACGATTGATACCGGGACACCATGCAACTTCACTATCTCATTTACATACAATTCAGCAAGGCTCTCTGTAGATTGATCTAATCTGATAGGTAAGAAATGAGCCGACTTCGTTAAACGATCAGCAATCACCCAAATAGTGTCGAAGCGCCCCTTCTTTGTTTTTGGCAACCCACAAACAAAATCCATGGTGATATTCTCCCATTTCCATTCGGGGATCTCTAGTGATTGCAGAGGACCTGCAGGCTTCGGTGCTCAATCTTTACTTGCTGACAAATAAGACACACCGACACAAATTTTGCAATGTCGTTCTTCATCTTAGGCCACCAAAAATTCCGTTGTAAGTCTTTGTACATTTTTGTAGTGCCGGGATGAATGGTATACATGGACCTATGAGCCTCTTCAAGAATTTCTTGCTTTAATTCACTATTATCAGGAACCCACAGTCTATTACGGAATCTCACTGCTCCATCTATCCCAATTGAGAAATCAGATCCTTCTTTTTGATGAAGCGGTCATCAATCTTTGGAGATCATCATCATCCTTCTGAGCCAAAATAACTTTCTCTACCAATGATGAGTGGATCTTCATTCCGGCCATAAGAACTCTAGTCTTTCTTTCAATAAAAGGGTTCCATTCCTCTAGATCCTTCATTACCTGCCACTGCAATTTCATACTCGCTAGCTTCCCTTCATATTTCTTGCTAAGCGCATCAGCGACTGCATTCGCCTTTCTTGGATGATAGTCAATGGAAAGATCATAGTCTGACAAAAACTCCAACCATCGTCTCTGCCTCAAATTCAGTTCCTTCTGAGAGAAGATATACTTGAGGCTTTTATGATCAGTAAATACTTCAAATTTCTCTCCATATAAATAATGACGCCATATCTTTAGTGCAAAAACTACCGCTGCCAGCTCTAAATCATGCGTCGGATAATTTCTTTCAGCTTCTTTCAATTGTCGGGATGTGTAAGCCACAACTTTTTCATGTTGCATGAGGACACATCCCAAATCAGAGCCAGATGCATCAGTGTAGACCACGAATCCACCACTACCTGAGGGTAGCGTGAGAACAGGAGCAGTCGTCAATCTTTGCTTTAACTCTTGAAAGCTTTGCTCGCACTTCTGAGACCATTCAAACTTTACATCCTTTCTCAACAATCGGGTCAGAGGTAGGGAGATCCTAGAAAAAATCTGGATGAATCTCCTGTAATATCCTGCCAGTCCTAGAAAACTGCGGATTTCAGAAACATTCTTGGGCTGACTCCAATTTAAACGGCCTCCACCTTCGCGGGGTCCACAGAAATACCATCCTTGGATACAACATGACCAAGGAACGCAACTTCCTGAAGCCAAAAGTCGCATTTGGATAATTTAGCATAAAGATGGTGTCGCTGCAATGTCTCAAGGACTAATCGAAGATGCACTCGGTGTTGTTCGATATCTGGTGAATAAACCAAAATATCATCAACAAAGACGATCACAAACTTATCCAGGTATTCTCGAAATATCCTATTCATTAACTCCATAAATGCAGCAGGCGCATTTGTGAGGCCAAAAGGCATCACTAAGAATTCATAGTGCCCGTATCTCGTCCTGAATGTTGTCTTTGATACGTCTTCATCCCTGATCCTGAGCTGATGGTAACCAGATCGGAGATCAATCTTGGAGAAGACCGCTGCTTGCTGCAATTGATCGAATAAATCATCAATACGAGGTAGCGGGTACTTATTTTTGATGGTGACTTTATTCAACGCTCTGTAATCAATGCAGAGCCTAAGGGATCCGTCTTTCTTTTTCACGAATAATACAGGAGCACCCCAAGGAGAAACACTTGGTCTCAAGAACCCTTTATCTAATTGTTCTTGCAATTGCTTTTTCAGCTCATCTAATTCTGCAGGAGCCATTCTGTAAGGTGTCTTAGAGATGGGTGTAGTACCCGGTAATACGTCAATAGTGAAGTCAATCTCCCTTCTAAGTGGAAGACCCGGGAGATCATCTGGAAAAACATCCGGAAAGTCTCGTACGACGTCCAAATCGTCAAGTTGTGCCATAGAGGGTTTTGTACTTATTATGCTAGCCAAATAAGCCGTGCACCCAGTAGCTATCAATCGGTGTGCTCTCAGAGCTGATATAATCATTTGACTTCTCTTTTTATCTCCGCGGATGACTAATTCTGTCATATGGGGTTTATTAAAAACCACCTTCTTTTGTCTGCAATATATGGCTGCATAGTGCTCCCAAAGCCAGTCCATACCCAGAATAACATCAAAGTTATTCATCTGTAGTAATATCAAGTTGGCTGGTAGATTGTGTCCTTCAACAAGGACAGGCACATCCGCCATGTATGTTCCCAAAGTAGAGTGCTCACCTATTGGTGAAGTCACACTAAGTGTATATGGAAGTTTAATAACCGCAAAATTCAACTTGTTCGTGAATCGATGCGGGATAAAAGAATGTGATGCACCAGAATCAAATAAAACATAGCTCAAATGATCCGCAATAGATAGAGTACCTTCCACTGTGGCATGTCCATCTTCCTCCTCTCCTGAAGGTAGAGCGAACACCCGTCCTTTGACGTGCTTCCTTTGATCTCCAGAATTCTGTTCCTTCTTCTTGGGACAATCTCTAATAAAGTGCCCCTTCTGTCCGCAAGCCAGGCAAGCTCCTGTAACCTTATAACACTCTCCCGAGTGCCTTCTATCACAGTGAGGGCATAGAGGGTATACTGGTTTATCTTTCATGGCGTTCTCGATTCTGGGCTTCTTTCCTTTATCCTTATCATGCTTGCCCTTCTTATTGTCGGTAGAATGTGGACGTTTTCCACCACCTTGTTGTTGGATTCTTTTATAGGCTGAGTCGATCTCCACAGCTGCTGAAACTGCATCCGAAAAAGTCTGAGGACCTCTAGTGAGCATCTTCATGCCCAATCCTGAATTCAGGCCTTCAACAAATTTCCTGGCACGTTGTCTTTCATTTTCGCATATTCCTTTTCCGTACTTTTCTAGCTCTTGGAATTTAGAAGCATATTTCTCAACGGATAAACTCCCTTGTCGAAGCTCAATAAATTCCAGCCTCTTTGCATCTCGAACATGCTGAGGAATGTAACGCTCGGTGAAACGTTCTTTAAAGTCCTTCCATTCGATGGTGGTTTTATCAGCAAAATGTATGCTTTTACAAGAGGTCCACCATTCTTTCGCGTTGTCGCATAGACGATAAGTGCCAAATATCACCTTCTTCTCTCCAGGACAATCGGTCGCCTCAAAGGTAAGCTCCATTTCCCTCAACCAATGCTCAGCTTGTTCCGGCTCGGGTTCTCCTCTAAAGATAGGTGGATCATGCTGAATGAAAGTCTTCAGGGTCAATCCACTAGAACCATGCCCTTGGTGCTTTTGTTGCTGAGCCATCATGGTCATCAATTCCAACATTTGACGCTGCATGTCCATCGCCATATCCTGGGTAGACGAAGAGTCACGATCTCCGTTCGCCTCATTCCCACGGCGAGGGGCCATCTGAAATGATGACATGTGAAATTTACGGTCAAAAGCCTATATTTTCTAAAACTAGTGGATCTAGGTTGTTTTGGTTGGATATCTTATGCCCAGAGGAACTCCTGCTCTGATACCACCTGTAACGAACCCGATCGTCCGAGAATGATGCGGAAGCGAGAAACTCGGCGGACATCTCGGGAACGTTACTCATAGCATCAAACATAGCATAAAAGAGCAGTGAAGAACCCATAAAAAAAACTTTTCCATAATCATAATAAGGTCGCAATTCCAAGAGTTCTTTATTTAAAGATAAATAAACTAGGTGAAATCGTATCCACGATTTCCTTATTCCAGTGGACATAAAAGACATCCTCCCAAGCAAACTCGCAGTAGTTCCATACCGATCCTACTTCTCGAAGATTGGATCGGCTCCCTTAAAGCGCTAATGGTCTAATCCTCACGTTCTCCTGAAAATGTTAGCAAAACATGTTATGAGCATAAAGCTCAGTATGTGCCGAGTTGGGGTCAAGCCGGCTAGCGTAGAAAACAAGTCTCAAAAGCCATTATCATATAAATCATAATCAACTTATTCAATGCATATAACTAAATTCATAACCATGAATGACATAGCACATTTGCACATATACCCCTAAGTTTTACCATATTTGCAAGTATGCCCATAATATTTCATAAATTGCACTTGTGCACTTAACAATAACATAATTGCACGTGCACCCTTAAAATTACTATAAAGACAAATATGCACAAACCATTGACATAAATTGCATATATGTCCATAACATTACATAAGTTTCATTCTTGCACTTAACTTTAACGGAACTTACACATAAGTCCATAACAGTAACATAATTGCATATATGCACATAACATTAACATATATTGCACATATGCCCATGATATTTTTCATGTTTAGAGTGGTCTTGATTGTTACTTCTTAGGCGGCTTTGATTGCTTTGATGGCTTACCGCCGGCACAAGCGGTTCATACAATACATAACATGACAGTGTAGCTACAACTGTAGAGGACTTATCTTTTGCCTCACGCCCCCCGAAGGCGTTGGCCCTTTAGGCCCTTACGACCCCTTATTTCGAGTCGGTGCCAAAATCTTGATATCAATAAAAGAATTTTTCATTAACATAGTTGACAAAAAGATTTTCTTATATGATGATTCTAATATCCTTAAGTGCATTTGCGTACTGTTTCAATAGCATCCTTTCGGATTATGACGTATACTTGTAATACTCGTGTATTGACATTCGTTTTCATAACATTGTGTTCTGTCAAATAATCTGATATACATAACAAAATACATGTTTTAATATTAGGCCTTATGTACCTACTAGAAATAGAAATTGACTCTGTAATTATGCCAAGAGTGGTATTATAAGTGAAAGGATGATCTATTTGTCAAAAAAACAATATTTCAGTGAAAATCATATAAAGTTTCCCTATATTTACAGAAGCACGCACAGTCTATATTTGCACAAATTGTGTCGGCATAAAACTATCATTACACATACGATCGTGATTTATGATGAAAATTTTACACATATATTGTACGGATTTGAAAGTATTTTTTGTCAATTAATACCCTACTGTGGTTCATTAGAAATCCTTTAACATGTGTGTGCCTCAGGGAAAAAAGGATTATGTCTACTGCTTGAAGATTTTGTGTGATCAACCGAGGCTTAAACTTTTAGAATGATTTGACTCAATCATTAGGCATCCATAAACAGATGTATATGATGTACACGTAACTTTCATAAGACCCTTTTCTTTCAAACATCAGAAAGCCAGACTGATATCATGGCATATGCATAAACTTGAATCCACGTAATTTATTTATGTGTACCAATAAGACAACTTTAGACAGAAATATCATTACTTCTACAACAGAGTTCCAATTTGTTAAAGTATCAATAGTTTCGAAGATGTAAATATCGATAGTTTTATGCATAACTGAATATTAAAATATAACCCAATGGTAAGACATCTATGAACATAGAAATTTGTTTTCCTTTTTTCCATCAATGCTTTGTAGTCGAACAATCATAGCGCATTTTCATTTTTTTTCACTTCGTCACTAATCGATGAAAAGAAACATGGTGTCCAATCTTGATTTTGAATTGTATCATATACAACTTATACATCGTAATATACCTATGGGTTCGACACATACCTCGTCGACGTAAGATATTCGTCGACCAAGATTCCGCCAAATCCGGACCGTTGTCGGCCACGTCGTTGATCCTTCGATTTCGCCGGATCAAACTCTGATGTTGATGGAGAGGGTTGTCGATGCCGGATTCAAGAACGACGTGATGAAAATATCGTCGGCGGCCTCTTTCTCTCTCTTCCTCTTTCTGTCTCTCCCTCTCTCTAGAAGTCTCTCACGTGTAAGCAAGGGGTGTAGAGATTGATGGAGCCTCAAGGGTTTTTAAAGGTACAATTACTATTTTATTTTTAACAATAATTATGAGATAATAAGGAAATAGGTTGTTGTTTATTTTGTCCTCTTTTTTTTCACATTATCATGTCAAGGGTGACGTATGGAGTTTGTTAGGCTTTTTTTTGTTTTTTTAATTATTATTAATAGTTTATTTAAAAAAACAGTCCGTCACACTATCACAAACCGTTTATATGCATTTTTAAAATCTGAGCAAAATAATGGTAGAAATTGATTTAACGTAAAGTAGGTGCTTAATGCACTATTTAAGATCGAAAATACCAAGAAAGTAAGGGGAAAAAAGGATATTTTGCTTATCACGATATCTTCTAAGCAAAGAATATCATATACTACATGAAATACAATTTTTAGATTTTTAAACTTTTAATGCAGCTAATAGAAAATGCATACGATGCTTATTTTTTCCATTATTTTAGAAACTCCATGCCATAAAATAAATTCTTTTTGTGTCCAGTAGATGACACACACTGAAACACATACTAAGAAAATTTAAAATTTTGTTGGATAAAGATGAATTTATCATGAATTGATTACTAATAGAGATTGATTTTAGGGATTTAAATACCAAATAATTGTACATTTGCAAATCCACTTTACCTTTAATAAAGAACGATGCAAGGCACATTAAGATATTTTTGAATTTGCAATATGCCACAAAGTGAAACTTTTATTATGTAAACACCAAAATCCCAAAAAAATAATTAATTTTGGGACATTGGCATACTATTTTTGGATCAAATTTTGTTACGTTATAAAACAAGATAAGTTGTATAAAATATATTTTTTAGGGAATTTTTTGAGGGGGGCAAAAATTACTATGAACTAATACCTTTCAAAAAAATAGTCCAGATGGGCAAAATTGCAGTTTTAACTATTTAATTATAGTAATTAGCATATATTCCATAAAATTGTAATTAAATATGCATCAGAAAGAGCTCAAAGTGCACGACAAATGGGATTTTTTAAAAAATAAATCGAATAAAAACTTGAAGTTCAAAATGCCATGCAAATAGAAACGTATAAAAGTAATAAATTAAGTAAACTTGAATGCCTAAAAAGATGCAAGAGCAATAAACTAAAGATGTGGGGTCGCTTTTGTAAATTCATCGAGGCGCCACATGGTAGCTCGACGAGGCGCGATCGGCGGGCCCTCTTGATTAAATATGAATAGTTGCAAGGGCATGGATGAAAAGGGCCCCACCCTTCCATCGGGTGGTCGAGATTAGACGAGGCGTGACCGTGCTGACCGTCAGTGGTTGGACACACGTTACTAACGAAATGGGTGATTCAAATATGATATTTTAGCTTAAACAATGATTCAAAGCAAAATTTCGAAATAAGATGATGAAATTGGATGTTTGGCAGAGGTTTTCCTCTAGGTCTTGAGATGCTCTAGTACATTAGATCAACGGTGGAATATTGGAGGGACGTGCTTGATTGCACGTCGAAACAGTTTTCCTTTGCTCTGTCATACGCAAGACGGTTTTGGCACCTCATATTGCTGTTGATGCCATCAACGGCTTTAATGTGAATGTGAGTATTATATATTTAGGGAAATATTTTTTTTGGATCTATGGAAAGTCAACCATTTTATCCATTCGTGATCCGATGGTTACGATTAATGGTATGTTATCTATATTTTCTAATGTTGAAAAACTTATTATGATCACTTTGGCATATTCTATATTTAGAATGTAACAAATATATCCTATATAATCTCACCAACAATCTCATCTCTCTCTCACTCTAGAGAGAGAGATGGCTGCACGCTGGGTGGAGGCTGATACACTTCAATGATGGTGTGCAATGACGACAAAGGGAGAACTTTGGGCGGTGGATGTGGCGTGTTGTTCTCTGGTGATCAGTGATGTCGTGATGCTTTGTGGACGTATAACAGCTTCCTCCAGCGATGGTGCTATGTTTCTTTGACCTTCAGATCAGGAGGAAAGAAGATGTGTTCTCCAAGGTTCTTTTCTTGCAGGCAATAGAAGCGGCGCCGCGTGAAGGGGGTGGTTGTGCAGAAAGGAGGTGGATCATGGGCGAGAAGGGTGATGGAGAGTGCAGATGGAGGAGGGGTGTGGGCGGAGGAGGGTGCATGTGGAGGAGGTAACAATCTGAGATCATTTTTTCAATATCAGATCTTTTTTACAAATTACAAATCATTTTTACAATATCAGATTTTTTACATTTACTTTTTCTTTTATAAATGTCTAACAATCTCATATCCTTTTTTACAACTTCAAGTATTTTTTGGCAATATCAAATCATTTTTTACAAATCTCAAATCATTTCTACAAGGGACTTTATCCTACGAAACCTACAAAATTTATCAATTACCTCATCGACCTTTGAAACAACGTATTTCCCCCTCGACCTCGTATAATTACTAACCCTTACCCCACAGACCCTGAAATTAACCCTTATCCATTTGCCCGTTAAATTTAATCGAAATCTGTTAAAAAGTGGTGCAAATTACCCTCTTTGTTTAGAAAATTTACAAAAGTTGTCATCCCTCTTCTTTCCTAACTCTCCTCCTTACACCCTTCCCATCCACCTCACATGTGCGGCCTTGACCTCCCCCGCACCGCCCTCGACCTCCCAGCCCTTCCATGTACCTCCGCCGACCTCCCCCATGCTGCCCTCGACCTCCCAACCCTCCCCTACATCGCCGCCAACCTCCCCCGCACCGCCACCGACCTCTTTCGTCCTCCCTAACCTTCTCCTCTCCCCAACCAGCACCCCCTCCCCAACCTCCTCCTCCTTGGCCCACTCCATCTCCTCCTCCCCTTTACCTTGCCTGTCCCCAACCACTTCCTCCAGGCCGTTGCCCACCTCCCCGATTTTCACCCCTCCCTAACCTGCACCCCCTCTTGAACCTCCGCCCACCCCCAACCTCCCCAAGATCGGATGATTCCTATGTGAACTGGGGTTGGGTATTCTTCATCTCCAAATCATATTTACATGTGCTGCTCTTGTCAAGATGCAGATGGCGAAGGTGAATGTTTCTTCTATTCTCAGATATGGTGGCGTCATATAGGAATCAATCTCCAATGGTCGTGTTTCGCTTCCTGGCAATGGGTTTACCGGTGATGAGAAATTGATGTCCAGGTGGTGTGTGTACTTATCAATCTCCCCCATTCTTGCTCCAGGCTGCAAATGCCTAAAATTTTTAGATCTGCAAGTGCATGTGATTCCAAGCGAGCGCTTCTAGATGTGCTCCCCAGTTCGGATTTGAACGATGCTCCTCGAATAATCAAAAGTTCACCTGTGACCTGCAAACTCCATCTCGTCTCAAGATCGAAGGCTCGAACCACAACAGGAAGAAGAGAAATCGTGAGCGATGCTCCTTGTATGGCGGTAGATCGGAGCTGATCGATGATAAGTCGTTGAATCCCTAGGCAACTCCACGTCCTTCATCTCCAACATCCGTCGTCATGTGCCTAGAGAAGAAGGGGGGGGAGGATGACCTTTAGAAAGAACATGGATGTGGAATATCCACCGTTAGATTTTCATTGATAAGATTAACTCAAGACTAGCCCAAACAATTGACTCAAACAAAGATAAAACTGATAGCAGGGTTTGTGGCGTAAGATGGAGCAAATTTACGGGTCGAAGGGGGAAATACATTGTTTCAAGTAGGGATGAAAATGAATATGGATATATCTGAATATATGTGTACCATTTTCGAAAATAACTGAATATGGATATCAATATCCGAATATCAATCGAATACTGATCAAATATGGATATGGGTTGTAAAAATTTTCCGAATACGGATATGGTAGTGGCTTGAATATCCGGATCTGGATCCGGATATCTGAATACAATATTTAATATTATTTTATATATTAGCTAATCTAATATAAGCCACAACTTCGTGTTATTATATTAGTATTATATATTATATAATATAATAAATTAATGATATTAATAAACTTTCATTTGTTTGGAGATGGACACAAACAAAAGTTGCGAAATCATGTCTTCCTTTTTGCTTCTGATCAAGAACGTATGTCACCTCGACGCTCCCTTTTATCGTGATGCAACTTATTTATATTTCATTGTCATTTTTTAAAAGCATTATGAACTTTGATAAAAAAAATTCAATTCATATTCGTATGTGGTCTTTATTCGATCCTTATTCGGACTCCCTGTTTGGATTCATTCTTTATTCGATTCATATTTGGATTGGCTCTTTATTCGATATGTATTCAGGTTTGCTCTTTATTCGATCTGTATTCGGATTTGATAAATATCCGATTCGAATTCGTATCTGTATTTAAATTCAATTCGTGCTATGCAGAATGACAACAAAAAAATCCAATTCAGACGTATCCGTATTTTGAAATGCTACCATAAATAGCAACAAAAAAATACCAATTCAGACGGGCTAAAAATGGTAAAATAAAAGAATTAAATGGAATTTAAATTCAAAATGAAATTCAAATTCAAAATGAAAATACATTAACTAAAATATCTTTTTGGATAAAGAAACTGATAGATTGAGATCTAACAAATGAGATGGTTGGCTTTTCATACATCCAGGAAAAGCTCGCCTCATTGGAAGGATCCCCTCTCCTATATATATATGGCTTTTCAATGAGCCACGTGCCCAATAGAGATGAGATGAGCACATAATCTCAACTGTTAGATCTTAAGCTGATGATCAGTAGCTTTCTATTGCCATTAGTAACTGAACGCATCAATAAATTTTGTATTAGCATCAATAACACTTTATATCAGTAACATTGAATGCATCAGTAACTTTTGTATTGCCATAAATAATACTTTATATCAGCAATACTAAATGCATCAGTAACTTTCGTATTGCCATCAATTACTTTGAATTAGTTGTAAGTAAATGAAGTAATTTAATCAGTAACTTTGGTTCTCACTTACTTGTAACTTTATATAAGTTACTAGATCTATAATATTACTTATTAAAGCTTCGATATATAATATTGATGCTTGGATATATATATATATATATTACTTACTGAAGCTTGTATTTTTATTACTAAAGCTGCTGGAGATAAAGCATGCTCATCTTATCTCTAATGGGTACGAGACCATTGGATAAAAATCACCACACACACACACACACACACACACACACACACACATTAATCACATATGCAGTAACCTCCTCCCACTACAAGAAAGTATAAAACATGTAATGACTGTCCTCTTTGGTCAGAGGGGACGGTCGTCTGCCCATCTCTAAAGGTTGTGTTCCATAAGATAGAGGGGACGGTATTGACCAACGTCCTCCTTTTGATACCATAGGAGACGATCTTGACAGTCCCCTCTATCGACTCGGGACGAGCACACGCATTCCTTCTAACACCACATATGGGATGGTCGTGACTATCTGCTATGGTATTCACGTAAAGGACGGTCGTGACCGTCTCCTATGGTTCCACATTGGAGACAATCACGACCATCCCAGGTTGCTTAATGGACCGTCTCCCTTAGACATAGTTATCTTTACAGAAATAGCTTCAGAGGGGACAATCACGACTATCCCTTGTGTTGTCGTCAGAGGGGATGGTCGTGCCCATCCCAGGAAGGTTGTTGGACTATCCTCTATGGTGTAAAGGCGTCCTCGTGGACGGCTTTTAGTAGTATAGGGAACGGTCGTAATTGTCCCCTCTGAGTCTCTGATGTAAAAAATATTATGTACCTACTTATATTACCTTCATTCCATGTGTCAATCAACCAAGACTTTACAAAACAAAGACAATGGTCATCTATTATAATCTAAGAGATAAATTAAGACATTCGGGTCCCACATAGTAGATAACAAAAAAGTTTTGAACGAATAATGTTCGAAATTTCTAAGAAACTTACTCTACTTAAATTGTCCAAACCACTCAAACAATATACTAAACTACTCTACTAACCCTAAACTACATTACATCTCTGTTCATCTCCATCTTCTTCTCCTTCACCTTCTCCTTCTCTTTCTTCTTCTCCTTCGTCTCCTTCATCATCTGCGCCTAGGCTCGATTGACTAGATGAACCATAAACATGATGTGCATGCATAAACACATTGAAAATTACCATCTGTTGGTGCAAATCCTTAATCTGGCCATTCATGCTCATCACTTAACTTTCTAATTCCTTCTCTTGTTGGGTTTTCTAAAAGGATGACAAGCTGCTACCTCCTCTATACCAAGTTTGAAGGGTAGCATCGTGACCACCATATCAGAGTCATCCATGGTGCTCGGGTCCAGACGCTTGGTGATAGGATTTTAGATATTGAAAATGTATCGACGATGTATTTGTATCACCAAGGGACTGATATTGATACCGATATGGCAATATGGACACTTTTTCAATCCTTCCTTTACAAATGGGCATCGATATGGGCGATATTTCGATTATATATCACCGATATATCATCGAAATGGCATCGACAGTATATTAATATGGATGTCGATATAAATATTTAGACCCTTGCTTGAAGAAAGGTAACATTATGAGTAAGAGGTGCATGACTCACACAAGTATTGTATAGGGAGCCAATGGTTGTGATTTTGTCATCTCCTCCTGAAAACATTTTTCAAAAGAAAACTTAATAAATCATTTCAAAATCAATAATACGTGCAAAAGTAACAATAAATCCGTACATGAATTAAGGTGTATGCAAGGTCTACCCAGTGACCTCACCTCCTATGTCACGACTTTTTTGACTGCTCAAAAGTTTCAGACGATTGGGTTCACGATTATGCTCCCTTGTCTCAAGAAATAAATAACAATTTCAATTATGCATTAAAAAATAATTCCCAGACGTTGAAACGTAAATATTAAATATTAAATGAACTTATAAACTCATCACGTAATTGATTTGTATTTTTTTCTACCAATTCTATGAGTTTGTTTGGTAGGAGAATATCGGTCGGAATAAGCTATTATTCCTCTCTTGTCTTATTCCACCTTATCCCCTCTCCTATTTCACTCCCTTATTCGCCTTCCCTTATTCCTCCTTTTCAGGACTTTACGAAGAGAGTGCCTATTCCGCCCTATTCCTTCCTGGGTTTGTAAATAACATAGTGTGGTGTAGGTTCATTGTGTTATATATGTGTATATTGAAATTAATAGCTATTATGAAATTCCTCGTGCAGTGTGGGTTCATTTAAAATCTGGATACACACGGATACATATATGTTGCGGATATTGAAAAATGCAAACCATATCCTTAAATACGAATACGGATATGGAAATAAAAAATCATGGTTCAGATATGGATATTTAGCGAACGGAAAATGGATTATCCTGTGTATAATAGGTGTCCTCTAATGCTCGTATTTGGTAGGATTATATTTGTAAAGTTGAAATTAATAGATAATTAAATCAAAATTAATAAACTACAAAGGTAATCAAATACAGTATTATACTAAATTTAATAACTTGTATAATAAATGATTATAGATATCCATATTTTTCTTCTCATATTTGAAAATGACTCAGATGCAATATATTGGAAGTAATTATGTAATATATTTGGAGATTTTTTTATGAAAAAGAGGGTGAGCTCCCGAGTTGGGAGTCACCGCGCAATGATTATATTATATCAAAAGAAGTGATACAACATATTTTACCTTGACTCCCATAAACACAAGAGAGCCTTACAATGAGAAACTACATTTTCTGGATAAAACCTTTGATTTTTAAAAATGCATTCATTTTTCGCCTACCAAATAGCCCAAAGTGCCGCAAAAGGTTTTATCACATCATCAAATGAACATGCCTCCTGCTTTCCTTATCATTTCCCAGAAGCTCGAAAGACCACTCGCATCCACCCATGGAATCACCAATTCTCTCTAGACCTTCATTGAAGTCCCATAAGTAAGGAATAGATGCTCCGAGCTCTCCACCTGCTCCCCGCACCTGTCACACATCACTTCCTAAAAATTCAAAAGCCTCACCCTCCTAACCTTGTCCAGTAACTTGGCTTTCCTCAAGCACCAAAGGAAAATTTTTATTCTGTTCGGGATCTTACTTGCCCAAATAATCTTCACATCTTGGCACATATCCATGTCTTGTCCTTCATCACCATTTATCAGCTCATCATATAATTTGACATAGAATTTAGTACATGTCCATATGTAATTGTCTCTAGTCTGTGAGAAATTATCTGGAGTAGTGGCCACAACCATTAGTCTAGCCAACTCCTCCCTCCTTCTATCTGACAAGATCGCAGTAAAATCTAGTCTCCATTCTCTTAAATGAGTCAACTCCCTCAAGGTGGCCTCCTTTGATGCCGCTAAAGCAAAGATTCTAGGAAAACCGTATCTCGAAAGGGCCTTTCCTCATCCAATCATCCCTCCAAAACATGAAACCTCTCCCATCCCCTACTTTCGGCGCTAGTCTAGTTGAAACGAGAGATAATACCTCTCGCACCCCTTTCCAAAGGGTAGACTCAAACCGGGAGGGCCCAGCTTCCAAGACTCCTTTCACCCCGTAGATCTTTCTCAGCCATCTAGTGACAAGATCTGTAGATGGGCCCAAAATGCGCAACACCCACTTTCCCAGTAACGCCTTGTTCATGCAAGTCAGGTCCCTGATGAATCCGTGATTCATCGCCTTTATTCTTTCATTTTGGCTAAAAACCTTGGTAAAATACATGTAAATAATCACTAATTCTAACTAATTAATATTCTAACCATAAATATTAATATTATATAATTAATACTTATTTTATCCAAAATAAAAAGAATAAAGATAATGAGAAAAATAAAAGAAAAGAAGGATGTATATAGAATATATACAGACTGATCCTCAACCCCGAGACCAGGTCAATATTGACATGGTCAACTAAAGAAAAAAGTAGGGGGAGATAAGGATCCTAGCCTATAAAAATATTCATAAAATCAAGACCAAAAATATAATTTACCCATTTTCACCATGTAGATACTTCACATATTTTATTTATCATCAAAATCACCTCAAATCAAAATACTCCTTTTACAAAAAGTTATTCATAAAAATATATATTATTTTATAAAATTATCAGAAAAATATTTCGAAGAAAAAAATAATTAACCGCAATGAACCGTAAAAGTTGTAAAAGCCAATTTCCAAGGTTCATATCTATTTATAGAGAACTCCAAACCGACCAAACTCACTTTAAAATACATTTTATACTTGGTACTATTTATTAAAAATATCAGAAAAATATTCAGATAAAATCAGTGAGTTTCAGCTTTTTGGACCCGTTGTATATATGTATTATATGTAGAAACTTCCTAAGTTTTTAAATAAATAACCGTAAACCCGATTAACTTAATTCTTTTTCCTAAAATCATCTAAAATTGTATATAAAAAAATATAAAAATATCAATAAGTTAAAATACCAACAAATCTGAAGCCTCGAAGCCACTACTTTTTTCTTTCGAACCTCATAACTCAGCCGTATGAACTCCGAATTAAGCAAACTCGACCGTATGAACTCCGAATTAAGCAAACTCGACCGTATGAACTCCGAATTAAGCAAACTCGATCCTAAAAATTATATTTTTCGATTATCTACAAAATTACATTAGTTTTGCTAAAATCGGAGTTAATACGAAAATACAGTTTTCGAGTCTGTGTTGGTATAATTGTACAATATGCCTTTATTTTTGTTATTTATATTATTTATCTAAGTTGTTACTTAATTTATTAAAAAACTACAAATAAATTAATTATTAAATTATTTACCATTTATATACACATTATTTATCTATTTAATTTAATGTATTATATAGTATTACATAACTCCTTTGTCCTCTTCCTTATTTTATCTTTTTCCCTTTTCTTTTCTCTCCTTGCCACGTATCAGCATTTCATTGGACCTTATTTCTTTTTCTCTCTCCATCTTTCCCTTTCCTTCTTCTTCCCAAAGCACATTGATGAAGCGGAAAAATCAAGAGGTCGTATTGATTCACAAGGCGAATCAACAGTCGTCGAATTGACCTCACACGAAATCCTGACTTTAGTCAATAATTAACCCACAAATAATATCAAGCAATCAAAGTGTGGAGTTAAAGTTTATTATAACTCTACATAAAAGATGTGTATAGAAGCAAGTATGTAGAGGTCGAAACAGGGAACAAGCAGGATAAATCGGGTGAAATCAATGCACAAGAGTGAGTGTGATGTATTTGTCTATCAATGCTATTTTTTGTGGGTTTTTAATTTTATATTTTTTTATTTTATTGTTAATTTTTTTATTTTATATTTTGATTTTTTATTTTTTCTTATTTTATATTTTCTTTTTATATTTTGTATTTTTTATATTTTCTTTTTCTATAAAGTAAGATATGTATACAATAAGGGAAGAAGAGAGATAAGGTATTTATAAAAATAGGTAAAAATAGAAAAATTCAGGGAATAAAATATTTTGGACTCTATATATTTTTCTGATGTTTTGTGATTTTTCTTAATTTTTTGGTATTTTTAAAATTAAAAATATTGAAAATAGTGAACAACAAAAAAGGCTGAAACTAAAATGGAGAAACAAAATATCAAATAGAAGCCAAAATCCTCCAAATTAATTTTAAAATAAAAGTACTAAAACAGAGAAAATTAGGGGACATAAATTAGATTTTTAGGATTTTTTAGGAATTTTCATGATTTCTAGAAAGATTTTAGGGGTTTTGCTATTTTTAGTTGTTTTCTTTTGTATTTTTTATGATTTTTGGATATAAGTTAAAAGACACAGAAATAAATAAAATATAATTTTTTTGGAATTTTTCAAAGAGTTTTTCTAATTTTTATGTATTTACTAATGCAAACAAAGATGAAAATACATGTTTTTGAATTTTTATAAATTTTAAAATGCAATAAAAATACAAAATAAAATTATGGCATCAAAGAGCAACAAAACAGGAAGTTATGCTAATTTTTTTGGAATTTTTAGGATTGTATAGATGTATGAAATAAATAAAAGACACACAAAGAAAATTCAGCCAGGCAGGGGTATATTTGTAAATATCCAGAAGTCCAAGGGCACATGCAATGTTCCAGACATTATATAACATGAGAAAAATATTTCAGGGCCAATAAGAAATAGACAAACACAGAGGCCCTTCAGTGCAAAAACGTCAATTCTCACGTGACTTTCACGTGCGTGGTGGGGATCTACCAGTAATTACCAAAAACTCTGGGGGCCAAAATGCAATTTTACCAAAAAGTTTATAACTGAAATAAAAGTTCCTGGACCTAATTGAAATAACAAAAATAGATAGGGCTCCCTCGTAAAATTCCCCCACCCCACGTGCGCAAGTCACGTGAGGTGACGTGGACAGGGGCCTAATTGCAAATAAAGAAAGTTCAGAGGGGTTTACGTAAATAATATAAAAAATAAATAATTGCACATGAAATTTTCAGTGTCGAATATTAAATACAAAAAAGGCGAGGGTCGGAGTGCAAAATACCCACGCCTAAAGGATCTGACGGTAGATCTACGTTTACTTGCAATGTGTCGGTGATCCAACGGTCGGTGACGATCCGCAATCCACGGCCAAGATTAGATGCTCCTTTGTTGATCCGACGGCTGGAAGGGGACTCGATCGGATGGCGGGGAGGCGTTCACTTGCCACATGTCAGCAGGAGAAGCGCCGATGACGGTTCGGAAACAGAGGGCAACCATTCGATCGCCGGCTGGAGATCAACGGTGCTGGGGCGGCAAGATCCAACGGTGGCTGGGCGTTCTGCATCCAAGGCTCGATCCAACGGTCGTGGACCTCCCTGTAAGAACAGGGAAGAACATGGCGGGGCTCGACCTTCGGATGACAATATGGTGTTGCTCCGGCCACCTTCTTCGCAGCAAAAGGCCCTCCTTCGACTCCCGGAAGATCCCCCGCCTCGCCGGTGGAGCCAAAATGGCTCGATGAGCCTCGGTACGCCACACCAAGGCCGAAGAAGACAAGGGGGTCCAGGTACCTCTGTCTCGACAAAATCCAACTCCAGTTGGAGTCTTTGAGCGCCTGGTATCTGCAAGTAAACTCAAGAAAAGAAAAGGGACGGAATCCAGGGCTCGCGGGGTGGAAATGGACGGCGATGGGTGAACTAGGAGCTCGCCGGAGCCATCTCTGGCGAGGTGGTGGGACCGGTTGCGAGGATGGATCACAAGCGAAAAGAACGGTACTACTCTACTCCTAAGCTGATGGTGAGCATAAAAGTGCAAGAAAAATGGCAAAAAATAAACCTCAAAGGTGAAGAACACCTGAGGAAGGACCTCAACGGCGTGAGCTTCGCCGGAGGTAATGGAGACCACCTCGACGCGTCCTCGATCCTCCTAAAGGTCGGGAAAGAGAGTTGTCACCTTCCTTTCGCACTGGAGCACAATAGGTGGAGAGAAAACTAGTCAAAAGGGGTTCAAATCTTCAAATGGAGGAGAAGGGTGTATATGAAGGGTTGACGAAGTGGGTGAGAAGATCGAGGCGCCTGGAGCGATGCAGCGATTCAACGCCCAAGGAAAGATAAGCGTGAATCATCGATCTACGAGGAACAAAAGTCATCAAGGGTGTGTGGCAAAAAGATGAAAGGATGAGCCTCAACAAATCAGCGAACTTGGCCAAATACCAATGTTCTGAAAAGGAACAGGGGGCGAGTCAGAGAGTTGATCACGGTCAACTCTCGGACCCTCCTGATTGGTCCACGTGGACCAACCAGGAAAAACCCTGAAAAAAAGATTTGTTAATTCATTTTAAAATAGAAAATGAATTTATTATAAAAAATTGAATAAAAAATGTTTATTATTTTATTAATTATTTTATTGTGATTTTTATTTATTTGTTTGAGGTATAAAAATACAAGTTGCCTTTTATGGCCTATATAGGTATACATATTTATATATTTTAATATTTTATTTTTATTTTATATATTAAATTTTAATTTTTTTTGTTTATCATTTTATATATTTATAACTTATTTTTATGGACGTTTATTTATTTATTTTATTTTTCTGATGTGTTTTGTACACTTATATAAATAGAAGTATATTCTTTATAGGTAAATTTATAGGTATTATACATATGTGTTTTGTTTAAGTATTTTATTTTTCATGTTTTCTTTACACTTTTATTCATGTTTTAATATACATATATATTATAAATAATATTTACAAAATTATAAAAATATGAAATTACAAGAAAGAATGATAAATAAAATGAATATTTTAATCAGTATAACTATACAATAGGGGTCCAAAACCTAACTTTCAAATCGTAGCTCCGCAAAATATGAAACCACCTTCATTAAATAGCTTCTTGAGAATTATATACAATTAAAGGTAATTTTGATACGTTTCGAGTTTTTATTTGAGAGATACAGGTCTGTGAAGTTGGGATTCTGGAAACTTATTCAGATCATAACTTTTTATCTGTACATTCTTTTTGTCTGAAATCAATTTTGTATTTTTCTTTATTTAATTGTTTACAACTTTTATGTACAAAGTTTCTTTATTTGAGGTATAAAAAGTGGAATTAAAAATAAGTCCCAAAATGAATAAAGAATGAATTAAATAAAAGGGAATTTTATTGTATTCTGACCCTTATCTCCCCCTACTTTATTCCTTATCGACCTATTCATCTAGATGCTTAGGTCTCAGGGTTTCAGGTCATAAAATATTTACAATATTTTATTCTTTTTCTTTTCTTTTCTTTATTCTTTTATTTTTGGCTTTAAAACACATGCATGAGTGCTAAAATGCGGGAATTAAGAGTATTTATATGCATTTACCAGGGTTTTTGAGGCCAAAATGATAGAATAAAGATGATCAAATGTAGGTTCATCACACATCCGTAACCCCATCTTCTTCTTCTCTCCTCTTCGAACAACCCAACCTCTCTGACTGTCAGCCAACGGCTGGTCGTTGTTCAACAGCTCCGATTCTCGTCACCTAGGGCGGTGACTTGATCTCCTTTTACCTATTTATATCCCTTGACTTCCCCCAAATCGAGTACCTGCCATTTACAATCCTTCCTCCCTGAGAGCTCCGTGAGGTCGAGGTCCAGTGACAGAGTTCCTCCTCCGTGCGTCGAGTGAGCGAGAGGGATTCGACAAGGTCCATCGCCGGCGTGTAGCTTCTGCTCTGCCGCTGCGTATCAGTCCTCGGTACGCCGCCCATGGAGGCGAAAACTCAAGGAGTTCTCGTCGAGTTCGTCCACAGGCAATCATCCACCAGCGCTTTCAATTTCCAGGTTAACCTTCCGAATCCTTTCTCTTCTCAATCCTTTCATTTCTCCTTCTCAATCCTTTCGTTTCTCTCTGATTTGATATAAAAATCCTCTCATTTCCATCCTTGATCGTCCATCTCTGTCTCCATGTTCACATCCGGTGAACAGTGGTCCAGCCTCCATCCTTCGCCTCAGGCGAGGTCAATCATTCACCTTTTCCGTGTTTTGAGACCGAGTCTTCGTCCTCGAGTCGCATTCAAAACATGCAGGCCTATTCGTAATCCGCAGAACATCAGGAGCGTTCACAATCGAGAGAGATTTCAATTAGATCTTAGCTGTAGAACGAGACGCATCGTCGACATGCACCACTTGTAGATCAAGGTCAACAGAGAATCATACGAGATCTGTAGCACCACCTAAGGAGCAGTTCCTGCTGTAGATTGAGCAGATGGAGCAATTTCGAATGGATCTAATCGCGTGAAGCACAAATCCATTGCACGAGTAGCATGCATTAATCCGAGTCTCTGCAAAATTTCATTTCCAGCAATTAGAGACCCATGCACTTTTGAATCAAGCGAGCATCTGATACGCAAGCACTCAAACATAACGCATAAAGTTGAAACAAGATGATCGAGAACCGCCGCAGCTCCGATCCGAGCAGAGCGTCGAACCATCGTTGCCGCTTCCGCCTTGAGCAACCGCGCCGCTTGCAATTGCGGCCACGTTTCCCCAAGATCCGAGAAGATCCATCGGATCTGATTTGATCCGACGCACGATAGTGGGACACGCATCGACAGTAGCCTAAATTGCCGCCCAACCGCTCAAACATAGGCACGGGCGAGGCACGTGCCGTTGAATTTTTTCGATATATTTGCAGTTTGCCCCTTCTACAATTGATATTTGCAATCAAGACCAGGAGGCTGAGCAGCACGTGGATTTTTGGGATACTTGTGCGAATCTCCCCAGATTCTACCTATATTACACACGAACCCCATTCCAATTTTATTACGTATACGCCCTTATAAATGTACATATTCATCCTATACTATACTATATGTGTATTAAATATAATACAAAATATAAAACTATAAAAAACATACAGATAAATACTGTATTTTTACACTATATACAGTATTAAAGAATTTAGAAAAAATAAATAAAAAAATATTCTTTTTAGCTTTAATAATTCATTTCAAAAAAACATAAAAATACAACAAACTTTCAAAACATATAAAAAATATAAAAAACACCTCTAAAATCCTATAAAAATCACCTATAGTTTATTTTACCATATTTTACATATAAACGCAAAACAAAACAAAAATAAAATAAAAACTCAATAAAAAAATATAAAATACACAAAAAATTGTAAAAATCATAACTAACTCAATAAAAATCTCCTAAAGACGCACAAGCTATCATTTCGAAGATAATTTCATCTACTTTTCAATAAAAATAAAATAAAAATCTTTTGTTACTGTTTGATACCTTAAAAATTAGAGAAATATCACAGTTTTCAATAAAAAATAGTTATCCACAATAGAAATTAACCAAAACTCATAAAAATCCTTAAAACATCTTAAAAATCCATAAAAACGGAAAATAAAATAAAACATAAGAATAACAAAATAAAAATTAAAACATTTTCTAATAATAAAAATTACAAAATACTTAAAATTTACAAAAATAATATAAAACCCATTAAAATTCAAATACAAATCCAGAAAATTCCCTTAAAATAAAATGAAAATTAGGAGATCCATAAAACTGTAGTTGTCTACAGTTTAACCCTAATCTCCAACAATTTGCCTCCCTGACTTTGACACTCTCGTGCTTAACCGTTATACACTTAAATTTAGGAGTATATATAAAAATAAGAAGATTAATTCATTAATCTTTTCTGACAAAGCTCACCTGGTCGATACAACGACCGCGACATTTTCTCTGTTTCCTTCTTTGCAGGATTCTGAAGAATTAAGATCAGGGAATTTTGAGGCTTTCAGTCCCGAACTCCCAGACCCCCACGCTCCCAAGTTCTTGTGATCTCCTCCCACGCCACCAGATGCATACCCGACTTCTGTTATTTCCTGTCTGACCAGAAAAATCTTCTCATAAGCTTTTCTATCTTCTTTCTTACCCCAACATGCATCAACCTAGTTGAGAAAAAGGACACGGGAATGGTTGACAGAACATGCTTCAGCAGAATCAGCTTCCCACCCTTTGATAAAGTAATCGCCTTCCACCCGACCAGTCTCAGCTCAATCTTCTTGATAACCGCATCCCAATCAGAAACTCTAAGTTTTCCAGCCACTAATGGAAGGCCAAGATAAGTGATCGGCAGATCACTCAGCGAACAGCCAAGCAGCTCTGCTACCATGGTCTGATCTTCATTATGTAATCCAAAAGTGATAACTACTGATTTCTGCAGATTTATCTCTAGCCCAAACAAACAACCAAAGATGTCCAGATACTGCTCCACTCTAAAGCTCATCTCATCCGAACCACCAAGAAAAATTATTGTGTCATCCGCATACTGCAGCAGTGGTATAGAGATGCCGTCAAGACGAAAGCCTTCACACCAGCCTCCATCTATCTCTTGCAGGGAGTGGTCAAATTTGGAGATATACACAGAATTTGATGTATGTATATACAATATATACACAAAGATTCAATAATATGGGTATCAGTATCCGTATCCATCAAAAATAGGTAACCATATCAATATCCATATCCCCAAAAAATGAAAATAATATCAAGACCCACGAAAAAACTCATATCCATATCCGTGCCTGTATTCGTTAAAATAAAAAATTCATAACCATATCCACGTAAAAATGGATACGATGATGGATAGATATGGATGTATCCATATACGGTTGCATCCCCATGAATAATGCATAAGACTTACTCCGATTATTTACCAACCAACATATTTAACTAACTTACCAGCATTATTCAGTACTCTTCATGTGCCAACGTAACTGAGAATAGGAAGCAATTTACTACCCTTATTCTCCCTTATTCCTATCCTTTCAACTTAACAGAAACATCATCTTATTCCGCCTTATCTCGCCCCCTTATTCCTTCTTATTCTCCTATCAAATGGGCCCTACGGTTTGATGTATTTCTCTTTAATATTTCATTTAAAAAGCAAATATAAAATAATAATAATAGGAGGTAAATATTCTCATATTAACATAGTTCATACCGCATATTCTTCATCCATCCAGATATATATCAATGTCCTTCAGTGTTCAACAGATATATTTAGAGGACAATTCTATACAAGAATCTCTAACAGAAGCTTTGAATGAGAACTCGTATGAAACTGCAAGCAAGGGATATATAACCATGTGACCATAGCAGAGGATGAGAACTCGGATGGACCTACAAGCAAAGGAGATATATACCACGTGGCTGAGCTGAGGATGAGAACCCAACTTTAGTATAGACTAGGATGTAACCCACGCTTCGCGGCGGAAATAAAATGGGATTAATTCATGTAATTTTTGGACAAAATTAAATGATGTGTACTTGTGTTGTAATTAGAACTAATTCATATAATTTTTCAGTATTTTATGAAATCTATGGTCAAAGAAATCTAGCTATTACTATATCGGCTTACTCGCCTCGGCTTTTCCCTTAGAAATCTTGTTGTTGACTTTCTTGAGACCGCTGTGATTGCGCTCCTTCCGTAGCTCATTGAATTCCCGTTGATGCCCTCGGAGAAGCTCAGATATTATAGGTCACTGCCTTGCTTCTCGAAAGTCCTTGCTAAAGTTGGAGCGAGCAGAGGGAGGGGATAGCTCAGTTGATTAAAACTTGCAGTAGATGGCTAGATGCTCATAGAGCGTAGTGGATACATATTATATATATATATATATATGATAGAAGAATGTATCTCTCATATATTAATTACAAACAAAAATATTGTACTATATAACTTTTGCTTGGGAATACCTAAAAATGAAAAAAAAATCATTTATGATGTTGAAATAAATTCTAACATTTGAAAAAAGTAAATGGTAAATAGTATTTTGTATTAAATGTAACAGATAATATCTGCCAAAAAAGACAGAAAATATACAAAAAAATAAAAGAGGTTCAGAATTTTTTCCGTTGTGTATGTTATCACCATTATATTAAAAGGATGGAAGATGATATCCATCGAAAAAGCCAAATTACCTCACCATTTTAATATAAGTGATAACTATAGAATGTTACATGTACTAGATTATAAACACACTACAACTCGTAAATAGGTATTTACAATTTCCCAGAGCAGTGTAAACTTGGAGAAGCTGCAAGGTGTGTTATGACAATACAAATTGCCATGCCACCTCAATGTTAGGGATGGAGAGGGTTTTCTATTACATGTAATATATGTATCATCATTGCCTCTATTAAATAATTATGATAAACAATAGAGAAAATAATTTTAAAATAATTTAAAATTTTTAAAAATAGAATGTTACATATAGTAAAGTGTATGCTAACTACTAATGGGAAAATATATTCTAAAAGTTTATATATCAGATTAAGCATAAAGCAGTGGCAAATGGGATTGGAGAAGTTAAATTTGCCATGCCATTTCAATGTTAATGATGGATAATTAACAATTGGTGTTATAATTGCTTCTATTAAGTAATTATGATGAATAGTAGGGGAAAAAACAACATCAAATGACGTAAGAATTGTGAAATAAATTTAAGAGTAATAACTAATAGAATCAAACCATATATTAAGAAAAAAACATATGCTTGATAGATAGATATATAAGTAAAAAGATAAAAGAAAGCAATCATATAAACGCTTATTGCATCTGCATCACAACCCAACTAACCATAGTGTTAGTATGATTTTAAGATAGGAAATCTATATTATCTTTTTGACTAAATATTTAAATTAGTTGTCTATGTTACACTTAAATAGACATTATGTAAATCCCAATAAGCATGTATTAATAAAAGATGTTATATTAGAAGTGCTAACGAAATGAAAAAAAGTAAACATATATACTAATTTATATAATTTATTATGATTATGATCACTATAATAATATTGTTTTTAAGAAACTATCAGCTGATACTTAAAAAGATAGAATGCAATTAGGAACATGTATAATCAAGAGATACGTACAAATATTTGATGAAATAAACAATTTAATAAATTACATAATATTAAATCCAAAATTTAACAAAAAATGGTAATTTCATTACTGTATAATAGAGACTTAGAATTATAGAGTTAACTTAAAAATATAATTTGTACAATTTTAAGAAGCATATAGGTTCCAAAATGATCACTATAATAATAATTTGCTTAAGTAAGAAGGTGTTTAATGATATTTCTGCAAATAAGATGAAATTAGGAATATGTAAATCCAATGGATATAATCAAATATTTGATGAAATAAATGATCTAATAAGTTTCATAGAATATTAGAGACATATTTCACACAAAATTGTTAATTTAAATATTGAATAAGAAAGGTTTCTTCTCTAACCATTTTATATATATTCATTGTTTGTTATGTGCTTGTTACTCAAAAATCAATGTATGTTATTTTAAATGTGATAACAAAGAAAAAACATACTCTGAAATAATGTACGAAGTAATCCTTATGACACACCATTAGAGAAAGATATGATTTACTCAATTATCTGAAATACAGATAGTAGACCATATATAATATCAATGATAAAAAATAAATGTTTTAAGAAACTATTGTATCTACTATATTGCATATAATCAAGTGGTTGGTAGCTTATATATACCCTCATTAAACCCTAATTTTTTTGTCGTTATTTTACAAATTCAACATCAGATTTTTTTATTGTTATTTTACAAAATCGACATCAGACAACAATTGCTCACACCCATAGGATCCAACATTTATTGTAGGTAAAATCATAGTGTAGATATAAATCCTAACACAAAGTTAACACATGTAAACTCCAGCTAGTTTTTGTAAGAGTAATTATACTCTTTGTAAACTTCAGACTTTTTTGTAAATGATATATTCATTTTATAAAATTTATGTGACAATTTGTAATTGTATCTCGCTTCCTTGTAAAATTTGCATAGAGCTCTGTAAAATAAGAGAAAACAACAATGAGATTTGTAAAAAAATGAATCAATATGTAAATCGAAAGGTCAATTATGTATATTATTAAACCACAATATAAATCCGTGCATTACCTCACAAGCGCGGCCACAGCTGCCTTCACCGCCGACCGTTGCTCGACGCAGCACCTCCATCGTGTCTGGAACCCGTCACTGACCGCCATCTCCACCGTGTCCGCCACCGCCAGGAGCTCCACACCGCTTCGCCAACCTAGTCGTGTGTCGCCCAACAACCCACCGTTGTGCTCGAGAAAGACTCCACTGCTTGTAGCTCGCAGCCGCTCAGCCCCTCCGTCGACCACGCATGGAGGAGATCATGTGCCACCACCAGGAGCGTGTGTCGCCCCTCATCCCGCACGAGGCCCATCGCCGTCCACCACGCCGACAACAAATAATGAGAGAGAGGAGGGTTTCGGATCATCTTTAAGCATGTCTACATATTGATTTGCTAACCATTTTGATGAAATCAAGTGATTTTGCAATTGTCTTGGGCATGTATGATTTGGTTGGAATGACTTGATTTGAAATGAACGCTCCGAAGTCATTCATGATGCATACAACTTGTAATGGCATGTTACATCTTTACAAGCAACATGTACTTTTTGTGGCTTGTTTGCAAGGAATTTTATATCATTTCCACTTAAAATATTGGCTTGTCGAATGGCTTGCTTTAATTCACTCGGCCCAGAAAATTTCATGCCAAGTTCAAGAGTGGGATGAGACATTTCTTCATCATCCATATCTTTGTACTTGGGCACACCATCCATCTCGCCGTCACTGCAACTGAGACTAATCAACTCATCAGATGGCAAGTCATAGTCTGACATACCTGAATCACTTGCAACATTCTTTCCCTTATCGCTACTTAGGTTCGGTTCCACAAATGCAAGAGATCTGCTACCTCTACCCTCACAATCACCACCACTTTCATTCACCGGTTCATCTTGGCTAAGATCCTCTATAGGAGAGAAATCACTGTCATCCATATCGTCACCATCACTATCACTTGACATTTGCAATTCAACCTCATCGGCAACTTCCATGCGTTTATCTTCAACAACACATGTGACAGTGCAACTTTCATCAAGTGATTCAACAAGAATCACCAAAGGTTCTAATTCTTTGTGAAGATTAAATATCTTGAATGCAACTTTATCCGAATCCACCAAAATCAAATTGCAATCTCTACGCGTTGGCGTGTACCACATTCGATATTTATCCTTGTCAAGACCAAGATCACTGAGAAAACCCTGCATCTCGAATAAAGACATCATATCTGGATCCACGTTCTCCACAAAATCCACTTTACCGCCACAATAGTCTCGATTGTCAATCAGTTTGCCGGAATGTCGGATCTCTAAAATGTGGTATTGTGTAGCCATTTCTACAAAACAAATGTATATCACTTAGTACACACCAGCAATATATAATTATGGAAAATATTTAAGGTATACAAAAGAATAACATGGGGAAATTTCAAAGTCCTCGCAGCAGTGAATCTGATGTAATTTTAAGAATAACAGGGGGAAATAAATCTACATATAATAAGACTATAATTTCACCTATTCCCCTAGTTTAATATCTCATACTTCAAGTAGGGATTCCTTTAATATCTCATACTTCACCAGCAGAATGATTCCTTTAATATCTCATACTTCAAGTAGGGATTATAATCTCTCATCTTACTAGAATTCTGTGTTTTGTCGTATGGATTAAGGGACTCAAGACAAGAGGTTGGACCCCCCCTAATGTTGATTAATACCTGTAAGACATTCGATGGATATTGGAAACCCGACGTTTGTCCTTGTTCGTGACCTGGAGATGGGTTTTAAGAAGATCGTGAAGATAACCCATGCTCACGGGGGTAGTGCATCAATTGCCAATGGGTACCCATTCCCAATTATCTTGACATTATTTTTAATACTAATGTGTAATCTTTGATGCATTATGCAAAAGAAATGATGATATTGCAAAGATGAAGACCGAGGTGGTTTCACATTTAACTCATTACAAGTAAATAATCTTTAATACTCCATTCTAGTGCAGTCAAGTGACTTCCATTTTCTGGAAAGCGTGAACGAGAATGGACATGCATGTTCCTCAGGGTAGTTCGTCACTTCCATCCCTGGAATCGACAATAATGATGCAAATGCGGTAATCCTTCTACTTTTCTTTTCATTATGGTCATGCTAAATGGAAGTATGGAACTATGCAGATGCAGAACTACATATAATCTCCGCAGTCAGCCAATAAGTGTTGCGCACCCCTGTAGATGGGACGCGATATGATCCTTCAAATCGAGACCTCTCGAGCAACCATGGATGAAAGAACATTATGTGCGGGGCACAACCTAAGTTGGAAGAGCCATTCAGAACATCTCCAAAGGCATTGATCGAGCAGTATCAAGTAGCTCCACGATCATGGACAACCAGTAGAGGTCGCAGCCAAATTACCGATAGATTAATGCTTCAGCAACTATGTTCAACAGTTCTACAACCATCTATCAAACCCTAGATTTCACGTGTCGTATCAAGCCCCATATCAACCCTAGATTACTTCTTCTCACTTCCCGTATCAAGCCCCATATCAAACCCTAGATTTCTACCTATATGCAGGGACGCCCAAAATCGAAATTCCAACCGATAGTTGTTCACCTGAATCGTCGATGGGAACGGATGCTGAACTCCTTCACTTGTCGACGAAGGGGCAGGCGGCGTATCCTCAGATGTGGCGTCTTGCGGAATCGCCAGGGAGGGAGGGTGGAAGAGGAGAGCCGCCCTTCTGTGCCGGGTGAGGACGAAGGCCCCAAAATGAAAACCCTATTCATGCGGGGGCATACTCGTCCAACTACGCCAAAAATTGGGTAACCCATTCACGTCGTTGGGGACTTCACCGTTAAGTCAAAGACGAGTCCCCTGTTTGTTACAAATCAAAAACCAGTCCCTCAATTGGGAATTCGTGAAAAGACCAGGCCCTTTTATGTAATTTACCCTAGAAATCTATCAAAATTCAGATCTTTGATAATGTTTTTGCATCCATGGTAGAAGACCGTGGATTGCTACAGCCCCCCTCTGAGGACTGATGCAGACGGGATTCAACGTGAGAAAGCTATCACTATAGGGAAACGCTAAAGCACTCAAGAGGTATCGGACCCCAATTTCGGTGAGTCGGCCATCGGATTTCGGTGAGTGTTCATCATAGCACCATGTAGTATCCACTTCGATTGTGAATGACAATTCTTGAGTTTTTCTTTGAAGGTAGTGGTGAATCATCTTCCCCCAATCGACAGAAATTAAGTTCACCACCACAAAAGAAACTAATAACTACTTTCGATGGCATTTCTTTGAATCCACCGCGAAGCGCAGGGTTGTACACTAGTACCCTCTTAAAAAGCTGAGTTCCCCATCCATTCACAGACACGTGTCTTCATTGAATCCCTTTCCATTTTCTCCATATATGTTGCCTTCCATTGCATGTTGTACCATGTTACAAATTTTCCCTCCAACAATCATTTATGGGCGTTTCTAACCTTTTCTATTTTGCCATTTCTACCTGCCAACTTTTTATCTTCCCGCTCCTCCCAAATTGATGGCACTTTCACGTGTTACGTTTGATTAGACAACATTTACCTTTATTAGCTTGCATTTTTTCCTTCTCAATTCAGTTGTTGAGTGTTTCTTGCTTTTAGTATTTAATTTTCCTTCTCTACTTTTCTGATTCCCAATTCTCCCACATCAATGCCCCGTTTTTCCAGATGCCGACTTATTCTCTCTCTCTCTCCTTTTTCTTGGTTCTCGCTTCTCCTAAATTAATACGACTTATATAGTTAACATCGACTCATCCTCTTTATTTTTCCCTGGTTTCACTCCTTCGAATCTCACTATTTTTTCCTCCATAGGTCGGTATCCCTCTTCTCCTTCCATTCTCCACCGATCTCCTTCGGACGCAGTCATTCCTACTTCTCCTTCGGTTGTTGAGTTGCCTTCCGACGAAGGTATGAGGAACATCATTTTATTGCATGTGCAGACAATACTTCATTTCTTATCCTCTTTTGGTTGGCTTTAGTCGTTGCTTATTGCAGCCAAAGTTAGGTGTTATGGAGTGCACACACCCATCTTCGTCTTAAGCTTCTGTTGTGTTATCTGCAAGGTGTGATTGAACTTTCTTCGATCGTCGTCTTTCCTTTGGTCGAAGGTATGATTAAAATATCTTTGTTGCTTGAGAGAATGAGAGTTGTGTCGCATTCTTACCCTCTTTTCCTGTGATTTTGTCGAGGTGTGTTGTCTATTGCAGCGGAATGTGTTGTTTTTTATTAGGCGTGTCCATCTCCATCCTATGCTCAAGGTATGTTAGTAATTTTTCCTTTGAAATATTATTTTTGTATTTAGGGGTTTCTACAGTCGATTTATGAGTTTTCCCTTTCTTAGGACTTGATATTTTTTAAAATGTACTTCTACCTATTGTCTTTTCGTCTATGCAAGTATATATCTGTAACTTTGGAATAAGGTGATCTATGCAGACATGGAATAAATCAACACATGATGTTGTTATCTTCATCATCTTTGCCTATACTTTTATTGTTGTTTAATTTTATATGTTCACATCAATGATCTCCGATTAATGTTTCATGCATCACAGAAGTGATGGTTTTCTTTCTAATCTCCAACTTGCTACATTTTTTTATTTTACAATTATACTTTATAGGAGAACTATTTATGGGATATAGTAGACAAGTATAATATTCTTTTGTTTTATATATTAAATATATATAGGGATGTGTCGTGTAGTTTTCATTCGTTATTTTTGGTGCTATTAAATTTGCTTCTGCTGAGCTTCATGTTGTAGTTTAGTTTACTATGGACAAATTTGATAACTTACGCATTTTCATTAGAAAAGGAAATATTCTGCCTGCCAAAAATTTTTCATTCGATAGTGTATTATTAATTAATGGTAATTGCAATTGCTAAAGTTATAATTTCTTATTGGATGGTTGTATTGCTGTTAGTGATTGCGTTTGTCTCTTCTAATTTGCTTCAAATCGTTTAACTTCTGAAAAAATCACCAGATATAGGTAAATGAAATTATTTACCGATTTAAATATTTTAAAAATCAATATTATTCTACCAATAGTTTCATATACGGACATATAAAATTGGTGAACATTCCCTTCATGAATATATGTGCATGGAGTTTATCTGTATACCAAACATAATTTAACATTTGTCTGATTGGTTGTTCGCCAAATATATAATAATGGTCTCTAGATTATTGCCATTCATATTTGTATTATTGATGTTTATATTTTGCTAAAAAATGAATATATGATCACGGATTTAAATGGTATAGTCAAAAAAATTAACGTGTATCTGATTGGTTGTTCTTTTATGTTTTGTTGTCTTTAATTCTTGGCCATTCATTTTGGGCGTTATATATATATATATATATATATATATATATATATATATATATATATATTCAAATGAATCAGGGTCTCACCAATATTATAGTGAGCCCTCAATCTCGTCCTTCTATTTTTGATCATATGGCTGGATTTAATGAGACATTAACGTCACATTCTAAATATAGAATGTGGCAATTATTTGACCTAATATCTCTCTTTCTCTTTTCATTGATTGACAACACAATGGAAGGTTAGCGCAATACAATCTTCAGCAAGGAGAGATTTCATGGCTAACATTGGGAAGATAAAGGCATATCGAGCAAAAAGAAAGGCATTGCTTCAGATAGAAGACCCCACAAAGAGCAGTACACACGTCTTTGGGATTATGCCTCCATCCTTAGAGTAAAGATATTGGGGAGCGTAGTGAAATTGGAGATTGATAATGGCACTTTTAGCAGGTTCTTCATTTGTCTTGAACCTATTAAGAGGGGTTTCTTAGATGGTTGTAGACCCTTTATTGGCTTAGATGGTTGCCATCTTAAAGGACCTTGCGGAGGACACCTTCTTAGTGCCATAGCAAGGGATGGGAACAATCAATTGTTTCCCCTTGCATATGTTGTGGTAGAGAAGGAGACTAAGGACTCATGGGTATGGTTCTTGGAGTACCTTTTAGAAAGTATTGGCTCCGTTGACGAGTTTGCATGGACATTCATCTTCGATAGACAGAAGGTAAAAATTTCCATATTTTAAACTCTTGAGTAGCAAAACATATTCCTATTTTTGCACTTCAATTCACTTGATGCATATTGTTTTCCTTATGATGATAGGGTCTTGTGCAAGCATTCAAAATTCCCATGCAAAATGTTGAGCATAGATTTTGTGCACGACATTTGTACGTGAATTTCAAGAAACAATTCAAAGGTGTCTCCATGAAGAAGATTTTTTGGAGAGCTGCTAGGGCATCCACTCAACCACAATTTGACGCAGCAATGGAATGTTTGAAAAAAGAGGCAAATGGAGATGATGCTTACAACTGGTTGATGAAAGAGGAAAGTGGTCTATGGTCACGTGTTGGCTTTAGATCATGGTCAAAATGTGATCTTTTAATAAATAACCCTTGCGAGTCATGGAATAAGATGATATTGGATTATCGTGACAAACCAATCGTCACGATGCTGGAATCCATAAGAAGGAAGCTGATGACTAGGTTTCAGAGTAAGAGGGACTCCATGAGTAACTATAGCGGCTCCATTTGTCCTACGATCCAATCGGATTTGGAATTCAGAAAGAAAGAAGTTGGAGGTGCGGAGGTCCTATATGCTGGGGGGCGCAAGTTTGAGGTGGATTGCAAGGGAAAAGTGTATGAAGTGGATTTGGCATTGAAATTGTGTGGATGCAGGGAATGGGATTTGACTGGAATCCCTTGCAAGCATGGGATAGCGGCAATATTTGCAATTAATGGGAAGCCTGAAGATTATGTTGAAGCTTGCTATCATATATCTACTTATCGCAAGAGTTATGCTCCAATCATTCAACCAGTACCTGACAGTTCTCAATGGCCAATAGTGGATGCGAATGCTATTTTACCTCCAAATGTTCCCACACCTCCAGGAAGGCCCAAAAAATAACGAAAAAGGGCAGCGGATGAGGCACCTAATCCACACAAGCTGAAGAGGCATATTGGGCAATTGAAATGTGGTAATTGTGGAAAGTATGGCCACAATGTAAGAACTTGCAAGGGAATCCAATTGAGAAAGAAGCTTGCCGTTAAAAGAGGACCTAGTGCTACAAGAGGATCTTCCAACAAGGAAATTCATGCTCCAATGACGGGTCCATCATAACTGAGAAGAAGAAGCCGAAGGGGAACATCTCAACTTTGACTTGTCATATAAGTATTATAAACCTTAAGAGACAAATAGTTTTGTTTGAAGTACATACAAGCTCACAGATGGAAGCTCTATATGACAGGTGGTTTTTTTGCTTGACGTAGGGACTAGAATGTTTTGGTGGCTACATATTTGCAATTTGGTGGAGTTTTTTGTTGGCTACATATTTGCAATTCGGTGGAGTTTTTTGGCTGGATACTCTCACTTGACGCAGGGAATTCCGGTGGTAATTTTTTGGCTGGATAGTCACACTTGACGCAGGGAACGCCAGTGGACTTTTTTGGCTGGACAGTCTCACTTGACGTAGGGACTGGATTACTTTTTTGGCTGTAACATTTTTGATATGTATAATGGTAGTTGTTTGTGGTACGATGGGACATATTAATTTACAGGTGACCAAAGCATGTACTAATCTCCACTGTGATATGTACTAACTTTTTCCCACTGTGTTCTTTGTGGTATGAAGGAACAATGTTTACAGGTGTCCAATCTCCAGTACTTTTTGATATCTAACATAAACAACTTGTAATTTACACACTTGGGAGAACAAGGGAATTATTTTCGTACATAAAATTTTCCCTGACAGAGTAGAGATGGAACAAATCAATAACATTTACAGAGGAGTTGTAATTGCTGCATAAAACTAATCAACAGCTAATAAACACAGTTGCATCAAGACATGGCATGCTTCTGCAAATATTCCTTCAACCACTCTCTTATACCTTCAGCTTCGTACATGTAGCCATCTGATGCGACATGGGGATCCCTCAATATTGACTATGCAATTTAATTCAATGTATTCAAGGTGCCGAAAACATGGGGATTTAGTGCATGGAATCCATGTTCATAATCATCAAACTGAAATGTACATTTCAGTCCAAGATCCAGGTGTTGTATTTGAAAGTTTCATATGGGAATGGCACACAACCTCTGACTTGGAGGACTTGAACAAATCAGCATGTTGGATAGCCCGTTGAAAGCTGTCATTCCTTGTTATCATCCTCATGTATGCTTTATAAATAAAACAAACTTTGTTGAATGAGTTGTATGCACGAACAAACCTGCTAGCTGATGAGTGGCTACATAGGAGCATTGTTGTTTGTTTGTTGCTCTAATATCAATGTTCCAACACTTTCCAACTCAAAGATGTTGTCTGACATTGTACCATTCAGTAACTTAAGTTACGTTACCGAAATCTATCTTAAAAGTTTACAATATTGTCAATAAATCATCCTTACATTCTGATTTTCTCAGTGTTAATATGACTGACAAAAGGAAAGAAGATCAGTGTTAATATGCAGTACTTAGATTTTCTCAAAAAACAAATCAACAAGTATTGTGATTTAAACCAATTTAAGCAGCAATCATAAAATGTCAAAAGGTTCTACAACATTAAATCCTTACAACAGAAGCCACATTAGTACAATCAAGAGACAACATAGTAGTACGACTACCTTAATCTTGTTACAATAATTTCTTTCAACATGACCTTCAACTTTTTTTGACTTCATCAACTCGGAGCGAAGCATTTTATTTTCCATCAAAAGTTTGCATATGACGTCCTTCCTCCGATAGCAAATTGGTGGATCAAACTAACAAAAGTGATCGCAACCACCATTGCCATATCGATAGCATCCATAAAATCTTCGACCTAGATTTTTGTCAGTCCAAGAAGTTTGAAGTGCAGCTTCCACTCCACATTTACACTTCTCAACGATCTCGTATTCTTTCCATTCACTACGATGAACCATCGGCCTTCTTTGTCGTGATGACGATGAAGAGGACATCATCTCCTGAAAATTAAAAGCAAAAGACATGGATTTACATTCATAAACCAAATCTGAATGATATGTCTACCTCCACATTATTATTCTCTACCGAATAAATTGCAGAATAAATCTGCTCACGGGCGTTATTGCTGTATCATACAGGAGAGCTTCCCATTTTGTATTTCTAATTGATGTACCATTTACGCCTTAGTAGCATATGGGAGAGATTCCATTCCCTGTATGCAATTGCGGTGCACGATCGCATTTGCCATTTCATACTCCATTGCCGGGCTGGACCTTGTAGGAGAGCTTTTCATTTCCCAATTCCCATTTGCCGTGCACGATCGCATCCATTTCATACTCCATTCCCGGATCTGTGCACGGGTCTAGGAATTTCATATCCCCATTTCCCTTCCCGTATCAAGCCCCATATCAAACCCTAGATTTCAACCCAAATGCAGGGATGCCCAAAATTGGAACCCTAAACCATAGCTGTTTACCTCAAGTAACGATGGGAAGGGCTGCTGACCTCCTCGACTTGTCGTCGACTGGTCGGGCGAAGTTTCCTCAGATGCGGCCTCTTTTGGAATCGCCAGGGAGGGAGGGATCAAGAGGAGAAGCCGCATGTCCGTGCCATGTGAGGAGGAAGTCCCCAAAATGAAATACCTAATTGGGGCGGGGGCATACTCGTCCAACTAACCTAAAAAAAGGCCACCCCATTAACGTCGTTGGGGACTCCACCGTTATGTCCAACACGAGTCCCCTGTTTGTTACCTTCTAAAAAAAATCCCTCAGTTGGGAATTCGTGAGAAGACCAGGTCCTTTTATGTAATTTACTCTAGATTCTATTAATTAAACATTAATCGAAATAACAACTTTATTTTAAACAACGCAATTCCAACAAAAGTATAGACCGGACAGAAATATAAAGATGCAAAATTTTTCCTGCAACTTTAGGTTATCAACTGGAATTTCCTGACGATTACGGACTCCACCCCTTGACAAAGAATGCAACCACAGATGGTCATCAACCGTCCCTGTAGATAGATCCTCTAAAATGTTCGGTGGTCATCAGACGTCGGTGCAGGCTCAGCAGTTGTGAGTGTTATCGGGTGCCCAAAATCTTATTCGGTATCGAAATTCGCTCATTATGGATGTTGATTAGCCTTGCATCAGGTGTGAGTCGAGGATGTGGAGGCATGCAATGTCTTGGTAGTGATGCGGGGAAGTGTTCCTGAAATTGGGAGGTGGAGACGACAGATCCTGCTCCAATTTTTGCCCGACTCGGTCGCTCCTTCACCTAGGAGGAGGAGTTCGTTGGTGAGGAGGATGCCGCAAAGGTTTACCATTTCACAACGGTGGTCATGTGTGATCCAAGCATGAGGATACAGGGAAGATCCACGATCGTGGTAGAGAGGGACATGGAGCTCGAGCAGGGGTATAAGGGTAGATGAGGATGGGGATGGGGAGAGGCGGAGCTGAGGTCAGCGCGGAGACGGGAGCTGATTGGGCAGGCGAAGGGAAAGGAAGAGTGGAGGCGATGCCGGTGAGGAGGTTGCCACAAAGGTCTATCGCATCATCTCAATCAACCCGTGGCTTCGGAGACCGACGCCTGGAGATCGAGCCCTCACGATAAAGGAGGAACACGAGGGTGGTGTTCGTCCCTAGATCAGGAGCTCTCCATTTTTGTACCCGATCGTCTATAGCATTGCGGTGAGGAGGAGAGGAACTCGAAGGAGGCGAAGGGGGTTGGTGGCGTCAGCGATGGAGTTCGGAGCCAGATGGGCATACTGGAGACGGGGTACAAAAGGGGGAGATAGGGAGAAGGAAGACCTACACGCGGTACCTTCTTGTCTCTTGCCAACTTGCACACACCACTCTATATGCGAAACTCTTTTTTTTGGTGAGATGTTAAATTAAGATGACATGTGGTTAAAGCTGGGGATGGATATAACGTGAGGGGGGAAACTAGGGCTGTTCAAATTTTCGGGTCAAACGGGTACCCAATCCAACCCATGAAATTTGACCCTAAAATTGCGGGTACCCACGAAAATTATCTGGGTCGGGTACCCATAGTGACTTGACCCACTTAGCCTTCTCAACCCGTTGGAAGATCCATGGGTTGAACCGGGTACCCGGTTGGGGTATCCGGCCAACAAGAGCAGATTGCCCCACTGGCCACTCACTGCCCCTCCTCCACTCCTCTCTCCTCTTTTTGGCTAGGGTTTGTCGCTCGACGCAACACCCGTCCACACCTCGCCAGTCACCACAACGCCTCTCGGCACAGCTCCTCCTCCATGCCTCATTGTCGTGTACACATGGTCGAAGGTCCTCATCGTGTGTGTGTGCCAGCTTCTCCCCTGTCGAGTTCGTGAAGTGTTACAAGGGCACATGCTGGGATCTCTGGAGTTAGCTTGGTCAACTAGTCTATGTAATGGTTGACCTTTGCCATCTCATGTTGATACATAGCCAATAGATTGCTCGATGTGGAGATGATCTCGTTAAGGTCTGATGTGTGGGATGAGGATGCCCCTAGATGGGACTGATGCTGCTCTGGGGCTACTGTGAGGAAGAGAAGTAATGTTGGTTCACATTCCACTGCTGGTGGAACTGCTTGCTGTTTCAGTGCATGTATTGTTGTTGGTTCTGATGGTGTTAGTAGTGCTGAGCAAGCCCTTTCTTCCACTATGTCTGATATGGAGGTTGTTGATGCGTCTGATGAAACTATCGATGATGATAGTTATGTTGATAGTGGTCAGTCTCGTGTGAAGGAGCGAGATCTCCAGCATGGTCATTAGAGGCCTCGGTGATTCCTCAGCTCGTCAATGCAGGTGACCTACAATGCCCAAGGGTTTGGTCGCTCCTAGACATGATGAACCCTGAACACAGAGGGAACAGGTGGGTTCAAAGGTCGGGTAACCTTAATATCAGCCACTTTTGTTGCTAATTCCTCCATCTGTCGAGGATGTTTGGAGAGGCTCTCCAACACTTTTAGTTTCTACAACTCATCTGTTTTGTGATCAGATCAACATTGGCCAGTTGATTGTAAATTATCGCAATGTTGCAGACCATGTCTATTACTTGTTCAAAGACTTTGTGCCACTTTATGATGGGCATGATTCTGTGTCAAGTTTTTTTAAATAAACTTCTGTTGATGATAGTGTCCTATAAACGTTGTCACATGCACATTTACTAGACCTTGTTTGGTTTAGAGTTGAAAAGAGATTTGAAGGTTTTTGGTTTGCAATATATATCGATGTTATTCACAGACCTTGTTTGGTTTTTGATCAAGGACTTTGGTTTGCAAAATATGTAACGTCCCGGGCACCTAAGCCCGGGACGTTACAATATGCGTATGTATGAATATGCATTTTTTATACAAGAGATGTTATAAATTTTGAAAGAAAGAATATCAGATATAAGAGTCATTTTTTATATATGATTTCACATTTTTTATTGTGTTATTTTATGGTTCATTTCATGTGTGTATATATGTTGTAGTGACCCGTGGGTACTCGCGGGTACCTGTTACCCATTCAAATATTTGGGTACACATTAGAATCGGGTACCCATTGAAATGGGGTGGGTCGACCCGTTGACCCGGCAATGATGGGTCGCGATTGAATGGGTCGGATACCCGCCCCATGAACACCCCTAGGGAAAACTGCATGTTTTGCTAGAAAACTGCATGTTTTGCTAGGAAGACAAAAGGTTAAAGAATGGAGGAAGGGTAGACTATACACGTGTCAGGAGCCGGTGAAAGAACATGGCTTTAAAGTATGTATATAGATTTGCAACAAAGTTCGACATGGTGTCCTCTCTGTCCTTACAAACACGATTATTTTCCCATCACGGTTGAGCTAATAAAACATACAAAATTGTGGACCTGCACACGTCAGTATTCATAATAAAAAATGGAATGCATGGTAAGTATTACATGGAGCTTAAAGTCCATATAAACACGATCTTCATAGATAGTACAATTAAATTATAAAATGTTTAATTTATTAATATATCGGGTCCATAGCTCAGTGGTAGAGCATTTGACTGCAGATCAAGAGGTCACCGGTTCGAACCCGGTTGGGCCCTTTACTTGGTCCGTTTTTTAAGAATTAAAATCAATTAAAAGAAAAAATCCGTACCATAGTAATCTTTGGTGGAATGCCAAGCATGTATGAAATATATCAGGTCAACGTCCGTTGTCTCTCGTGCAATCAGAGTATGTATCCATTATCAGGTAAACGTCGACGCACATACGTAATGATCGTTTCACATGTGCTATATTAAAATGTTTATTAAAAAATGCAATGAAAGCATGAAATAATTAAATAGAAATGATATAATGTTGAAATGATAAGTTATTAATTTTTTTGCTCCGCTTGTCGTTACACCAACTTCTTATATTGAATTTCAAGTAAAGGAAATAATCGGATTCGCCTGAGTGAGAGTAAAAAAGGACAATAACATTAAAGGAAAAAACAATGGAAGTAAAAAAGTTACTCTACTCAATGAAAAGTTAGGCTACTAAAAACGTTATGCAAAGCAATGTAGCAATAGGGAACTAGATGATATTATTGGATGCATTCCATGTGTCCATGGTCAAACGGTCTCATAGGATCTCCCCTTCTCTTAGGGTGCGTTTGGTTCGCGGGTAAACTGGGGGAGGTTAACCCACCCCAAGGATTGCTAAGCTGAGGGTTAACCTGAATTGTTGTTTGTGTGTTTGGAAAGAGGGTTTTACTGTTGAAAGGGTTTGCCTGTGATGTTACTTTTACTGGAGTTTGGAGTAATGATTGGAATTTGATTGTTAGTAGTTAATGGGGTTGTTGGTGGATTATTGGTTTTTTATATATTTTAACTTTTGCAACTTCTACCCTTGTTTTTCATGTTAATATGGACCAATAATTTGTTAAGAGCAATGTGTTAAAGAGGACGGATTTTTGTCATATTGATCCTGTAATTTTACTCGAACTTTCGGGAACCGAGCATCGATGCGAAGAACAATGTGGTGAAGCGGACGGTTATTTTTGCTTTTAACTAAAAGTGGAGGACATTTTCCTTTGCGCGTGAATTTAACTAATTCCGTCAACGTGACAAGGTGGCTTCTCTGCTGAAATTTATATTTTGTTCTGTTTTTTAATCTATGGAAGGCCTTAATCCAGAATTCAATCTAAATCTCTGTGAAAAGCCGAAAAATGAATTTCTGTTTAGCGGAGATTGCATCCACATGTAATATGTGTAATGACGGAAGACAATTTGATTTACGATTTAAATTTCGGAAGTCATTGTTTTAAAAAATAAAATACATCTTGATGAAGATATGGGTAGATAGAAACGTAGCAACATCCAGAATACATCATAAAAAGGATTCAGTGTCCAACATCCGTGAATAATAGCGTAGCAAAGTCCATAACAAAATTACAATGCATATTTTCAAAAAAATTACGCGCACTATAATTTTACTCCTGCTGTTGCAGACGTCGTAGCCTGTCGTTGTACATCGCATGGGCGATGCGATCTCGATGTTGCTCACCCAGTCGCATTTCCGTGCGCGTGACTCTAACATCAACACCAGCTTCAACATCTAATTCTGGAGGTTCTGGCACCAAATACTTTTCTACTCGGTCAAACCACTTGTCAGATCCATACAGCTTAATGAAATTATAAACTATTGCAGTGGTCGCGGCTACATTCCTTTTTATCTCAAAAGCGTACGTAGGCATACAAGACAGACAAAGAAACCTCTTCTTCCATACTCCGAAGGTCCTCTCTACGTCACTGCGCAGCTTCGAGTGCCTATGATTGAACAAGTGCTTGTGCGAGATGTACCGCTCAGCCTTGTCCAGGACCCTCCACTCCGGCAGATGATACGTGATGCCGCGATATGGGGCCAAAAATGAATCCGTGTTCGTATAGCCGCAGTCCACAAGATATCTACATCCCTCTGGTACGATTAAGCCTCCCCGGTCTATTGCGTCCCTCAAGACAGACATATCTGAGGCGGATCCCTCCCAACCAGCAAGGATGTAGGTGAATAGATAGTCAAACGATGTCGCTTCCATTACATTCTGCGAGATGACCTGCTTCCTGTTACGGTAGGCAGCCTCTATACCTGATGAGACAGTTGCCTTAATGTGAGTCCCATCAATAGCACCGATGACTCCCTGTAGAGCATGAGTTTATATTAGAGAGACAAAATTAATGGTCACTGAATGTTATCATTTGAAGCACAACGACTATACCTGAAAGTAAGGAGCATAACGAGGATCGGACGATATACGTCGAGGAGTCTTTGTCGTGGGAAGATGAATGAGCAGATCTTCCAACTGCAGAATCTTCATAAGTACTCTATGAATGTGCCATGATATTGTGGACCCAGAGTGTTGGAACCATTCTTGAAGCAGTCGGTTCGGTTGTGCATGTCCAAATGCAAACAAGAATATACAAACTTGTTCGACTGTATCCATGTTGCGCGTGCTGGTTAAGCATGCTCGTTGCTCAAGCAGCTGTACAAACTTCATTAAAGTTGCAGGCTCCATTTGAAAGCATCTATAAGACCGCTTGACATGGCCCGACATCATATCCTCGATCCACGCACGTCCTGTCCAAGGCCTCGTATTGAGGGGAACGGGCACTCGAGACGGCCCACCATTTTGTGATGTCACGAAGAATATGTACAAGGCAAAGCGTATGACAATTCTGTTGCCTCCGTGAGAACCTCCTCGAACGGATTGTATAGCTGATCATCCATCTAAGGAAACATGTGTAAGTGTCAAGTACCCCATTAAGTGTAAATTATGCAAAGCAGCATACAGTAGTTCAAATATTGAAAATAAACATATTGAATGAAAAGCAGCAAGCAGCATACAGCATAGCAACATACAACATAGCAACAAGTAAGCATATTGAATGAAATGTCAAACACAAATAACAATTATGCAAAGCAGCATACAGTAGTTCAAATATTGAAAATAAACAGCAAATACGGAAATGTCTACCAGTGCCACGCATTATACAAATTAAAATGTTCTAAGCATAAAAAAATTAAGCACTAAACAAGATTATTCTAATCATCCCACGGACGCCAACATTCTCCAAAGCCTACTGCTGGCCTAGTATGTGTTGCACCCAAGCCTGTAGGTAGTCTGGGTCATCCTTCACCTGTCGAAACAACTCTCTCTTTGCTGGGTGGGCCAATGCATCTGCAAGCCTAACAAAGGAAGTGGGGGAGACGTTAGGGCATGCGTTCTTCAGCTCTTGATATGTGGTTCTGACATCCTCATCCTGTTCTCTTCGATGGGCCCCAATCCTCTCCTGGATCATGTCCACAAATTGGGACATCTCCAGTGGGGCTGTCTTCACGTCCCCACTCCTCCGACGTTTAGAGCCCGAAGATCTCTGAGTGGCCCTTGTGGCAACGGGCGGTGTGGATACCTCGGCTATGTCCTCAGCGTCATTGTAGTCGTCTTCCTCTTGTCCGACTTGAGCAATCCCTGGATCCTGCGTCCTGATCGGTCCTCGTGATGACCTTGCAAACCGTCCTGTAGCAGTGCCCGCCCTGATGATGTAAGCAACTTCTTCAAAGTACAAGAACGGGCGAGTCTTGTACTTGCGGTAACAGTTGTCGACCTGCAATATGCATCAACACAGTTACAATGCTATCATAATAATATACGAGAGCGACATTCGGTTTGCAAAGAAGTCATACCTCCAACCATGCCATCTCATCTGGGGCGACAGGACGGTTGTCGACGTTGTCCCATCCCCAGCCGGACTTGTTGCGTAGATACAAGTACGCAACATGGTCCCTCTTGAAAATCTTCCACCTTGATTGTATGTGGTCCTTCGTGAAGTAAAGGCTCGCATGTTCGTTAAACTGTTGTAGGATCGCATTCCACCCAACGGTGGTGAAAGACTTTTCAGACCAGTAGTTCTGGTCACGAGCCTCTAACATGCACATGATAAGTAATCTATCCTGTACGGGTGTCCAGTTTGCAACCCTCCATGAATGTACGGAGTCATCATGCCCACCCTCATCCACATTCTTTCCCTTATACCGAGGAGGCATATCAATTCTATTCGTAACATTCAAAAAAGTATGAGAGATGTTATCATATATGAATTGCTATAACAATGATCCGATTTAAAAATTGAGAAAGCATATTCAGCATCTTCATCCAAATTCTCATCACAGGAAGTCCCATTTTCGTCGGGACAAGTTCACAAATCAAAGACAACATCATCAACGCATGGGGCGTACTGGATAGGGATCCAAGGAAGTGAAATGTTTAAAAAAGATCATCATAGGAGCTCAAAACATCATTGCTCCTCAGAAGTAAGCTCCTAAGCCATATGAAGCGAAGTATTCACAGAGCAAACACAATATCATCTTAACAGAAATTGTAACACGGCCATGAATGGCTGTAACATGTTAAAAGAAGATCATCACAGGAGCTCAAAACAGCGATGCTCCTCAGAACTAACCTTGTCTGCCTTAACAATCCAATTAATCACACGGTAAACACAATCTCAACAACAAATGAAGCGCACAGCCCGGCCTTGAATGGAATGCAGTTGTTAAAAACATATCATCAAAGCTCGACTGCCTTATGAAGCCAACTGTTCAAAGAGCATACACAATACAATCATCGTAGGCATTTTAATGGACGGCCATGAATGGGGATCAGATGAAAAATGATGATCATCACAGGAGCTGAAAACAACATTACTCCTCAGAACTAGGACCGACTGCCATATGAAGCCAAGTCTACACAGAGCATACACAATACTGTCATCATTGGAAGAGTCGTGGACGGCCATGAATGGGTCTAAGATGTACAAAAAATATCATCATAGGAGCTCATATCATCATTGCTCCTCAATACAACGCTGCTCCAGATCAGCAAGTGAAGTGATCACAGCGAGATAGAACAAACGTTCATACACAATACACAATACCATCATCATACCAAGTGTAATGGACAGCATCACCGAGTTGGAGTTAATTAAAAAAATATCATCACAGGAGCTCATATCATCATTGCTCCTCAGAACAACACTGCTCATTATCAACAAGCGTAGTGATCACAGCCGCAGACAAGAAACGGTCATACACAATACACAATTCAATCATCATAGCAAGTGTAATGGACAGCATCACCGAGTTGTAGTTAATTAAAAAAATATCATCACAGGAGCTCAGATCATCATTGCTCCTCAGACCAACGCTGCTCCATATCAACAACCGAAGTGATCACAACGATAGACGACAAACGTTCAAAGACGAAACAGAAGGAAGTCGTCATAGGGGGCGTAGTGGACAGCCATCAACAGATTACAGATGTTACAAGAAATTCATCACTGGAGCTCAACACATCTAACTCCTCAGAACTAAGCTCATATGCCTTATCAATGCAAATAATCTCAGAGCAACCACAATCTCATCAACTTCATAAGAAATGGCAAGAGTAATAGGAGTTTTCATCATAAGAAAATATCATCACCGGAGCTCGTATAATCATCGCACCTCAGCAATAAAAAAGAAGCTCAAAAAGGATTTCAGCGATGATTTTAAGAAAAGATCATAATTACAGGAGCTAAAAGGATTGTTGCGGTCAACGGATTTCCGATTTTAAGAAAGAGAACATCACAGGAGCTCAAAACAACAATGATCCTCACAACTAAGCTCGTCTGGGATATCAAGCCAACAAATCACAGAGCAAACACAATGTCAGCATCACAGGGTTATGGACAGTATCAACGGTTTGGAGTTGTTAAGAAAAGATCATCACAGGAGCTTATATTGCCATCGCTCCTCAAATCGACGCAAGTCCGGGATATCCAGCCAAGTAATGGCAAAGCAAGGCACCAGCAAACACGAGCACATCCTCATAGGAGGCGCAATGGACAGCATCAATCAAATTTAGTCACATAAAAACAAGCATCATCACAGAGCAGGATGGATAAAGCAGCCAAGCCTCATCTCCTGGACAACGGTGCCAAGAAAATCCGTCACCGCATCAGAAGAAGCATGACATCCCAAGCGGCATATGCCAAGAATAAGCATAGAACCAGAGACAATCGCAAACCAAGGTACAAAATTTGGGGATGTAATGAACACATTCGCAAGGACAATCGATATGCAGGCATACCAAGGAACAACAACAACGGCAGCAACAAATTTTGAAGCATAGCCAGCAGGATCGCCCCCAAATCCTCAAACAAGTAATAATATTTGGATATCGGATCCCCCAAAATTCACTCCACAATCGATGTCGGGTTGCAACATCAGGCCAGCAAGGCCACGGGGATAAACCCCACCGTCGGAATAGCAACCAAGCCATAACCCCACCGCCGGTAGAGCAAAGAGCCCACAGCGATAACCCGCACCCCCCATGGCCATTGATAATGTTGAAAACAAGGATCGAAATCGGATAGCGTCGGCAAGAGGGGGCGACAGTACCTCGGAACGAAGTTGAAATCTCCAGGCGAGGAAGGAGCCCCACGAAGCTGATCGTCCAACTCGTGCAAGAGAAGATGGAGTCCAAGAACAACCCGGTACCTCCAGTCAAGCTCCGATCATCGGTGCTTCCTCCTCAACTCGGAGACGTGGGAGCACCGTGATTCAGACGAGGACACCATCGCGGGGGAGATGGGGGAAACGGGAAGGGAAGGGGAGGCTTGGAACTCGCGCGGAGTTGACAGACACGACATCTCGCCTAGGGCTCCATGAAAGGTCACGGGTGGGAGGGGCGGGGGAGGGCGGGGTATTGACCACAAAACCCGCGGCTTACTCGCACAGGGTCGTCGGGTTACCTACGAATTTGCGGTTTACACCGCATCCCGAACGGCCCCTTATGTACTCTTCTCGGGCGTGAACGTCGTCTTAGTTGTCATCATTATCAAAGAATTCGTTTTCAGGTTCAGTTGCGTCATTGTCAACAGCCAAGGTTTAGGTAATAAAGATATGATCGTCATCGTGCACCTGTCGTATGAAGTTGTTGATGATACGACATGCGAAGACTACCATTGTTTGTTTAGTAAAGCTACACTAAAAGTTCAAGGTTCGTTCGGATATGGCTTTAAACTGTATCTTCACTATTCAAAATGTGCATTTCACGTAAGGCTATAATGAAAGTGTCGTTGATTGTATAGCTCCTAAGGAGTTGAACATGCTCTATTCCTATGTGTCCTAGATTTGGGAAGTTGACACATGACACTGTGGTACGAAGCAAGAAAAATACGGGTGTTTGCGTCTCATAGTCAGCCAGAAACTTCTGTCCCTGTGGAACTCGGACGTCAGGACCCACCTCAAGACCTTCATGTCATGAGTGTGGATCCTTTGCTGCAGTGTTGTAGTGTTGTAATGCACTACAGCCAGCACTACAGCAGACAACCCGAGCCCTCATGTCACCAGCATACCCCTCCCAACCTGTTGTCATGTACAGGAACTTGTAATCGAAGTCCACACATCCCAAAATATTTCGGAAACGGATTCATTGTTGACTAGGAAACTTCTAAGGGACGCAGGTAAGAATATCGTCAGCACATGCGTACCATTGATGACGCCATTGACATCCTATATGGAGGTAATTGTTGTGTATTTTAGTTTCCATTCAAATGACAATGCACATGGAGACATCAAATAAGGCTAACCTTGAAATAGGGATTGAAGTTACAGTTGATCCTAACGACCTCCAGTACAGTGCAGGAGGACACCACTCGGGTGACAGCTTGCAGGTCAACTCATTCTGCACTTAAACGATCTGCAGGAGGACACCATTCAAATTTCTAGAAATAGTGTTGTGTGGATGCTAAAAATTCTCGCACAATATCCTATTCTTGGCATTATGTCTCCGGTAATAAAAAATTAATGCGCGATGACTCCTCTACTGTCAGATGTAGTGTATCCGATAGTCTAGTGTTGTCCTTCAGAAGATGATAGAAGAAGATGTTGGAATTAACATCTAACGATGGACTTATACGTGTATATATTTGTATTAATTATACTGTCAACTTTAATTATGGTCAATTATAAAGAAGTGGTCAAATAAAGTTCAGGAATTCCTTTTGGGCATACGTGTATTTTTGGTTACATGGGATTAATTATGTAGAGATAAAGGGAGAATTTCAAAATCTATGATGGGTAGATTTGAAAATTCTCAAAGCGGTTATGCAATTGGTCATGGTTCCCAAAGAAAACCGACTATCCTTTCTCTATTTGAATCACATCTCTCAAGCAGGGAAGTTACGTGTCATTTTTTCTCTCCTTCTATATTGGTTTTATCGGACGAAGAGGCATTGACGTATAGAGAGGTTTGAGAAACTTGACGGCTAAGGGGTTTTTCTTTGGAAGACTATTTCTCTGGTTTGTTTAATGGCTGCTTTAAATCTAGGTACATCTTGTTTCCGTTTCTGTAAATTTGAGATTCTCAAAACATATAAACATTGTTTCCTTTTGTGTGGCCATTTTATTGCGTTAAATGCATTCCTTAATTAGTTTTGTTTGTGCAAACGTGAGAAACTTACATGCAATCCATTCTTCTTCATAATAATTCCACCATATCCCTTTCCATATTAGTCTCATATTTAAATCTTTAAGTCTTATATTAACTTCCATATTTATTAATTGATTACATGAATTCACATTCAAGGAATGTTCCTTTTATTTAAATCATTCATTTTTAATATTCTATTAAACTGTCATCTCAAGTTCATACTCATGTTACCTTTTGGTAACGTCAATAAGTCGGTTCTCTTATTGTTGTTATTATATCATAAACTTCTCAATTACCGGATTGTTCTAAAAGGTGATAATCCCCATCAAATTAAGATACGACCATAACAATGGATTATAGGCCCACAATTTCCCATTAGGGCATTTTCGTTGTTAAAATTTAACAACGGTTTTGAATATAGGGATGGATTTTTTACAAATTTGATATACATTTATTTAAATAATATGTCACCAAAGTGGCCAATGTTGTTGAAATTAATGTGTGATGAAATAAACGGCTATGTATTATTAATTTATATTGATGGTATTTATCCAAAGGAAAATTGATATCTATCGGAAAGTATGCATGCGGTTATAGTATTAAATATGTGATGATTGTTTGGTTATCATGCAAATATTAAATCCACCCAAAGTTAGATTTCTATTTGGTGCGTTATTATCATCAATATTTACTACTACGTCAAGATATCGCTCACAAGTTATATTTTTATCCAAAGATAAAACTATAACGGAGTGGTAGATATCTTGAGATGGGATTTTATCTATATTCAATATTTTAGTTTTATTGAAGTTGGTGAGCATTTTGTTATTTTTTTCAGATATGAATTCCTCCAATATAACTGCTACCATCAATTTGATTCCAATGTTAAATGGCTCCAATTTTAAGTCATGGCAGGAGAATTTGTTGATAGTTCTCGGGGTCATGGATCTTGACCTTGTGATAAGGATTGACTCTCCTCCACCACTTACGAATAAGAGCACCTCTGGTGATAAAGGGATAAAGAAAAATGAGAGAGATCAAATCGCATGTGCATGATGATAATGAAAAGAGCCATTTCAGAAGCACTCAGGGGCACTATGTCTGAGAAAATAATACTGCTAAAGAATTCCTTGCTAATATTGAAAAATGATTTGCCAAAAATGAAAAGACTGAAATTGGTACACTCTTGGCTAGTCTGATTTCAATGCGGTGTAAGGGAAAAGGTAACATCAGGGAGTAAGTACATCATGGAAATGTCTCATCTTCCTTCTAAGTTAAAAGCACTCAAACTTGAACTCTCTGAGGACTTGTTGGTGCATTTGGTTCTGATATCTCTTCCTCCTTCATTCAACCAGTTTAGGTGAGATATAACTGTCAGAAAGAGACTTAGTCTCTGAGTGAGCTCATCCCATACTATGTTCAGGAAGAGGAAAGGCTAAAGGGATGGCAAGAAAAGGAAGCAAGAAAAGGAAGTTGCAGTCACAGTACCTCATAAGAAACAACAAAATAAGGAATCATCTGCTATGGGTTGTTTCTTTTGTGGAGTTGAAGGACATAGGAAGAAGTAGTGCACAAATTATCATGCTTGGCGTGCTAAGAAAGGTACGCTTCATAGTTTGGTTTGTTCAGAAATTAATTTGACTTCGGTACCACAGTACACTTGGTGGCTAGATTCTGGAGCTACTACTCATGTTAGTGTCTCCATGCAGGGATTCCTAAGTTATCGAAAATACAGTCAAGCTGAAAATTACCTCTATATGAGGAATGGTGAATCAGTAGATGTCGAAGCAATAGGAAAATTCAGATTATTGCTGAAGAGTGGCTTTTACCTTGATCTAGATGGAACTTTTGTTGCTCCTTCTTTTTGTAGAAATTTAATTTCAGTTTATCTTTTGGACAAAGCTGGTTATTCTATTTCTTTTGGTGATAGAAAACTTAGTCTATTTCAAAATTCTATCATCATTGGTTCTGGTTTCTTATCTGAATTTGATCGTCTTTATTGCTTGAATACCATTGCCTCTTGTAGTGAATCTTTTCTTTCTACTACTCGAGGTACGAAAAAGAAAATTATATATATGAGTTCAGTATCATTATGGCACAAACGATTAGGGCACATATCCAGGTCAAGGATAGAAAGGCTTGTGTCAACTGAAGTTCTAAGTTCCTTAGATTTCACAGATTTTGATGTATGCATGAACTGTATAAAAGGAAAACAAATCAACAAAAGGAGATTTGAATCTAATAGGTCATTAGATGTCTTAGAACTTATACATACATATATTTGTTGTCTATTCCCTACAGTTGCCTGGAATGGACAACAATATTTTATAACGTTCATAGACGATTTTTCTAGATATTGCTACATATATCTCATTCATGAGAAATCTTAATCCTTGGATGTGTTCAAAAATTTTAAGGCCGAAGTTGAGAATCAACTCGGTAAAAGGATTAAAAGCGTTAGATCTGACCGTGGTGGTGAATACTATGGCAGATATGACGGTTCAGGTGAACAACGTCCATGACCTTTTGCAAGATACCTCGAAGAATACAGTATCGTCACACAGTATACCATGCCCGGGTCACCGACTATGAATGGTGTAGCTGAAAGATGAAACATAACACTTAAAGATATGGTAAGGAGCATGATTTGTCATTCTACCTTGCCAGAGTCTCTTTGGGGAGAAGCACTCAAGACTGCAGCATATATCCTAAATAGAGTTCCAACTAAGGCAACTAATAAAACTCCATATGAACTTTGGATTGGCAGGAAACCCAGTCTAAATAATTTTCATGTTTGGGGATGTCCAGCTGAGGCAAGGCCTTACAAGCCAAATGAAAAGAAACTGGATGCAAGAACAATTAGTTGTTACTTTATTGGATACTCTGAAAGATCAAAGGGGTACAAATTTTATGACCCACAATTAAATCCATTTTTGAGTCTGGTAATGCTAGATTTTTTAGGATGTTGAGTTTGCGAGGGAAGATAAAGGTAAAGACTGCCTTATAAGAGGAATATGTTGACATTCCCTTAGGTGTAGTTAGAATTGATAGGGATCACATTCCTACCATTTCTGATGACACAAATATTCAAGACAATGTTACCGAATCAACTCAAAATGAAATTATAGAGGAACAAACATCAACATCTCATGAATCTTTGCCATTAAGAAGATCCACTAGAGAGAGAAGAAGTGCAATATCATGTGAGTTTATTGTTTTTCTCCAAGAACAAGATGTAGACATTGGAGTGATGGAAGATGATCCAATCACCTTTCAATAAGTCATGCAAAGTGTTAAACCTCTAAAGTGGGTAGATGCCAGGAATGAGGAAATTAAATTCATGAAGGATAACAATATGTGGGAACTTGTCCAATTACCCGAAGGTGTGAAACTGATAACACGCCCGATCACTAGGGTATAAGGTACAGAAATAGGTCGTTGCGACCCAACCGATCAGACGATGTGTATCAAGAAAAATGAACCAGTCGAAATGGATAAATCGATCAAAATACGAAAAGCGGTCCTGCTATGTGATTAACCTGGTATAGCACCCAGGGTCGAACTCAAGGAGCACGGGTTGGCCGAGAGGCCTACGAAGTAGTAAAAGCAAATAAAATAAAGAAAAAAAATATTTTTAGTGGTTTTTAATAATTTTTATATATTTTTTTGGATTTTTAATATATAAAGAAAATAAGAAAAGCAAGGAAGAACACAATTCGACAAATTATTTCAAGCACCAAAAATCAACCAAAAATCAAAACAAAAATATTTTTATGTGTTTTATATTTTTTTATGTTTTTTTAAGAATTTTTGATAATTTTCTGATGTTTATTTTATTTTCTAAAAATCAAACAGTAGTTAAAAACAGTGGTACTGTCCATCCAAGCCAAAAGTCCCTAGATAAAATATCTAAGGGCCTCAAAATGGCCTGGAGGTAATTTTCCTATGAAGTAGATAAAACAAGGAAAACTCAGATACCAATTTTATTATTTTTGGATTTTTAATTTATTTACTAGAATTTTTATGGGTTTTTTAGTGTTTTTAAGTTTTTAGTGTTTTTAAGCAATGAAAAATAGCCAAAATTGGCTAGAAAATCAAACAAACTAAACTAAATAGTAGACAATTTTTATAGAATTTTTAGGGGAGTTTTTATATTTTTTGTGATTTTTCAAACTAGACAGTGATGAAAATATAGGTTTTTGAATTTTTAAAAATAGCAAACAAAATCAGAAATGTCCTCAAAAATCCGTGAAAATCCTACACCATGGCAGGAGCCATGTATCAAATTCTCATTGGATTTGGAGGTGATTTGATATTTTATTCCAAAATAAAGGTAGGGTACTGTGCACAGGGACTGAAATGCAAATACCCAAAGTTCTGGGGGTCCTGGTGCAAAATACCCAGCAAAACACACGCCAAGCGCGTGCCTGGGGCACTCAGGGACCTAAATGTAAGAAAAATAAGTCCCGAGGACTTATTGGTAACAGGTACCAAAAGTCTAGGGACCCTATCTGCAATTTACCCAACATATCACGCACATGCGGAAATAAATCATTCACAGGGGCTTAAATGCAAATATCAAAAAGATTTCATTCATTTCATAACATCCAGAACTACAAAGGTATCTACTGCAAATAACCCAACATAACACGTGACGAAGCACGTGGCTCACAACAGGCAGGGGTATAAATGCGAATAAACGAAAGCTAAGGGTCCAAGATGCAAATTACCCTAAAACTAAACAACTGATTTAAATATTTACAGGACTAGAACGAAATAAAAGAAAGACATGGGCCTAAGGGTAAATTACCCTTTATTAAGCGGGGGTGTTGGATGCGCGCCACGTGTAGATCGAACGGCTGCGGCTGATGGGCGCTCCGGATCGTCCCTCCTCTGATCGGACGGTGCTGGTAGCTCCAAGGATGGACGGCCAAGATCTGAACTGGAGCGAGGGGGAGGCGATCGACGGTGACTGGAGGTCCTGGAAGAACAGGTCCCCGGCGAGCTTCGTCGGGCTCGTGCGTGCGCTAGGGTCCTCCGGGGAGCCTTCTGAAGGTCGGAGAAGAAGCACGGAAGGCCCCCGCATCTGCCGATGGGCTTCGATGACCGAGCCGAGCTCCGAGGAGCTCTGGCGAGGTCGGCGGAGCTGGGTCTCCTGGCCGGAATGACCGAAGCCCCCAGATGGGCTCGGTTGCACCTGCAAAGTGGACCAAAAGACTCGCGGGTCGAGGGCAAAGTGCCTCGACCCGGTTAGGCGAGGTGGGGGTGGCTGGTGCGTCGGGACGGCGGGCTCCGGCGAAGGTGGTGGACGGAGGAGCCCGGTTCCCAGCTCCTGTGCGAGCTGGGTTGAGTGAGTGTGTGCAGAAGGTGCGTCGGACGGAGGCGAACGTGAGGGTAGATTCCGATGATCGAGATGGAAGGCGGAGTGGTCGGAATCGGAGATAAACGACGGCGGCGCAAATTGGGGGTAAATGGAAATTGAAGGAAACGGCGGGTCTAAGGGGTTACCTGGATGAACGGAGAATTGTGGCGGAGCTGGGGAAGCTCCCGGTCTTGGCCTCAAGGGACGTCTCGGCCCGAGGCTCGAAGCTCGCTCAGGTGGCGGAGCTACGGCGGCTACGTCGCCGGATCAATGGAACCCTCCTCCTCTCCTCGCTGCAACAGGTGGAGGCGCTAGCTGTCACTCTCGCGGTCTCTCTGGAGCTCACAGGGAAAGAGGCGAATGGCCAAAGATGGAGAGAGAAGGTGGCGGAGCAGCGGCTTTATATGGCTATGGGTCCGAGAAGAATGGGTCCGGGCAGGCTCAGGAGCGCGCGGATCCCGAGGGAGCGGCTCCGGCGAGGATGTCGGATGCACGGCGAAGGATTCGGACCCAGGATTCAAGGAAATGGTTGTCGGATCGAGCGGGTAAAATGTTGAGAAATCGGGTCGGGCGCTCGTATCCGTGGGAGGTGGTCCTGGGGGGGTAGTTGACCGGGCGGTCAACATCCCCAGGACCCAATGAGGATGGGCCACGTGGCAGGATCTTGAAGCTCAAAATTAAGGTAGCTAGGGCCCGATTTTGCAAAAACTCAAAACACAAACTATTTTTATTTTATTTATTTCTATTTTTTAGTGTTTTTTAATAATTTTTCTGAAATGAAAATAGGCTATATACATAGTATGTACTATATATAGGTATATATACAATGTATAGGGTTTTGATTTTTGATTTTTAATTATTATTTTTATACAATTTTATCCTTATTTTATATTTTATTTATTTATAGTATAAAATAAGGAGTAAAAGGGTGTTTTTATTTTATTTTTATTATTTACTTACATAGGTAAAAAATATATATATCTATATACATGGTATTTGTACAATGTCTTTTTGTATTTTTAATTTTTCTATTTTTATTTTGTTTTGATTTTAATTGTTTTTATTTTATTTATTTACAATATATAACATAGAATATTTTCAAAAAGTTTGGAAAATAATTTACATAATTAAATAAATACATAGATGTGGTGTATGTACATGATGAAAGGGGGTATTTTTGATCTTTTTGATTTTTAACTTTTTATTTTGTTTTTATATTTTTATAACTATATACAAGTATTTACAAGCATATTTTTGGGTGAGGAAAATATAGTTTTATTTATTTACACAAATATTTACACATGAGCCCCTATCTCCCTCTACTTTGGCTTTTATGCGGTCAGGCCCATGCTGAGCCCTCCCTTGGGTTAGGTTGCTCAATATTTATTCTAAATATTTCCCTCTTTTTCTTTTTAATCTTTATTCTTTTATTTTTGCACAAAAACATGCTAATTATAGGTTTTTACACAATGCATGCTTTTGATAATTATTCCTATTTACATATATCTACATGTATTTGCAAAGGTTTTTTTTGTAGCTAAAATATAAGAATAAAGAGTGATGAATGGGTATTCATCACCCCCCTATACTTAACTTTGCTAGTCCCTTAGCAAACACTTATTTGAAAAAGAAGTGAAAAAGAAAGAAAGAGAAAGAAAAAGAGGATGTACATGGATCAAGGTTGATTATTAAACTTGCCTTCATCAAATTGGGGTATGGAGCTCGATCAGATCTTTGGATTATTAATGTGTCGGAACCTTATTTAGACTTAAGCTTAAAACTCAACAGCCTCCAAGTTCCACTAATCTATAACCAAGACTCCTCAATGCTCCAGATTAGAACAAGTCATCAATCACAAACCCTGAAGACCATGAATCTTTTCTTGTCCTGTGAATGTGAAGTCTAAGCTCTCCACCTCAGAAATGGCAACTTGACAACCCTCCCCAACAAGGTAACTCTATGACCTCAATCCGGCCACTCTTTCCTCGAGGAGCGGGGTATTCCCTTCTAAGTTCAAGTTCAACCAGCTCAAGAAGAGGGGGAAGAAGAGAATGGGTCAAGGCCAGTGTAGCCAAGTACCCTTGGGAGCTTGACCAGTGTAGCCAAGTCTCCCTGCTGCAAGCTACAACAGGTGGATCATGAAAACAAGCTTTGCTTATTGCACTCTATATACATACTCCGGTGGGATTATCATTTTCTCTCAGACCCATCACTTTTTTGGAGTTCTTTTCTTTTTGCACATTTTTTTTCAAGTGCATCTGTACAACATATACATGTGCAGCATATATACAAGGAGTTTTTCCTCTTGAGCCAGTAGTCTATCCCTCTTTTGAAGCTTTATTGCAACCCACAACTCCCGTCGTTAGACCTCATGGCAACCAGACCAAGTTGAGACGCACTTCCTTCACTATAAGAAGAAGAGAGGTTCCGCCTAGAAGTACTACCCTCATATGCTACCCCAAGTCAAGGAAGACTGCCTCCTCACCACCTCATCCGTAGAGAGCTCGGTGCATAGTGCTGGTGTCCAAGTAAAGCCATAATCTATATGAGTCATGTGTTGTTGTTAAGTGCTCTACTTAGGCTCATTGAGATGACATGTGATCATAGCCTAGTGGACTCAAAGAATTAAGTCACCATGGACCTGAAAAGCCTTAGACCTAAGCCCTATAAGGTTCCTCTTAGAAATTAGGTGGATTAAGATCTTAATCAAGCTCCATTTCTCAATTTGATTCCAGGCTAGTTTAAATGTCAACTATCATCCAAGAAAAACTATATACATATGTACAAAAGATGCTTATTTACACAAAGTTTACAATCATGCAAAATTTTTGAAAAACGTTTTGAAATCATGAATGATTGATGCATGAAGTGCAAGTTTTGCAAAAAGATATTTACACACATTTACACAAGATTTTGCAAACTTTTGATTTTCAAAATATTTTGGAAAAATTTTGTACTATATACATAATTTTGATACCAAAATATTTACACAAGCTTTACACAAAAGATTTTTGAAATCATTTTTACAAAAATAATTTGTACACTAGCTATGTATGTGCAAATAAAAGAAGATTATGTACATGAAAATTTTTAATTTTTGTGGTTTTTAGCCATTTTTATTTATTAACACACTCACACAAAGTACGAGTTATGGCTAAAGTATATGTGAAATATATACACACCCCCTATACTTAGCTCGAACAATGTCCTCAGAGTCAAGAGCGATGAAGAAGACATAACTCGTGCTAGGTATAGGGAAGTGAAAAGAAAGGCTATACAAAAAGAAGAAGAATGAAATAGAAAAGTCAAGAGGAGCTCGGGTCTTCCCCCTATACTCAGGATCAAATAATCCTAAGTATAGCAGGCTGTATACTAAGGGAAAACCGAGTGGAGAATGTACAAGGTCTACCCCCCCTATACTTAGGGTGAAATGTCCCTAAGTATAGGTAGCAGAAACAGGGGTAAACAGAAACAAAAGAAATACCCAAAAGGTCTCACATCCCCCCTATACTTAGGGTAAAGTGCACCCTAAGTATAGCATAATCATAAGATGAAGAAAGGGATGTGGGACTAAAGAATGTGGTGATATGGACATCTGGATCTATACAAGGCGGAAGATCAGTGAAACTCAGGCGTGAGATGCATTAGATGTGAGTCAATGACCACATCTCACGCAAAATGAATAGGGGCAAGATCAACGACCCGCGGCTCATGATCTAGAAATGGCTTGAGCCGCTGGCCGTTCACGCGAAAGGTACTCTCAGAAGACAACTCAGATATATCAATGCTACCGTTGTCGTGTACCTTTCTAACCAGATAAGTTCCCTTCCATTTGCTCTGCAGCTTCCCTGGAAATAATCGTAGCCTCGCATCAAACAGCCATACTCTCTGTCCAATCTCAAAATGCTTGTGGCTGATATGAGAATCATGCCACTCCTTCACTTTCTCCTTATAATGTAGGCTGTTTGAGAAAGCTGCATCTCTAAGCTCCTCTAGGGAAGCTAACTCTGCCCTCCTCTGGTCTCCCATACCATCTGGATCCATCAGAATATCTGTAACTGCCCAAAGTGACTTGTGCCTCAGCTCAACAGGTAAATGGCATGGCTTGCCATACACGAGGCGAAAGGGAGATGTGCCCAAAGGTGTCTTGAAAGACGTCCTATATGCCCACAAGACCGAGTCCAAAAGCTGTGACCAATCCTTTCGGTCAGGGCGGACGACTTTCTGCAATATAGTCTTAATCTCCCTATTCGATACCTCGGCTAGACCATTCGTCTGTGGATGGTAAGGTGTAGCAACACGATGGTCTATACCGAACTCGCTAGCAAGTGCTTTCACCTGGTCGTTGATGAAGTGAGATCCCCCATCAAAAATCAGAACTCGTGGAATCCCGAACCGCATGATGATATGTTTCCTCAAAAATCTGCAAACTGTCTTCGCATCAGCGGCTCGGGTGGGGATAGCCTCCACCCAACGACTCACATAATCTACGGCCAACAGAATGTACTCAAATCCCTGACTCTTAGGGAATGGACCCATGAAATCGATGCCCCATGCGTCAAAAACCTCACAGAAGTGAATGGGCTGCATCGGCATCATATCACGTTGTCCACAAGTGCCCATCCTCTGACAGTCAGTACACCTCTTCACGAACTCATCTGAGTCCTTGAAGAGGGTAGGCCACCACAAGCCGGATTGGAGCACTTTCTGTGCCGTTTTCCTCCCAGAATGATGTCCTCCTGCCTCAAGCTGTGGCAGTAAGTGAGGACGCTATGGTGTTCCTCCTGAGGGATACACCGACGCCAGACGCTATCCCCTCCTTCGTGGTAAAGGATGGGATCCTCCCAATGGTAGGACTTGGCCTTCGCAAGGAAGGTCTCAAGTCTCTGTCTGGGCCAATTTTGTGGGACTTTCCCAGCAATGAGAAAGTTCACAATATCGGCGTACCACGGGAGTGAGGTGATAGCAAGGATCGCCTCATCTGGGAAGGTATCTCTAATAGGATCAATCTGCTCAGACTCCTCAGGCTGCTCTAAACGGGAGAGATGATCCGCCACCACATTCTTGACTCCAGGCTTATCCTTGATCTCAATGTCGAACTCATGGAGTAGAAGGATCCATCTAGTCAGTCTGGCCTTGGCATCCTTCTTTGCCATGAGGTACCTGATGGCGGTGTGATCTGTAAACAAAGTCACTCTAGATCCAATGATATACGATCTGAACTTGTCTAGGGCAAATACTACGGCTAGCATCTCCTTCTCTGTGACCGTGTAATTCCGCTGGGCGGAATCCAATGTGCGGCTAGTGTAGTGTATGGCAAATGGAACTCCCTCCCTCCTCTGTCCCAGCACAGCCCCTACGGCAAAATCAGAGGCATCCGTCATGATCTCGAATGGGAGAGACCAATCAGGCGGCTGGAGGACAGGAGCCTCAATGACACACTGCTGGAGAGTCGCGAAGGACGAAAGACACTTGTCATCGACAAGGAACTCGGTGTCTTTCGTCAAGAGGTCAGTCAACGGTCGGGCAATCCTGCTGAAATCCTGAATAAATCTCCTATAAAATCCAACGTGCCCCAGAAATGACCGTAGCTGCCTCAGATTGGACGGCGGTGCGAGTTTCCTAATGACATCAACCTTGGCCGGATCAACCTCCATGCCCCTGTTGGAGATGATATGGCCAAGCACCGTCCCTTGAGTCACCATGAAGTGACTCTTCTCCCAAGATAGAACCAACTGATACTCAATACATCGCTGGAGTACTCGGTCTAGGCAGTCAAGACAGGAGTCGAATCCGTCGCCGTAGACCGAGAAATCGTCCATGAAGACCTCCAAACACTCCCCTACCATGTCCGAGAAGATCGACAGCATGCACCTCTGAAAAGTCGTAGGGGCATTGCATAGCCCAAATGGCATGCGTCGAAAAGCATATGTGCCGAAGGGACAGGTAAAGGTGGTCTTCTCCTGATCCTCAGGAGCGATGGCCACTTGGTTGTAGCCCGAGTACCCATCCAGGAAGCAATAATGGCTCTTCCATACCAGTCTCTCAATGATCTGGTCAATAAAAGGTAGGGGGAAATGGTCCTTCTTGGTGGCCTGGTTGAGTCTCCTGTAGTCAACACAGACCCTCCAAGAGGTGGGTACTCGTGTAGCAATCTCCTCTCCCGACTCACTGATCACAGTCGTGATGCCCGTCTTCTTGGGCACCACATGCAAGGGGATGACCCACTTGGAGTCGGAAATGGGATAAATAAAATCTGCACTCCACCATTTTGATATTTCCTTCATCACAACCTCTCTCAGGTTGGGGTTCAGTCGCCGCTAGAACTCACGTGACGGCTTCGCCCCCTCCTCGAGATAGATATGGTGGGAGCACACTGATGGACTAATCCCATGGAGATCTGCTACGCTCCATCCGATCGCCTTGCGGTTCTTTTCAAGAACCCCCATCAGACGGGATTCCTGCTCTCCAGTCAACTCGGCGGAGATGATGACTGGGTACATCTATGGCTCGCCCGCAAGGAACCGATACTTCAGCGAAGTAGGGAGCGGCTTCAGCTCTGGAATGCTGGGTGCTGGCAAATCTGGCTGCGGAAGAAAGTGAGTGAATGCTGCTAAGTCTGCCAAATCTGTCTGGGAGAAAGCAAGCGCACTCTCGCAAACTGGCTCGGGAGAAGGCTGCTCAACTGCACTGTCTGTGGTCTATTCTGCATTTGCCTCCTCCTCATCTGTAGGCTCAGGTGGACTCAGGTCTGGCATCTGATCATCACAATCTGCCCAATCAGACTCTGAATCCGAGGGATCTGTATCAACCGCGGTGGCATCAGTACCACCGTAACTCAAGGTGGCCTCAGCACCACCATCACTGGAATCCGTGTCACGATCAAGGACCGGCTCTGCTGCCTCTATGGTATCCTGAACCAAGGCTGTGCTCTCCAGACTCTCCTCTGCTATCATCTCGGCATAAGCTGTATCTGAATATGAGAGGATGGTCTGTGCTGCAGGATCTGCCCAAGCTGCCTCATCGTCTGTGATCACAAAATCACAGTCCTGGTGGATGTCTGGCTCTGCGTCTGTCAGCTGCTCTGAATCTGTACTCGCATCTGAGCGGGCTCTCTCTCTAGCTCTGTAGTCCTCGACCGTCTCTATTTGTATACTCTCGCTCTCGATGCGAAAGTATACCTTCCCGCTATCATGATCAGTCACCGCTTTGGCTGTGGCCAAGAACGGATGACCAAGGATGATGGGGGTATCGGTCACTGATTCAGGGATCTCCATGTCCAACACTACGAAGTCCACAGGGAATTTCAGGCCCTGAATCGTGACGATAACGTCTCGTAATAACCCCTTCGGCCTCTTGACAGATCGATCAGCAAACTGAAGGACTGTCCTGCTCTGTCGAAGAGTGCCCAACTCGAAGCGGTCGAGAAGGGCGGCCGGAAGAAGGTTGATCGACGATCCACTATCTAGTAGAGTACGGTCGAACCTCTGCTCACTGATCTGGCATCTGATATACGGGGCCCCTGAATCTGGCCTCTTGGCTGGCAGTTGGTTCTGGATCGCAAAACACGTGGCTTTCGTCAGCACATGTATCTCTGAAGTGTGGTTCCTCCTCCTCCTCCTGACTGTGGTCCTGTCTCTCAAAGAACGTTGGAGAAGGGGGATGTGCTGCAAAGCCTCCTGGAGGGTCAGCTGGATGTGGAATCGGTCTATCATGCTCTGGCTGAATTCCTCCTGCACTCTCTTTTTTGGATCATTTTCTCTTTTCTTCCCCTTCCCCATCTGAAGGGCTCTAGGGAAGGTGATCAGAGGGTCCTTCGCAGATGAAGGACTAGGAAAAGGCCTAGACGGCTCGACGGCCGGATCCACACATACACCATGCACCACAGTGGGACCAGAAGAAACTAAACCTTTTCCTTTATTCAAACCAAAGTTCTGAGATACATCAAGGCGAGGAAAGACAATATCTCTCTCAACACAAACACCGGTGGCCTCAGTACCACCTCTGGCTGGCTCTGTTGCTGCTGCTAGACGTCTCGCGGCCTCAGTACCGCGGGCTGGCTCGGCTATCCTGGTGGCGTCAGTACCACCTCCTCGAACTAGTGAAGCGGCGGCCTCAGTACCGCCGGTGGGATCAGCATCCTTGGTGGCATCAGTGCCACCATCATCATCTGGAGCGGCCTCAGTACCGCTCTCCTCCTCCTCATGTGGCGCCTCTGAAGTATCCTCGTGGTGAAGCTCAGATGAGGCGGCGCCGCCTGCTGGAGTCCTACCGCTCCTAAGTGCAACAAAATCAGCATCAAACAGATCCGAAGATGTATCAACAAATGGGTCACTAGGAGTGGCAAGCTCAGCGGAATCTACCTGCTCAGACTTCCTCTTGAGGTTGTTCGGGTTCGGCTCAATCTGTGCAGGAATGGCGGCCTTCCCCCTCACAAGGTCCCGCATCTCCTGGCGGAACTCATCCATCTCCCGTCTAAATGTCGCCTGCTGATCCGTGAGGAGGCGGGCGATGTCATCCAAGGCGGGGCTCTCATGGGAGCCCGTCGGGTAGCCTCTCTGGGGATGAGGCTGCTGGAACTGCTGCTGAGGGGGGTAGGAGGTAGGGTGATGCTGGTATCCTGGGTGAGCCTGGTGCTCACGTCTCCACGACTGTCCCTGCTGCTGATAGGGACGAGGGACGAAGGATGATGGCTGGTGTGTCTGGTATGCTGGGGGCTGCTGCTGCGGCTGGTGATCTCTCTGCTGGTCGTACTGCCCTCCCTGACCTGATGGCTGCTGCTGGGGCTGGGCACCACCACTCCCCCACCTGAATCCGAGATGGTCTCGTCGAATCCCAGGCTGGGGGCGGTCATACCAAATCCCGTTGACATCCATCAACGGCTCTGCATCGTAAGGGGCTGGCGGAAGTACTGCCAGAGGCTGGTCCGGCTGGTATACCACCATCTGCATGTCTGGAGATGGTGGGGACTGGTAGGTGGGTTGCGGCTGCTGGTACGGCTCCGCCTGTACAAGATGAACCTGTCTAGGCTGCTGTAGGGAGCTGGAGCGCTGGGACGGGCTGTGGAGCTGTCTGTGCCTCCTGGAGACACATGAGCTGTGTCTTCATGTCGCTCAGAGTCTGTGCCATCTGCTCCATCTGCGCTATTCCCTGGCACTGCTTCTTCTCAATCAGCTCCATGCGGTCCAACTTCTCGCTGATGATACCCATGTCCGCAGCGGATGACTCTGCCTGTGCTGCTGCGACTGTGGACGAACTGGATGGACCTGCATCGACCCGTGCTATCCGCTTGTACTGCACTGGTCCTGGCTGCTGTGGCTGGGGTCTCTGAGTATATAACCTGGTCTGGGACATCACCATGTAGTTTTCGGCCATCTCCTCGTAGATGGCCCAGACCTGGTCGTGGTCCTTGGCAAAGTAGGACCCGCCGCAAGAAGCGTTCACCAGACCCTGAAGCTCTGGCGTCAACCCGCTGAAAAAGCTCTGAACTAGGTTCGGCTTGGAGATGTCGTGGTGCGGGCATCGGTCTAGGAGCTCTCGAAACCTCTCCCATGCCTCATGAAACTGCTCGTTGGGGAACATGGAGAAGTTGCTGATCAGGGCCCTCGCTGCATTCGTCCGCCCGAGTGGATAGTACTTGTTCAAGTACTCGATGCGGAGCTGCTCCCAGGTGTAGACAAACTTCCCTAGATGCTTCAGCCAGGTGGCTGCTCTATCTGCCAGTGAAAAAGGGAAGGCTATCATGCGAATCGTGTCCTGTTCCACGTGGCGATCGTGGACAGTGCTACAGATCATCAGGAACTCCTGGAGGTGGAGGTGGGGCTCCTCTGTGGCAAGTCCGTGGAAACGGGGCAGTAACTGCAAGGTGTTCGGGGGGAACTTGAAGTCCCCCACGATCGCCGGCACCACTACCCAATGATGCATGAGTGTCGATCCGGGGTTGTGCAACTCCCGCATCGGTCGTGGTGGTCCTCCTGCCGCGGCGCCTGCCGCTGCGGCGACGGCTGCTGCTGCGGCTGCTGCGGCTCGTGCCTCTGCATCAGGTATCTCCTCAGGCTCGCTCTGCTGGTCTCGCTCTGCTCTGAGCCTCTCCAACTCTCGCCTCATCTCTATCATGAATGCCCCGTGATCACGTAACTGCTGCTGGACTGTCTCAAGTGATGCGATCGGGGTGGAGTTGATCGCTCCCTGGTCTAGTACAAAATGCTCGGGCTGACGGGAGTGATCATCTGAACTGCCGGCCATGGCGACGTCTGCAAAATCAAACGAGCTCAACTCAGGTGCTGTCAAATCAATCAGTCTCTCCTCGGGCTCATGTCTCTCAGGCAGGAAAGAAAGGGGGTCGAGGGGGAACAGGGCGGAGTCGTACTCGGGTTCAGAGAGCTGATCTTGGCTCTCACGGGCCAACCTAGATGATGAGGTAGACGTGCCCGAAAGCGGTGCAGCCAGAGGCTGCCTAAGAGACCGTCTACCCATCATCTCGATCTGGCGAGTAGTGCGGATGAGATCTGGAGAAACTATGATCACAAACAAACCCCCGGTTCACCAATGCAACGCGAGCTAAAGACCGTGAAAGTTCGGTCAAATTATCTTGTCAATTTTATTTGGTGAACACACAAAATATCAGAGCGCTTACGTGACCTGTTAGGATACCCGATGCTATCCCCAACCGATTGGCCCGCACGGAAGAGTCGGTAATCAGTCGGGACTAGCACCGGAGGGCTCTACCTAGGGTGCGGGTCACTCTCTCGCGCATCCAAACCATACAATGAGGGGGTTGCTCTCCCCAAGACAAAATTTTTAGGGTGAGCGGTTTTTAAGATCAATAGTGTTAGCCAGTCCCAATTTTATGGTTTCTCTTTTTAGTATTTTTCAAATAAAAACAAACGTCCTAACGAATTTTTCGGTTCTCCTGGTTATTTAGTCCAAAACAGGGGGAGAAGGCGAAAAAGCCGATGCGCGATGAAATCAATGATGCATGCAAAGTCAGAAATGCGTACCTTGTCTCCAGCACTCTACATGCAATATGATCCACGCATAAATGTAAAGACAGAAAGGAAACTACCTAAATGATGCAACGGGAAAGCCGAGTCCTAGATGAGCAATTTCTAGCGAAGAACTGTCTAACCGGTCACCGACCTCCAAGCCAAAGAGTCCGGTCTTGGCCCGTCCCTCCTCTGTCCGACAAATCGGGGGTAGGAGAAAGCGCTTTACAGGACAGGCTGCGGCACGTAGGCTACGAAGGCAAATGAGTCGGTTATTTTTATTAATGATTTTTAGTAGGTCCAATTAACGTTCTATAGGAATAGATAAGCAGCTAGGTGTGGGGATCCTACTAATTACGGCACAATCACCAGAAATTCCTAAGTCTAGGGGCTCGAGCAAAAACCGCGTAAACACCGGAAAAGGCAGAAAGAAAATAAAATAAAACCAAAACCGCGAAAAACCGCGCAAGTCCTAAGGGTCCCCCGAGCACACCGGTGCTCGGCGAAACAGACCCGCTAAGCAATCCACAAACGTCCAAGTGCCTGAGAATGTCCTGTATTATTACAATAATAAAATAAAAAGCCTCGCCCACTCAACTCTCTCTCACTCTCTCCTGCGGCTCCACGAAGAAAGGAGCCGCCTCCGAATCCCTGCGGTTGCGTCGGCTTCTCGAGAGTAGCCGCCTCGGTCCTCGGGCCCTCGCAAGAAAAAGCAAAGTGGTCAGAACCAATAATCAAATAATAATAAATAAAATAAATGGAAATAAAAAAATAAGAGGGTATATATGTAAAAATGCAAAATAAAATAAACACACAAAATAGAACAAAAATAAAAATAAAAGAAAAAGAAAATAAAACAAAATAAAGTGAAAATAAAATATAGACAAAAAGCCGCGAAAAAGCCGCGAGCTCTGGAAGAGCCGCGAAAAGCCGCGAAAATCAAAAGAAAATCAACTACTAAGCCGTGCTCCCCGGCAACGGCGCCATTCTGATAACACGCCCGATTACTAGGGTATAAGGTACAGAAATAGGTCGTTGCGACCCAACCGATCAGACGATGTGTATCAAGAAAAATGAACCACTCGAAATGGATAAATCGATCAAAATACGAAAAGCGGTCCTGCTATGTGATTAACCTGGTATAGCACCCAGGCTCGAACTCAAGGAGCACGGGTTGGCCGAGAGGCCTACGAAGTAGTAAAAGCAAACAAAATAAAGAAAGAAAATATTTTTAGTGGTTTTTAATAATTTTTATATATTTTTTTGGATTTTTAATATATAAAGAAAATAAGAAAAGCAAGGAAGAACACAATTCGACAAATTATTTCAAGCACCAAAAATCAACCAAAAATCAAAACAAAAATATTTTTATGTGTTTTATATTTTTTATGTTTTTGGTGAATTTTTGATAATTTTCTGATGTTTATTTTATTTTTTAAAAATCAAACAGTAGTTAAAAACAGTGGTACTGTCCAGCCAAGCCAAAAGTCCCTAGATAAAATATCTAAGGGCCTCAAAATGGCCTGGAGGTAATTTTCCTATGAAGTAGATAAAACAAGGAAAACTCAGATACCAATTTTATTATTTTTGGATTTTCAATTTATTTACTAGAATTTTAATGGGGTTTTTAGTGTTTTTAAGTTTTTAGTGTTTTTAAGCAATGAAAAATAGCCAAAATTGGCTAGAAAATCAAACAAACTAAACTAAACAGTAGACAATTTTTATAGAATTTTTAGGGGAGTTTTTATATTTTTTTGTGATTTTTCAAACTAGACAGTGACAAAAATATAGGTTTTTGAATTTTTAAAAATAGCAAACAAAATCAGAAATGTCCTCAAAAATCCGTGAAAACCCTACACCATGGCACGAGCCATGTGTCAAATTCTCATTGGATTTGGAGGTGATTTGATATTTTATTCCAAAATAAAGGTAGGGTACTGTGCACAGGGACTGAAATGCAAATACCCAAAGTTCTGGGGGTCCTGGTGCAAAATACCCAGCAAAACACACGCCAAGCGCGTGCCTGGGGTACTCAGGGACCTAAATGTAAGAAAAATAAGTCCCGAGGACTTATTGGTAACAGGTACCAAAAGTCTAGGGACCCTATCTGCAATTTACCCAAGATATCACGCACATGCGGAAATAAATCATTCACAGGGGCTTAAATGCAAATATCAAAAAGATTTCATTCATTTCATAACATCCAGAACTACAAAGGTATCTACTGCAAATAACCCAACATAACAAGTGACCAAGCACGTGGCTCACAACAGGCAGGGGTATAAATGCGAATAAACGAAAGCTAAGGGTCCAAGATGCAAATTACCCTAAAACTAAACAACTGATTTAAATATTTACAGGACTAGAACGAAATAAAAGAAAGACATGGGCCTAAGGGTAAATTACCCTTTATTAAACGGGGGTGCTGGATGCGCACCACGTGTAGATCGAACGGTTGCGGCTGGTGGGCGCTCCGGATCGTCCCTCCTCTGATCGGACGGTGCTGGTAGCTCCAAGGATGGACGGCCAAGATCTGAACTGGAGCGAGGGGGAGGCGATCGACGGCGACTGGAGGTCCTGGAAGAACAGGTCCCCGGCGAGCTTCGCCGGGCTCGTGCGTGCGCTAGGGTCCTCCGGGGAGCCTTCTGAAGGTCGGAGAAGAAGCGCGGAAGGCCCCCGCGTCTGCCGATGGGCTTCGATGACCGAGCCGAGCTCCGAGGAGCTCTGGCGAGGTCGGCGGAGCTGGGTCTCCTGGCCGGAATGACCGAAGCCCCCAGATGGGCTTGGTTGCACCTGCAAAGTGGACCAAAAGACTCGCGGGTCGAGGGCAAAGTGCCTCGACCCGGTTAGGCGAGGTGGGGGTGGCTGGTGCGTCGGGACGGCGGGCTCCGGCGAAGGTGGTGGACGGAGGAGCCCGGTTCCCAGCTCCTGTGTGAGCTGGGTTGAGTGAGTGTGTGCAGAAGGTGCGTCGGACGGAGGCGAACGTGAGGGTAGATTCCGATGATCGAGATGGAAGGCGGAGTGGTCGGAATCGGAGATAAACGACGGCGGCGCAAATTGGGGGTAAATGGAAATTGAAGGAAACGGCGGGTCTAAGGGGTTACCTGGATGAACGGAGAGACTGTGGCGGAGCTGGGGAAGCTCCCGGTCTTGGCCTCAAGGGACGTCTCGGCCCGAGGCTCGAAGCTCGCTCAGGTGGCGGAGCTACGGCGGCTACGTCGCCGGATCAATAGAACCCTCCTCCTCTCCTCGTTGCAACAGGTGGAGGTGCTAGCTGTCACTCTCGCGGTCTCTCTGGAGCTCACAGGGAAAGAGGCGAACGGCCAAAGATGGAGAGAGAAGGTGGCGGAGCAGCGGCTTTATATGGCTAGGGGTCCGAGAAGAATGGGTCCGGGCAGGCTCAGGAGCGCGCGGATCCCGAGGGAGCGGCTCCGGCGAGGATGTCGGATGCACGGCGAAGGATTCGGACCCGGGATTCAAGGAAATGGTTGTCGGATCGAGCGGGTAAAATGTTGAGAAATCGGGTCGGGCGCTCGTATCCGTGGGAGGTGGTCCTGGGGGGGTAGTTGACCGGGCGGTCAACATCCCCAGGACCCAATGAGGATGGGCCACGTGGCAGGATCTTGAAGCTCAAAATTAAGGTAGTTAGGGCCCGATCTTGCAAAAACTCAAAACACAAACTATTTTTATTTTATTTATTTCTATTTTTTGGTGATTTTTAATAATTTTTCTGAAATGAAAATAGGCTATATACATAGTATGTACTATATATAGGTATATATACAATGTATAGGGTTTTGATTTTTGATTTTTAATTATTATTTTTATACAATTTTATCCTTATTTTATATTTTATTTATTTATAGTATAAAATAAGGAGTAAAAGGGTGTTTTTATTTTATTTTTATTATTTACTTACATAGGTAAAAAAATATATATATATCTATATACATGGTATATGTACAATGTCTTTTTGTATTTTTAATTTTTCTATTTTTATTTTGTTTTGATTTTAATTGTTTTTATTTTATTTATTTACAATATATAACATAGAATATTTTCAAAAAGTTTGGAAAATAATTTACATAATTAAATAAATACATAGATGTGGTGTATGTACATGATGAAAGGGGGTATTTTTGATCTTTTTGATTTTTAACTTTTTATTTTGTTTTTATATTTTTATAACTATATACAAGTATTTTCAAGCATATTTTTGGGTGAGGAAAATATAGTTTTATTTATTTACACAAATATTTACACATGAGCCCCTATCTCCCTCTACTTTGGCTTTTATGCGGTCAGGCCCATGCTGAGCCCTCCCTTGGGTTAGGTTGCTCAATATTTATTCTAAATATTTCCCTCTTTTTCTTTTTAATCTTTATTCTTTTATTTTTGCACAAAAACATGCTAATTATAGGTTTTTACACAATGCATGCTTTTGATAATTATTCCTATTTACATATATCTACATGTATTTGCAAAGGGTTTTTTGTAGCTAAAATATAAGAGTAAAGAGTGATGAATGGGTATTCATCAGAAACCCATGGTTGCAAATGGATATTTAAAACCAAGAGGGATTCAAAAGGTGATGTGGAAAGATACAAAGCCCGCTTGTTGCAAAAGGATTTACACAAAAAGAAGACATTGATTATAAAGAGACATTCTCTCCAGTTTCTTCGAAAGACTCTTTCAAGATTATAATGGCATTAGTTGCATTCTTTAATTTAAAATTACATCAGATGGATGTAAAGACAGCATTTTTCAATGTTGACATTGACGAAACAATATATATGGTGCAACCAGGATACTTTATTTTGGGAGACCCAAAGAATATGGTTTGTAAACTTAAGAAATCCATTTATAGACTCAAACAGGCTTCAAGACAATGGTATTTCAGATTTCATCATGTGATCATCTCTTTTGGTTTTGAGATAAATTTGGCCGATGAATGCATATACCATAAATTTTGTGGGAGTAAACATATTTTCTTGGTATTATATATTGATGACATCTTGCTTGCTAGTAATGATATGAACCTTTTACAGGATACCAAGAAATTTCTTTAAAAGAATTTTGACATGAAAGATCTTGGTGATGCTTCTTTTGTTTTGGGTATTGAGATATATCGGGATCGTTCTCAGCATATCCTTGGTTTATCTCAAAAGAGCTATATTGAAAAGGTTCTCAAAAGATATGGCATGCAACATTGTAGACCATCTGATATCCTTGTGGCTAAGGGAGACAAGTTCATTCTAAATCAGTGCCCTAAGAATGATTTTGAGAAAACAGAGATGCAAAGAATTCCTTATGCGTCAGCAGTTGGAAGTCTAATGTATGCGCAAGTTTGTACTCGACCAGACTTGGCATATATTACATCCCTGTTAGGCATATATTTGAGCAATCCAGGACAGGATATTGGAAAGCAGCTAAAAGTGTCCTGAGATATCTGCAAAGAACAAAAGAATATATGCTCACATATAAGAGGTCGGACCAACTTGAGATCATTGGATATAGCGACTCCGATTTTACTGGATGTTAATATAGTATGAAGTCTACATCAGGCTACATCTATCTACTTACTGGAGGTGCTATTTCTAGGAAGAGTGCTAAGCAGTCTCTTACAACATCTTCCACTATGACAGCAGAATTCATAGCATGTTACTAAGCATCCAATCACGGAATTTGGCTGCGTAATTTTATTACTGGGCTGCGTATAGTTGATGGTATTGAAAGATCATTAAAGTTATTTCGTGGCAATAAATCAACGGTCTTATATTCCAATAACAATAGGAGTTCGACAAATTGTAAGCACATAGACATCAAATTCCATGTTGTTAAAGAAAGAGTACAAAGTGGACAATTATCCATTGAGCATATTGGTACAAACTCCATGATTGCGGATCCGCTTACTAAAGGATTGCCACCCAAAGTATTTCATGATCATACCATGAATATGGGTGTCATTTCAGTTAAAGATATTCAGTTTTAGTGGGAGTTTATAAATTTTGAGAATGCTTGTAAATAGTTCTATTTAGTATTTTGGTAATTCAGTTTGGGCATTATGGTCATTGTTTTGTATGAACAAATTTTTTCACTGTGTTACTCGTTAAGTATGATCTCATTCAATGGACCAGTTGGAAATTGATATGTTAAGATCGCATTGCATATAATTTCCATGCTACATACCCATGTCATTTTCCTTGTTATTAAGCTGTATTGACATATGTAACCATTAAAGGTTAAGTTGCTAGGATTGTAACATAGTCATTTTGATCCTATGAATGATACAACTTGTAGACATGATTTGTGGATACACTTTAAAGTGATGACAGAAAGGTTGAGCTCATTCGGATATTATGTGATTATAATATTTACACATATAGTTCAAGTGGGAGATTGTTGGAATTAACATCCAACAATGGGCTTATACGTGTATATATTTATAATTAGTTATACTGTCAACTTTAATTATGGTCAATTATAAAGAAATGGTCAAATAAAGTTCAGGAATTCCTTTTGGGCATAAGTGTATTTTTTGTTACATGGGATTAATTATGTAGAGACCAAGGGAGAATTTCCAAATCTATAATGGGTCGATTTGAAAATTCTCAAGGCGATTATGGAATCTGTTATGGTCCCCAAAGAAAACCGACTATCCTTTCCCTATTTGAATCCCATCTCTCAATCAGGGAAGTTACGGGTCATTTTTTCTCTCCTTCTATTGGTTTTCTCGGGCAAAGAGGCATTGGTGTATAGAGAGGTTTGAGAAACTTGACGGCTAAGGGATTTTTCTTTGGAAGACTATTTCTCTGGTTTGTTTAATGGCTGCTTTAAATCCAGGTACATCTTGTTTCCTTTTCTATAAATTTGAGATTCTCGAAACATATAGACATTGTTTCCTTTTGTGTGCCCCTTTTATTGCGTTAATCCATTCCTTAATTAGTTTTATTTGTGCAAACGTGAGAAACTTACACGTGATCCATTCTTCGTCATAATAATTCCACCATATCCCTTTCCATATTAGTCTCATATTTTAATCTTTAAGTCTTATATAAATTTCCATATTTATTAATTGATTACATGAATTCACATTCAGGGAATGTTCCTTTTATTTAAGTCATTCATTTTTAATATTCTATTGAACTGCCGTCTCAAGTTCATGCTCATGTTACCTTTTGGTAACGTCAATAAGTCGGTTCTCTTATTGTTGTTATTAAATCATAAACTTCTCAATTACCGGATTGTTCTAAAATGTGATAATTCCCATTAAATTAAGATACAACCATAACAAAAGAATGCACAATGACTCATCTACGATAGTTGGTTCAGTGTCCCGCTAGCGTTGCAAGGTTGGTCAACCGGTTGTGTACTACCAATCTCACTATCCATCTCCTCCTCGAAAGCTTGCTAGGTTGAAGAGTCTCCCTGAAATAATATGGCGAATGACCAAGGTAATGCTGTCTACAAGGAGAAGATAAAGGTAGCTCTGGTGGTGGAGTCCCCTATGATGTTATCTACCAACTCATAGTGAGGAAAACTCTTCTTGTGGTACTTCCTAAATGGTTCATCAACCTATGTGAGGAAGCATTAGCGCAATGATTGGTAATGAAATAACCATGCACATGATTTGGTAAATGTGACGTACTATTTCCCATGCACTATAATCTATTACTATACTAAAGCTGGGTTTTCACCCAAGCTTTAGACACGTCTTATAAGCTCTACAAGACAGTGATTTCCCCCTGCAAGACACGACATCCGAATTTACTACTTCTCTCCATCGGCCAACTATAACTCCAGCTGTCACCCCAATTTATTACATGTTTTCTCCATTCTCCAACCGTCATATTCTTCCTATTTAGTAGGCACGTGTCTGATATCTGCCTTAAAAATGGGTATAGCTCTGGCCTCCAAACCCCAATGTCTAATCATCTTGCCAAAGGTGCTCTATTCCATTCCCTTGGTCTCAACGATTGACCGCGACACCTTTTGTTAAGATCTCCCAATGATCTCCGGTCACTATATCGGAGGAGATTGTCGCAAACACATCTTTTTGGTGCTCCATGTCTTGATGAACACTTGCAGCCTTACACTCTCACAATTGGTTGTCGGCACGTCTCTCATGTATGCCTTCATCTTTCTGTCTCTAGAATCTTCACAATCGTTTCTGCATGGGATGGATCCACGTCTTCAATTTCATCACATCGGAGAAGGTGAGATCCTTCCCTTTAAGAATCCACCAGGATTTGTTCGGGATGGGCTTCTTGACCCCTCGAGAACCCTTTTTTCCTTTTTTATAGTCGCAAGAGGTCATCGTCATGGTCACGGCAGTGTTCGCTGCAGCGACCCATCATAGGAACGCATTATTGCAGAATTCTACCATGGCGGAGCAGCGACAACACCAAGTTGGGGAGGCCTTCTACAAGCTCCAGGGCAGTGAACGGAATCATGGATCCGTTTTTTTCTTCTCCTTTCAGGATTTTGTGTTTGGGAAAAATAATTTTGTTTTTGGTTTTGCAGAGCCTCCGCTGGCGAGGAGGAACTCGCTCTAGGGACTCCCAAAGAAGCGCTCCCATCATTACTTACAGTACTATATATCATGTTCTTACTTTGATTTTTAAATCATTACTTACAGTACCATATATCATGTTCTTACTTTGATTATTATAAATCATTACTTTTAGATAATTAATAGTTTCAATATTATGAAAAGATGGATATTCTAAATTTCTAAGCCAAGTTATTATTTTCTTTTTATTATGTCTTAAATATCTCTCTACAAAATTATTCACCTTTGATATTAAAGATTTTTGTGCCTCCTGCAATCTTCATTTTATGCTTTTTGTAGAAAATGTAGTGTAGATTTTTCAATGATACCTGGATTATTTTGGATCTGTTTTGATTTATTCGGGGATGTCTTATTCTGATAGGAACCTTTACATCTCAATTGCATGTGGCAATCCCTATCTATATTATCCCTTATCCACAATGGTAACCTTTTATTTAGTTATCATGCATCTATATTTTTCATGCTGCAGAAGAATGTTCTCATTCCTCTCCTAATCTGCGATGGATGCAGATGCATGTTTATGATGTGTAGATATGGTGGGCTTCTTTCCAACTCCTATCTTATTTCTAAAATCTCTTCGCTACTTTATCTCTAACCTCTTTTGTTGTATCTCTACTTATTGCAGGAGAAATGGTTGTATATTATTCGATGAATGTAGTACTTTAGAGGTTGTTCGGTTGGAGGGTTACACGTGGCAACGCTCTCTTACATCTCCTCACTCCGACGATTGCCATCTTTTTCCGTCATTCCTCTCCCTCCCTCTCCCCTCTCTCCACTCTCTCTCTCTTTCTCTCTCTCTCTCTCTGCACTCACTTTTCCCCTCTCTCGACCACTCTCTGTCCCTCTTTCTCTCTCTCTCCACTCACTCTCTCCCTCTCTCGACCACTTTCTCTCCCTCTTTCTCTCTCCACTCACTCTCTCACTCTCTCCTCTCCATTTCTCCTCTCTCTCTCTCTCAAACGCGCCCATCTCTCTCTCCTCTCTCATCTTTTCTCTCTATCCTCTAACTCCTCCCCTCTCTCCACTCACTCTCTATCCCTTTCTCATCTTTTTCTCTCTCCTCTAATATATTTGTTAAATTTAAAATTGTAAATATCGTATTTTTCTATATATCTATTATATTAATATATATATCAGTTATAAATTAAAAATTTTAAGTCTCATATAATGTTTCATTTTTTCCAAACATAGTAATTTATTCAAATTCAAATTTTATAATCAATATGGGTAGAAACACACATATATTTTATTATTATACTAAAATTAAATCATTTTATATTTGATGTAAACATTGTGAAATACAATAATAACTTAAAAATAGCTTAAAACAAAATTAATTGTGAAATATAATATTAATTTAAAAATAATATAATCAAACTTAAATTTACATATATAAATCTTATAATAAAGTAATAAAAAATATAATTTGAAAATAATTTTCAATTAATATTTATGTTATTATGTAATACAAATAATTCAATAAACAATAAACATAAAAATTAACTTAAGAATATGATAATGATAAAATTATACTTATATCAATAGTTTATAAAAAAAATTTTCAGAAATAATCTAAAATTTAATAATAGTAATTTTTTAAATGTAATACATATAACTTATTTTCCCTCATCTTTTTTAAATTAGGATGACATAAATATTATATTTCATTTTAATTATATCCATCAATAGAATGGATTTGAAACTTTTCACATTATTTCTTATATATTTTATATGTCTATGGATTACTAAAGTATATTTAGCAATCATAGATTGATTGATTATGGTATAAATAGTAACTTAGTTAAAACTAATATTGAATATATATACTATATTAAGAAAAAAATATTACTATTTTTATCATAATGATTTCAATAAAAGTATAAATTCAAAAAATAATTTAATCTATTAATTATTTAGTAAAATCTATTTAAAAATTTTAATCAAATATATAAATACGTTAACATAATAGTTTATAAATATATAAGTTACATGATTTTTTCTTATACTTTTTTTTAAAAGAATGTCATGCATGTATAGAGTTAGTTTTTAAATATATTATATAAACATAATTAAACAACAAACTTTATTTAATTTTTAGTAAAAAATCAATTTTTATAGAAATAAATATTATCATATTAAGAAACTATACGTCATTTTTTATCTCTCCTTTTTTACCAACTCTCTCATCTTTCTCTCTCTATTATTGCAGAGTTGCAACTTTTTTCCGATTTTGGTAATTTATTCAAATTCAGATTTTGTAATCAATGTAGGTTCTCATGCAGATATTTTATTATTGTGCTAAAACAAATGCATCACTTTATATCTCTTTTTTACCCACTCCCCCCTCTTTCTCTCTCCACTATTTCAAAGTTACATTTTTTTTCCAAACTTAGAATTTTATTCAAATTCAAAATTTGTAATCAGTATAGGTAACAACCCATGCAGATATTTTATTATTGTACTAAAATAAATTATACTTATATGCGATGTTAAAATTGTGAAATATAGTAATAACTAAAAATAATGCAAAACAAACTTAATTATGAAAAACCATACTAATTAAAAATAATTTAAATAAACTTATATTTGTAGATATAAATCTTATAATAAAGTAATTTAAAATATATTTTGAAAATAATTTCAAATTGATGCTTAAGTTATTATATAATACAAATAATTCAATAAAATAAAAATAAAAATTAACTGCTTAAGTTATTATGTAATACAAATAATTCAATAAAATAAAAATAAAAATAAACTTATGAATATGATAATGATAGAACTAAACTTATATCAATATTTTATAAATTATAATTTTTAAAAATAATCTAAAATTATATAATAATAAAAAATTTGAAATGTAATACATACATAACTTATTTTTTCCTCACCTTTTTAAAATTAGAATGACATATAAATATTAGATTTCATTTTAATTATATCTATCAATCAATTGGATTTGAATTCTTTGCACATTATTTCTTATACATTTTCTATATCTATGGACTACTAAAGTATATTTTAGCAATCATGGATCGACTAATTAATGTATAAATAATAACTTAATTAAAATTAATATTGAATATAAATATATCAAGAAAAAATGAATGAATATTTTTATTATAATAATTTCAATAAAAGTATAAATTCAAATAATAATTTAATCCATAAATTTTTAGTAAAATCTATTTAAAATTCTTAATCAAATATATAAATATGTTAACATAATAATTTATAAATATACAAGTTCTATGAAATTTTCTCTTTTATTTTTTTATTATTTTTAGTTACTTTCTTTCTGTTATTTTATTATTTAACTTAGGACAATTCCTATGTAAATTTTAACTTCACTATTTGACTTGATGCATATTCACACTTTCGTGCACCCATTAGTTGCTTCCCAAAAATTTTACTTATACTATACATATATAGTTCTATTTTAAAAATCAACATCTATAACATATATTTTTACTAATTACATTATTAAATTTATTTACCATTAAACTTTATAGTATTTATTAAAATTCGTCGTTGCCGTTTGATCCCGCCGTGAAGCGCGGGTATGATGCCTAGTCAGGTGTTACGATTGTGTGAGTCACTGCATTCCAACCCCATCCACTCTTCGTCATGAGGTGCATGGAGGCATTATAATCCCTCTATGTTCCTTCACGTGTGTTGTAAGTCATGATTCTATATCTCGTCTCGTTTGCATGTTGAAATGTGTGGTTATCGCATGCCATGCATGGGTTATGAATGCATCGGTGACCCAATCACCTATATAGCAGTGGTGCTTGAACGGTAACATCATGCATTCATCCATTGGGGTGGTCCACCTTGGCAAACGATGTGAGGTAGGCCATGAGTCTGGCTTCATACCTTTACGACCCTACTGCAAAGAACTACCAAAGTTGGTAGCCATCTTGGAAGGTGGTCATCATCGAGTAGGTCATAGGAAAATGACAAAGAAATGTAAAGAATTTACATCTTTGCAATAGCATGCACGAATAGCGCATTGGATAAAGAATATATGAATCTAACTAATATATATATATATAGAGAGAGAGAGAGGGCTTATCCACTGCGCACAGGGCTCATTAGCGTTTCAATGAGCACTCATTTTAGGCCTTACACGTGTATTAACCATAACTATATTTCTAATTATAGGCTACGACGAGTTTAAAAAAATCCTATATTTCCTATTATACAACATCCTTAAAAATTGGAAGACGGTTTTGGAAAGAAACAATTCAAATAAATGATTCCACGCGGATGATTAAGGATCCAAACACTATGATAGTAATAAATGTAAATTACTGATCATTTTTTTGATATTACTGATCTCATAGTAGCTATTACTGACAATTGGTTATGGTTTTACTGACATCACAACAAGCACTTACTTGAGCAATGCCCACGACTTACTGACCATAACTTTGTTATTACTGATCTCATAGTAGCTATTACTGACCATTGGATATGCCCATGACTTACTTGAGCAATGCCCATGACTTACTGACCATAACTTTGTTATTATTGATCTCATAGTAGCTATTACTGACCATTGGTTATGTAAATTACTGACTGTTGTTTGGATATTACTGATCTCACAACAACCATTTACGTGAGTATTGTGTCGAAATTACTGACTTCTATTCAAAGTAGTAATACATATAGAAATTACTGACCATTGGTTATGGTTTTACTGACATCACAACAAGCACGACATCACAACAAGCACTTACTTGTCCATTGTATATATATTACCGAATTCTGCACCATGTAATACAATGAATGTATATTACTAACCGTTGTTTTGGATATTACTGATCTCGCAACAACCATTTACTTGACTATATATATATATATATATATATATATATATATATATTACTGACATGAGCATTTGGATCTCGATTTTCAGCAAGAAATAATCGATTCGAATGTTTTCTTTCCAAAACGATCTTCCTATTTTTTAGGACGCGATATAATTGGAATATCACTTATTGTTACATCGCTTTGCATATTAATCTCCTTCCAAAAACAACATCCTTCGAAATAGGTAACCACTAAATTGGTAATACACGTGTATGGCCAACAAATGGTGCGCACCGAAACTCAAATGGACCCTGTGCGCATTGGATAAATTTCCTATATATATATATATAGAGAGAGAGAGAGAAAGAGAGAGAGGAAAGGGATCCTACTCCATGGAGTAGGTAACTTACCTACTCCACTTTCATTTTTCTCACTTCTTTTTTTTGGAAATGTGCTTCCATGGATTTTCATAACTATGTCCCTCTAATATGGCATTCAAATTTTATCAGAAACAGAGACTCCTATGCTCTCCATCCATAACAGTTTGATTACAGCAAATCAAAGACCATTAAAATTACCTGTTCTAGATGGAGGGCATAAGAGTCTCTATTTCTGAATAAATTTGAATGACATATTAGAGGGAAATAGTTATGAAAATCAATGAAAGTATTTTTCAAAAAATAAAAAAAAGTGGAAAAATGAAAATGGAGTAGGATCCCTTTCCTCATGTGTGTGTGTGAGGAGTGATCATGTGAGAGACAAAACCTGTGAGAGCATGAGAGCATGCATTTTGGATCACATGATTCAACCAAGAGAGAGAAGACCAGGAGAGAGAAAACAGAATCATGTGGTCCAGATATATGTATGTATATGTGTATGTATGTATATATATGTATGTATGTATGTAAGTATGTATGCATGTTTATGTGTGTGTGTGTGTGGATGGGGGCATTTTTGTGAATCGGATTACATAAGCTAACAATGCCAACTACCAATGGAATAGTGCGTATATGGCAGTTAAATAAAATAACACAAATGTAGATAGACAGTTATCAAGTATATATTCTTGCACAACTAACTTAAAATGGTTTCATTCTATCAATAAGCTCTTCCATAACAATACCCATCAACCAACTACCCATGATAGCTATCTCCCTATACATGTGCAATTTGCAATTACTTATTGCAATAAAGCTGGTACATATGGCAGAAATAGCAAGATAACCACGATATCAGAATACAAACGTACGTGCATTACATAAGCAAAACACAAGACCATTTAGCTAAAAGGCGACTTCATGTAACAAAATAAAGGAGAGGAAAGTTACCAAGGTGACAATCAGCAGCATTCTCAGCATACTCAGCAATAAGCAAAATCAACTATGTAGATAGCATAAAAAAATGTACGATGATAGATCAGATGTCATAGCATACTACAATAATTAATCACCTATCACTCAGTTAGGATCACACTGAGTAGGGAAATTAGAATACAACATTTAACAAAGTTCTTCTGGATACTGTCATTAGTAAAAATGATCCTATACATGCCACACATGCAAATACATACCGTAATGAAGAGGGCGTATTGCAGAGGCATCAAGATAACCAAGATTTCAGATCATAAATGTGCATTACATAAGCAAAACATGAAACTATTAGGCTAAATGTGACATCATGTAATAGCAGGGGCGGAAGGCATCATAATTATTATTTCACTTTACATATTATTTGAAATTGAATGGTTCGAAATGGCGCCTCCTTGATACTAAACCTTGATATTTAAATTAATTATATTGATTTTTAATTTAAATTAATCTTTACGAAATTAAGTTTGAGCTATAAGGACGGACTTGAATATGGTAAATTATAGGTGTATCTAAAAATCATTATATGAAATATTAACTTTATTAAAAACTCCAACCTAACAATGGATTTTGTATATGTCTATGTGAATGTAGGGTTGCAAATGGTCTACTACAGATGCAGATAAAGGTGACCTCATGCTCTTATCCATTTTTATATGTATACAATTGCTAATATAGATATTTGCATATATGAAAATTATTTATACTTTCATATCCTTGAAAACAGATACAAACAAATTTACACATAATATAAATATATTAAACATAATTATTTCATATAATTGTATCAACTATAATGAAAAAGTACAAAATTTTGTTATGTATAGGTAAAAAAACTCTACAAGACTATACTATATTTATATATTAAAGCAAATATCATTATTCGTATCCATTTTAAAATGGATAAATATACAAATTTCAAAACTGTATAATATGGATAAGGTTGCAGATATGATACGGCTACATCAATATCCATTTGCATCCCTATATGTTTGTATCTAAATTATAAGTTTAACGTATTCTCAAAATCATCATTGAGAAATAATAACTTTATCTAAAAATATCGTTTGAAAATAATAATTACATTAATTTTCAAATTTGATGATACATAGTATATGTATATTTGGCCCCTGCTTGACAAAAATCCTAGTTCCGCCCTTGGGTAATAGAATAAAGGAGATGGAAGTTACCCAGCATAAGGTCAGCAGCATTCATATCACATTCAACAAGAAGTATCTACTTAGATGAAAACAAGTACGTAGGCGGCATAAAAACACAAAAAATAGTTCAACACCTATTACTACTGGCATGAAACATTCATGTCGCTTCCCTAGCATAACATGCAGGTGACCACCAATTACTCCTAGCATAAAATGTAGATTCAGTTATGACAAATTGCTATAAGCATTCATGACTAACACAAATTTCAGTACTAAGGTTACTCCCTGATATTCCGTGGGCCATGGGCAAGAGAAAAAAATGGGCCCTTATAAATTTCGATGAACAACGTGCCCTTATATAATTCCATGACTTTAGCATTGAGTTGTTCACTGAAATTTCAATTCTATAAGGGATCATTTTTTAACGAGTTGTTTCATCAAAAAATCAATTCCATAAGAGCTCATTTTTTAACAAATTGTTTCATCGAAAAATTTGATTGCTCATTTTTCGAGAGTTGTTTTACTAAAAATTTGATTCTACAAGGCTTCATTAGAACATATAATATTTTTTTTCTAAATTAAAAGATGAATACATGTAAAAATGGACCTCTAAAGTTGATGGAGTCCTGGACCATTGCACTCATAAACTACCCTCATGGACGGCCCTGGTATTACCATGAGATTCACGCTATTACTATCGGATAAATACCTTACTAGACAAAATCATTATTAAGCGAATGGTTTGCTATTCAAACAACTTCCTCCTTTCAATTAATCTTCAATGTACAATTGCAACACCCACAACAATCCCTGCTATTGTTTTCATTATCTCCTTGGAAGAAGGAAATAATGGCCTAAAGTCACTATGCTACAAGGAAATGCAACAACTACGCGGGTATTTGAACTCGCTCTTATTTTATGATTACAGAGAGGATATATATACTTCAATATAGCATATGCCTCGTTATCTTGTATCTATATGTATTTCACCATGAAAATAAGAGCCATATCTATTCATTTCCCAATGGAATATATGCTATATATTAGTTAAACTTATTACAATCTAACTCGATTCTTGCATCATCCCGAAAAATATAGGAGAGATTAAACAGAAAATCACACATCTTCCATCCATTGTTGATAATCGCAAAATTATACTAATTCGCATGCAATTAGCCGCGTTGAATCTCAATTAACAATCCGTCTGATGCTATGAAATTTGTCCCTCAATGTACAATGCAAGCACGTCCCGCTATTGGTTAACAATAAATCCCTATGGAAAGCCGCAGTCCCAAAAAGTTAAAAGAATTCTGAACTGCGAAACAAGTAAATAATAGAATATTTAAAAAATATGATAACATAATAATAACAAAAGACTACCAGTGCCATTCCCATTCGAATTTTTCGGGAGAGAGATCGAGAGAACATAACAACAAAGATATTGAGAAAGAGAGAGGGGTGATGAATTAAATTAAGAATTGCTTGAAAAGGTAAAATGTGGCCGTTGAGTAGAGGATTTATGGGAAGAGCAAACATCTTTTCCATATTGGGAATCTAGCAATAGAAATGTTGAGGTAGATGGAGATCTAAGGAGCCTATTTTTTGGATTTTTCAACATACAAGAAAATGGACCCCTTAAAGTTCATGGACCCTGGACCGTTACACTTCCAAACAACCCCCAGGGTTGTCCCTGGGTTACTATCACTATAATAAGATTACTACCTTAAAGAAATTATCATTTTCCAGTAAAATGGGTGATGATTGGGGTTTAAAAAAGGTAGCTCCAAATATTTGGTTATAAATTATTTAGGGTTCATATATCTGATAGGAATTGTGCTTTCCAAGCTGAGGAAGTTTTCACCTCAAGTTTCCTGACGACATACAGTTCTAGTATTCTGATGCAACAAATGTAGGTAAAAGTCTTTGCATAAGCATATTTATGAAGTGATAGTCCTGCAAGTATCTCCTATGGAAAGTTAGTTTATCTCACATTTTACAAAAAGTCACTAAACCTCGTTTTCATGAATAAAAGAACCAATCGATGACTGGCTTAACCCACATACTTTCCCTTTCTAACCCATCTAGATTTCAAATATCTGATTAACAACAAAAAATCTCATTCATAGGAATTAGGAGCACCCAAATTAGGAAAAATAGAACATAGTAGCTGCCAAAATAGACTTGTAATAAGAACCACATGTGATCATTTACATGGATAATTTCTGTAATATGCATGTAGATATCATAGTTTCACTACAACAAAACAGGTTTTTGACGACGGACCTATGGTGACGGATTTCAGAGTTATGGCGACGGAATCTGCTATGATGACAGCTATTCCGTCGCTTAGGCAACGCCACCAAAAGTCGCGTCGCTAAAGACTTTGGCAACAGCTATCCGTCACCATCGTTCAATGTGACAGAAAATCTGTCACGTAAAAAATCGTTGTTAAAATAATTATTTTTACCAACAAGCCAACATAACCTGCTATAGTTGATTGGAGATTCCACATTAGTATCATAACACATCTTCAAAATCATTTAAAAACAATTAATAACAAAATCCAAGCTTGTTTTTTTAACTTTACTGCTTGTAGTTGGAGTTAGTTTCATTGCTATATTGCATACCATAAGGTATATGGTTGTACATACCATTGGGTACGTAGATGTGCATACCAAAAAAAATCTCCATTTCAAAAATAATCATTAAAATTAGGACAATGTGATTTCTACTATATAGATTACAGAGTTGCTATAATCAGATAATTGCAATTGCAATTGTAATTACAAGGGTTGAAAAAATGAATAGATAGTTCCAATCTCTCAATTCTTCGAATATCACGTAATTCCTTTCTACTCCAGCTATATATCGGCTTGAACCCATTAGCTTTAGTTCACTGCACATACTCGACAATCTTAATCAGTATTAAGATACAACCTGCACAAAAATAACAATAATAATCACTTTTTTGCCTATGTTAAATCTACGCGGTTTCACTTTATGGAACTTAAAAACTAAGATATGTACCTTTTGAGATAAGGGTTAACAACTACAATGCAATATCAAACACCTCCCACCATCAGAGGTTGACACCCAATACATAGCAATAATAAGGTATACTTTAACGTCAGTTTTCACAGATAAAGTGCATATCAATTAGTTGTCCCTTAAGAACCTCACTACAAACCCCTTGACATGTCTATAGAGATGGACAGAATTAGTATTTAACAACTGAAGTGGGAAATAAATTTGATTGGGATACAAGTAGAACATTAAATGTCATACACATCTATGCCAGAAGATTGAGAAACCGTGAAGCAAGAACTACAAAATCAATCTGTCGTACAACGAGAACATCGAATAAGTATACCAGACATCAAGTCTGAAAATTCAATGCAATTTGACTTCTATACAACAAAAAACCAACCAGAAACTTACACGAAATTATATTCAGATCCCAGCCATTCAAAGCCAGAAACTTATACTTTCAAAATCCTAGAATTCAATACAACTTCACCAAACTGCTACTTCATTTGATTTTTCACATATTTTTAAAACAAGAATACTAAGATGAGGAACATTGACAAATAGATAAATTTAGTATGCATCCACTCCTCTGACCTTAGATTTCTTAGCGTCAGGGATGTCAAAAGAAATGGAGTGGACTTTGGCATTGCTCGGACTGTTATCCCAACTCGAGCCGCAAGCAACTGGCTGAGAGATACTCAAATTTAGGTCGATGTAGGGGCAATTACATGTTCGCAAATGATATAGTTAAGTCAAATGGAACACATAATCCTCTAGACCACATTGGCAAGTTGAGCTTCTTACCATGAGCATCGAAACCAGACAGATTCTCCCACTCGTATGTACTCAGATCGAAGTTGGTTACAACCTCCCTTCCATTGCATCTAATGGCTGCCTTGTCATAGGCCCTGCGGAGCAAGAAGACTTCAGTGAGATATGAAATCCTACTTAATATAACACCTCAATCCAATTACAGGTGAAGCACTTACCCATATCCAAGAGTTTCTTGTTCTGTAGAACTTTTGAGCAAGATTTTTGCAACTCCCTTTGACAATCAATGTATTTAAAAAATAAAAATTTTCCATATGAGAATTTCAAATTACACAAGCAGTCACTAAAGTGATGGGATGAAGTCTTAACAAGAAAAAAAAACAAAAAAAACATGCATACAAATTGATCTTGACAAAAAGGATATACGCCAATATCCATTCCAAACCACAAACATGCAGCTAGCTGCCTTGATAAGAGAAAACCATCAATATATGATTAAGTGAAATGCTTGCGAACATTCAAATGATAAAGTAAAATATAAATCCTTACCTGAATCCAAAAACTGTGACAAGCTTATCACCAAACATATATAAGTGTCTTGGAGTCCTTTCTCCTTAACATTATTGTGTTTCCACTGTCCATGCACACTATCAAATTGCAGCAACAAACCACTCGACATCAATACATATTGTCTACTAAATGCCACTACCAATGGACCAAAATATGAGCACAACCTAAAGTCAAGCCATTCCATTCAAAAGAGATGGGGAAATGTGGAAGTTGTCAATAAAAAAATCACTATCCTTATCAATCTGAATTAAAAAAACAAAGATATACCAATTGTAATCAACGGGGGAGAAAAATCCAAAACAGTATGTATATGTACCTGCAAAGCTATCAAGGGAGCCACCTCCCTCACGTCAAAGGTCTGAGGAGTCCTCTCAAATGAAAAGGGACGAACGGACATGAAAAACAGACGTCGATGCCGCTGGATGCGGGGCTCCTAACTCTGAGACATAGCACCACTGTCAGGAGGCATCCATAGTTATGTTGCCATTATGGAGGATGGACCTACCGAGACGCAAGCAGCATCAATCATCCATAGTAGTGATTTTTTAAATGCCAAGAACCTGTAACTAGGAATGCACATAACATAAAACGATAACATGGTGCTGATAATCGTAGGATTGTTCTCAGTGCATGGTGTTGTCATAAATTCAAAACAAGCACAAGAAAAATAATAACATGGCCAATCATCTAACTTGATCCTGAAAGCTATAGCTAACTGCTTCAGGTCATCAAGCATAACATGGACTTCATCATTAACGATCTCCTATGCAAAGCGCTTCATGTCATCAAGAATAACATGGACTTCATCATTAATGATCTCCTCCGTAAAATTTTCTACGACCACTTAGATTTTTGACCTGTAAGAGATGATGGTCAAGATAACTGGGCATTGTGTAATAGAGGTGCCATAACACGTATAAGATAAAACAATGGGAGATATGTATATTACCACGTTAAATCAACAAATTTTCTAAATTTCATTTCAATACAAATATAAAAATAACGGGAGATATGTATATTACCACGTTAAATCAACAAAGTTTGTAATTAACATACCTGGGGTGGGGGTGCTAGGAGGACAGTTGTATTGGGAAGGAGGACTTGGTGGAGTCGCTCCTACAAATAAAAATAAAAAGGAAACATAGCTGGTTAACGATCATAAAAAATGTAGTTATCCAGTACAAATCGATTAAACTAGCTATCCATAAAAATATTACCTAGAAATTAAGGTACCATGGCCCATGGGTGGAGAGACTGTGAGGAGATGAGCTATATGAGGAAGGAAGAGTCGGTGGTGTGGAACCTGCATATTAGAATATAAAGGTCAAATTATGTATTTATATTTAGATTTATATCATATTAGCAAAATAAATCTCTACATTATTTATGTGTATTGACATAAGAATAACCTATCGGGGTGGATGTGCTTGGAGGAGAGCTGTAGGAGGAAGGCAGACTTGGTGGCGTACTGCCATCATATAGAACAGAAATGACTATATTGCTATGGATTTGTCCTTGTGGTATGATCCTTGAATGCCAGTCTGACTCTTCATTTGGACATTAATATAAGCGGTTGTTTGATCAGACCTTTTACAAAATTGTGCAAGCATGTAGTTGTCTTTTTATTGAATCAGTTATAGTGATAAGAGTACTTTTTGATGCTATAAAAAGTCTGGTAGTCGAGCATGGAGGCCCTTTTCTCAAGAATTCTAGTTCAATTCTTTGCAGATGTTCATGCCGAAGATGGGGTAGATTGCTAAGGTAAAGACTGCATGTTACTCTTTGGTTGGACAAACAAACATGTTATCCGATTTAGGTGGTAGGATAGACAAACATGCTATTCGATTGTGTAGGCCACTTTTTAAAGCTACTTTTTATAGTACCCGATATCAGATTTTCCTTCTCACTTAAGATGCCTTTTGTTATGCAAATTAGTTAGCCTACTACAACTATTTCAGTTTCCATGGGTGATATGTGAACATTGCTAGGTATATGCTTTTATGCTAATTGATGTTCTACATTGTTCTCCAAGCCATGAAGGTGTTAGAAGTAAAAGAAATGCATTGAGAAACGTATTTTGGTTTATATATCAAAAGGGTTATGATAAACATTTTGGTTAACATTTCAATTGTCATACTAGGTTCAGTAAATGAAGCTTAAATCAATATCAATGCTCAAGCCAGAGGATAATAAGAACATTTAGATTTCAACATGCACTGCCTCTGCTCCTCGTGTCATGTACCTGCACAAGAGCAAATCACAAGCAATCTGGACTTATTTTTCTCTATGAACGGCAAGACTTAATTAGTCGTTGATTTTGTTGCTTTACATATTTGTGTGTTAGTCTTCTTACTTGTACCGGTCCATAACATCTGTTTGCTCATCATAGCTCATTCCTCAGCATTCAAAGAGCCCAGTTACAAAAGCATCTAAAACATAGATCCGACGTTGGGCATACACCAACAAACTATTACACATAACCCACATTTGCAAGTCTTAATAAGCAGATCCGCTCAATGCAAGGGAATTTGTAGAATGATCATGGTAACGGATTGATCTCAACAAAAAACTAGTGTTACTAGTGTTTAACAAATAAGGTTATCAACGACTAGGGCAAGGCAAATGGAGCCGGGGTACCTTGAGATTTGGCGGTGACTGGCGGTGGATTTCCTCAACGGTGGACGGACGGCGGCTGGTGACGGATCTCCTTGATGGAGGCGACAAAACAAGACGGAAATCACTGCAGATCGCCGCTGCGTCGAGCGCCGGAGATAGAGGATCTGATCAACATTGAGAATGGGGGTGAAAAAGGGGAGGAGAGGGGTTATATGATGGCGGCTGGGAAGAGAGAGGTTGGAATGGCGAATAGGGTTTTGTATAGAATGGGAATATGGTTTTTTTCATAAGGGCTATGTCTATATGGACTTTTGCAACGGATTTAGGTGACATATATCTGTCACAGTAAAATCTATCATCTAAATTCCGTCGTCGAAACTTAATATTGTTGTAGTGTTTAGAAGCAAAAATCATAAATCGATACTTGCATCAGATCCGACGTTAGCTAACATGAAAAACATTAGCAACATGAAACATGATAGTAGTAGCACCCCTAACAATAGAAATTGGCAGCCCAATCGCTAGCAAAGTGGGAGCAGTTATGACCTAACATCCCTTCCCAAAAATAATATCCATTCACATGAATGATGTGATTGAAATGCAATTAGATAACATGAAGAAGACAACATAAATATACCAATAACTTAGCTCAAGATGTAACATTCAGACTTAGATAAAAATGATGGTCCAAGAATGTCAATGACCGGAGACATGTACAAATATTACCATAGGCATTTGGAATAGGCATACGAATATAGATATAAATATTGAGGGATCATGTTATTCTTTTACATCAGATATGGACTAGAAAGTTATTTCTTATTTATTTAGTAGATATTATATAGTATAATAACAAGTAGTAGGTGCATGTCTACCCAAGGATTTATGTTCCTAACAAGAGTAGAATTCTATCATTATGTTCAGCATGGGATAACCTTGTATAACGGGAATGAAATGATATAAGAAAAAGGGGGCCATGATTTTAATTCACACAAAGCACAGTGCAAAATAACTATTGGATTAAAAACTATATATGTAGATGTGATTATTATTGTGGTACTCTAGAAATATCTTTCAACGTGCATGGCACTCCAATACATAAAAAGGACACATTTCCAGTCATTATGGCGGTGCCCGAGTGCTTATAAAGAGGGGGTTATACTTATCTCAAGGATGTGAACTGGGAGTTTATCTCTAAAAGACATCCACCGGAATTCCAAATAATCTACTGGTATCTTTGGAGAGAGGCGAGACCTCTACAGGGTATCTCACATGTTTGCATTTGTTGATTTCTTTCTGACTGGATTTGGCTTCATTCATGGACATATAGGACATCATTAAACCATGTAATCTCTTTTAATACTAGGTAGAATAATTATCTCATATGTACTTAAATCTCAAACGAGTCTATATAGTTATGAGGGAAATAATCCAATCATAGTATCGATCGAGTGTTGAGATTGGGTAGATTATCCTTAATCATCTTAAAATATTCTTTTACTATCTGGAAGTCGAACTTATTTGTACTTCTGATATTCGGAAAACTGGATACACATGACACACTATGTTGGATGTTGATTTTCCATTCTCACTGTAATGTTAATGAAGTTGTTGAAATAGGTAAAGGTCTGCTACATGGATTTACATGCATAGTTCAAGAAAGCTATACTATAAAATTGAGGTAGCAAACTAATATATACAAAATGATTCAAACCTTGGATAATCCATTCACGATTACATTAGAATACGTAGTAAGGTTGGTTTAGATTTATATGCACGAATTGGTTGATTTGATACAACCAGGAACTATGAAGTTAGAATAGAATATATGCGTGAGAATAGTGACTAATTTATGTAAAATTCTTTAGGATATAATATATAAGGTTAGGACACCCATATGAATAGTTATCATAAACATCCAAGTCATGTTATATAGATTATAACCATCTCGTTTGTAAATATACGAGCTTGAATATTAATATAGAATTACTGCTTGAAAGTAAAGTTGTTGTAGGTTTTACACAGTTATATATAGTATATATAGAACCCGTGACACATGCACTCTCAAGTACGTAAATAGCTAAAAAAACAAGGAGTAGAAATAAGGATTAAAGAGACAGAGAGAAGTTTCATCAATACATGAATATAAGGCTAGAAAGGGACTGATTAGTACTATCAGTACATGTGAATAAAATAAGAATACATACATAGCAAGTACTGTTTTTCTAAACATGATGGTTAAACATGATGTTTCAAATAGGTACAATTATCCAATATTGACGAGGGTGCTTCGAAGCTGCAGTAGATATTAGTTGAAACAAATCTCAGGTGAGTGGTCTCAAGCCTATTTTAAGATATACACATTTTCACATGTACATTGGAATATTTTAGTTTTTTTATGCCTTTTGATTATACAACTATACATGTATAGTCTAGTTTGATGATCAGATAAGTTTTGTTGTTATCCAAGATGATGACAACTTAGTAAACTTGGTATTGATATTCAAGCTTAATACATAATAGAAAAAAACTTAGTTTTATGTTTGCCTATTAAGATTGTTGGATCTTAATTAAGATTTTTCAATATTGAATTATATTACTTTAGTACCACAGAAGTTTTCAGATATATACATGTAAGTTCAGTATGACAATAAGATTTAGATATCATAAATTCCCAACTCATAGTTACATTACTATAGATCAGAAATTATGTCAGAAAGTATGACCACCACAGTAGCTCTCAGACATAGTCATGAACTAGCCATCAGATATGGTGATGTCATCAGATATGACCTTGAAACACGTCATCAGATATGGTTCAGAGGACTTTGGGTTCGCATTCTGCATGCACATAGGCTTTGGGTCGTATGTAGGGTGTTCTTTGGCCTTTGGGGTTGTTTACTCGTACGACTCAGTTTGTTTCAGTGTTCATGGACTTAAAATGTTAGCCACAGGATATTATTATAACAGACAGAAAATGGAAAAAAAATCATTTGTTGCAATTTTTACAGATAGTTAATAAATAAATTTCAGTTAATTTGTTTGACATTTCCCTCTATTTACAACATCATTATTTTGCAAAGCTTTAATTTATATTCCTTTATGCAATGTCGTATTGAACCACTACCTTTATTTTACATGGCAAGCAAAGCATTTTCAAAAGTAGCGATACATTTTTTTCAAAAATGCTTGAGACCCACTCGATGGGTTTATGCTCATTTTGAGTTTAGTTTCAACGCCCTCTATTATTAAACATTATTTACAGATACACCTGAGGAGCCGTAGAGGACGCGGGGGAAGGAATTAAGTTTTTGCTGATACTATTTATTCACTCCATTTTTGTGATCGTGCGACAAATTTTGTACCTTAGGTAAATAGTTAGCATCTAAGAAGGCTGGTTGTTTTGTGAAGTGAAAAGAATTATATCTGAACTTATGACTATATATGGAGCTTGTACATAAGGAACAATGGAAATGTATTTGTTATTATGAATGTGGATTTTACCTTGGGTGGTTCTGATATTGTGAAAATTTTATGAAAAGTTTTACATGGATTGTTTCAGGTACAGGGTAGTATTTGGGAGTCCATATAGGGATTGTTATCAAAAAAAAATTGGACATTCTAATTATGCTTTGGATGATCAGACAGATTAAATGTCACACTCGTCCCGGCTAGCAGGGTGGGTCGTGACATTCTTATGGCATCAGAGCAAAGGTTTATAAGATTTGATCATAATTGATACTTGAAGTTGACCTATGATTCTATTGGAAGTTATGATTTCGGTATTGGACTTCGATATGAAATGAAAATGATATTGGAAGTAATGATATTCTTCATATTGAGGATTTATCTTAATTCTGACATGAAATTTGAGGCTTTATTATTTTCTTAGAGTACTTATGGAAGAGATAATTAAGGTATTCTTTCTTATAGGATAAAATGGCAGCTGAGCAATCTTCGCAGACTACACAGGGGCAAAGTAGTGGGCATGATGTGAATTACAATAACAATATGCAGGAGACATTGGCATTAATAGCTCAGACTTTGGGAAGCGTTGTTGCTCGATCATTAAGACCACATGAATTTGAACATCAACTGCCATTTGAGCATGTTCGAAAGTTAGACGCAACAGACTTTGTTGGCACCACAGATCCGAATGTGGCTAGAGATTGGCTCGAACATATAGAGAAGATATTTGCTCTGATGGAGTGTTTTGATGCGTAAAAATTGAGATATGCAATCTTTTTGCTAAAGGAAAATGCGGATGATTAGTGGAAGTCGGTAATGATGAAATACATGAATCCATCTGCGATTACCTGACAGATATTTGAGAAGGAATTTAATGAGAAATATTACCCAAGGGTATATCAAGAAGATTGATGCAAGGAATTCTTATTCCTTACTCAAGAAAGTTTTTCTGTTGATGAATACGAGTTTTACAGAATTATTAAAGTTTACAACATCTTTAGTGAAAACTGAAGAAGATAATAGCCATCGTTTAGAAAATGAACTCCATATAGATATTAAGTCAATGGTCTCAGCCAATGGATATACTAAGTATGGTAAATTAACGGAAGCTGCCCGTGGAGTTGAGCATGTGGTACAGGAAAGGCAAAGGTGTAGTGATCACAACATGAAAAGATTTGGGGATAGAACACTGTAAAGAGGGCCAGAGAACAAAGTTAGAAGAAATTTTGAAAATCCAAGGCAATATAATTTATCTGCTCAAACATACAGAGGAAACCAAATGGGTGGATTTGCTCCAGAGAATTCTAGAAACCCAGGATTTTCTAACCCACAGTGTAATATATGCGGTAAGCGTCACCAGGAAGAATGTCGTAGTGGATCGTCAGATTGATACAATTGTGGCCAGACAGGCCATATACGTCGAAACTGCCCAAATCTTATGTTAAATGGGGAGGTGCAAGAAGACGGCTCAACAGAATATCCATGCTAGTGCCCTACTCAAGAACCCCGACCAAAGAAAGAAGAAAAGAAAAATGATATTCCAAGGAAAGGAAACAAAAAGACACAAAGCCATGGAAAAGCTTTTGCAATGACTCTTCAAGAAGCCATCTCTGTTGAGGATGTGGTGTCAGGTACCACTGTTATTTTTGGCAGAAATGCCCATACTCTTATTGATTCTGATGCCAGTCATTCATTTATTTCTCAAAGATTTTCCGTATTTGTGGATAAAGAAATAGGTATACTTTATCATGCATTATCAATCTCATTACCTAAAGGAGAGCTTGAGATTGTTTGGAATGTCTTTAAAGATGGGTTGATAGAGATAGGAGGAGGTCGGGTTATTGTGAATCTTATCCATATGGAAATTAAAGAACTTGATGCCATTATAGGGATGGACTGTCTGATAGCGTACCATGCTTTATTAGATTGCTACAGAAAGGAAGTTATATTCCGAATACCAGGCAAGGAAGAGTTTGTGTTCTGTGGAGAAAGGAGACTTTATCCTACCCATGTCATTTCTAGCATGATGACACAGAAATTACTCACGAAAGGATATACATCTTTTATTGATATTGCATGCAATACAAAAGCAGAATCAATATGTTTAGAAAACATCCCTATCGTGAAAGAATTTCATGAATTATTTCCTGATGAACTAACAAAACTTCTGCCAGATGGAAAAATTGAATTCACCATTGACTTAGTATTTGGTACTACTCCAATTGCATTAACTCCTTATCGAATGGCTCCAACTGAACTCAGGGAACTGAAGATCCAATTGCAGGAATTAACAGATAAGGGATTCATACAGTCTAGTATTTCTCCATGGGGGCACTTGTTCTTTTTGTTAAAAAGAAAGATGGTTCTTTAAGACTTTGTATTGATTATCGAAGATTAAACCGAATTACAATGCGTAATAATTATCCTCTTCCTCGAATAGATGATCTGTTTGATCAATTACAAAGGGCTTCTGTATTTTCTAAGATAGATTTGCGATAAGGATATCATCAAATGAAGATTAAAGTTGAAGATGTCCCTAAAACAACTTTTCGAACTCGTTATGGACCTTATAAATTCTTAGTAATGCCTTTTGGGTTGACAGATACCCATGTCGCCTTTTATGGATTTAATGAACCGAGTATTTCGTTCTTTCTTGGACAAATTTGTGATCGTGTTTATTGATGATATTTTGATATACTCGAAATCAGAGGAAGAGCATAAAAGTCATTTGAGGATAATATTACAAACTCTGAAGAATCATCAGTTATCGCAAAACTTGATAAATGTGAGTTTTGGTTGAATAAGGTTATATTTCTAGGGAACGTTATCTCCAGAGAAGGTATATCCGTAGATTCAAGTAAAATAGAGGCAGTTTTGAACTGGAGACAACCCGCAAATGTATCCGAGATTAGAAGTTTTCTTGGCTTAGCAGGATACTATAGAAGATTTGTGGAGAATTTTTCGAGAATTGCAGCGTCATTAACAAGATTAAGTAGGAAGGACGTGAAATTTGTTTGGGATGATGAGTGTGAAGAGAGTTTTAGGGAACTTAAGAGTCGACTAACCTCAACCCCCATTCTTAGCCTTCCTTCTGGAAATAGCAGATTTGTAATTAATAGCGATGCATCACGTTGAGGTCTGGGATGTGTCTTAACACAGAATGGGAAAGTGATTGCATATTCTTTCATACAACTTAAGCCACATGGGCTAAATTATCCAATACATGATTTGGAATTAGTTGTACTAGTATTTGCCTTGAAAATTTAGAGTCACTACTTATATGGTGAAACATGTCAAATTTTCACTGATCATAAAAGCTTGAAATGTATATTCTCCAAGAAAGAATTGAATCTTTCAGAGAAGATGGTTGGAATTGATATAAGATTATGATTGCACCATTGAGTATCATCCGGGAAAAGCGAATGTAGTAGCAGATGCTCTTAGTCGACAGTCTAATGGTGGACTATCATATGTAAAGACTGACCTACACCCATTATTGGCACAGTTAAGGGGACTGCATGCAAACCTGTCAGTACATGATTATGGGGTTTTGTTAACTACCCTACAAATTAGGCCTATGTTATATGATAAAATACGAGATACTCAAGGATCTGATCAAGAAATTAAAAGAATACGAGGGAAAGTAGAGAAGGGAGAATTGCCTGATTTCACGATAAATGAGCATGGAGTATTATTTTTCAAGCAAAGATTATGTGTCCCAGAATCTGCAGAACTTAGAACCGAAATTCTTGAGGAAGCACATAACTCCATGTACGCAATGCACCCAGGAAGCACGAAGGTGTATAGAAAATTGAAACCATGCTATTGGTGGTTGGGAATGAAAAGATAGATTGCAGAATATGTATCAAGATGCTTGATATGTCAATAAACTAAACCAAAACATATGCGATCAACCGGTTCATTGCAACCGCTCCTGATACATGAATGGAAATGAGAACACATTACCATAGATTTCATTACTGGATTTCCTAGGACTCATCGAGGTCATGATGCGATATGGGTAGTTGTTGATAGATTGACCAAGTCTTCTCATTTCTTAGCGGTTAATATGGCATATACAATAGATCATTTTGGTAAGATTTTTGTGGATGAAATAGTAAAATTACATGGAGCGTATGTGTCAATTGTGTCTGATAGAGATTCTCACTTTACTTCTAGACTTTGGCCTAGTTTACACAAAGCAATGGGCACAATATTAGCATTCAGTACTGCTTTTCATCCACAAATTGATGGACAGCCCGAGTGAACTATTCAAACTTTGGAAGATATGCTTAGAGCTTGTGCATTAGATTTTAAAGATAGTTGGGATAAATATCTTTCACTTATAGAATTTGCATACAATAATAGCTATCAAGCGAGTATTGGGATGGCGCCATATAAAACCTTGTATACTCGAGCATGCATAACTCCTGTTTGTTGGAACGAGGTAGGAGAAGTAAGTTAGTCCAACCTGAATTAGTACAAAATATAATAGAGAAAGTGGAAGAAATTAAGATAAACTTGAAGGATGCACAATATAGATAGAAAAGTTATGCAGATAAGAGAAGAATGTATCTAGACTTTCAAATATGTGATCATGTATTTTTGAGAGTATCACCTTGGAAGGATATAATTAGATTCCAAAAGAAGGAAAAACTAAGCCCACAATACATTGGTCCGTATGAAGTTATAGAAATAATTGGTAATGTATCGTATCATCTTCAAATTCAACCCGAGCTAGCTAGGATACATGATGTTTTTCATGTTTCTACCCTTCGAAAATATATTTCGGACCCATCACATGTTATAGAACTTCAAGAAATACAGTTAAAGGAGGACCTTTCCTATAAAGAAATTCCAGTACAAATTTTAGATTATAAAGTTCAATAACTTCGGACAAAGAAGATACCACTGGTAGAAGTCCTTTGGAGAAGCCATGTGGAAAAGAGAAGAGGAAATGTGATTTCAATATCCACATTTATTTTCAAATTGATTGAGGTACGTAAATTTTGAGGACGAAATTTATTTTAAGTTAGGGAATGTTGTAACATTGAGACTTAGATAAAATGATGGTCCAAGAATGTCAATGGCCGGGGACATGTACAAATATTACTATATGCATTTTGGAATAGGCATACGAATATAGGTATAAATATTGAGGGATCATGTTATTCTTTTACATCAGATATGGATTAGAAAGTTATTTCTTATTTATTTAGTAGATATTATATAGTACAATACAAGTAGTAGGTGCATATCTACCCAATGATTTATGTTCCTAACAAGAGTAGAGTTCTATCATTATGTTCGGTATGGGATAACCTTATATAACGGGAATGAAATGATATAAGAAAAAGGGGACCATGATTTTAATTCACCCAAAGCACAACGCATAAAAATTATAGTGCATACCCGTGTATCACAAATATAATATGTAATGTGCATAATTTCATAATGAACGGTAATTTCCTCTAAAATATATAAAAAAACTATATATAATATAAGTGGAATATTTGTTATCTAGTATATATATACTTCAATTATACTCATACAACGTTCACGTAGTTATTTGCATTGCGTAAAAATTAGAAAAATTAATCTATAAAGTTTTCAGAAAATCACAAATAAAACTATCCATAATTTTGTGGCATATGTATATAAAAAAGTTTTAAATCCATATGGACCTGACTGTACTCACAATGTATTGCTACATACTAACATCACAAATGAAAGTGCAGAAATTATTTTAGATATTTTTTTACTACATTAATAAGAAAATTGCCTTATAGGATGTTGTCCCTAAAATGTTTTTGAAATAAACCATAAGCATATACATCGATTACCCTTTGTACCCTAACCACATATATCAACTAAATTATTTTGATATATGGTTGCTTTTTATAAGTTTTTTCTGTAAGTAGTTAGAATTTGAAACTTTTTTTATATTTGAATGTTAAGGTTTTCATCTCTAAATTTTGGTTGGATTTGGGATATTATTTGAAATGCAGTAAAAAAACATGTACTTTTAATTTTGTTGGTTTTTATAGTAATATTCAATTTTTTATTGATTTTAGAAATTTGATATAATTTTTGTGGGTTTTTAGAGTAATGTTCAAATTTTTATTGATTATATAAGTTAATGTATATTTTTAGGATTTGTTTTTGGATCATAAAAATAGTAATTATTATATTTTTCAAAATTGTTATAGTACTTTACATAGTATGGTTATATTAATAACTATGAACTTAATAAGGTATAATATCATTTTATAAGGTTGTACGGGATCTTTACAAAGTTAGCTAAAATTATAATGCCAGGGTAAAAAAGCAAAAGTCACAAGGGTTCACGTGCAAGAAGGTCGAAGTAACACATGACCACTCATGTGAAACACCTGGACCTGTATGTGATTAGGCAGTGCTAAAGGTTTATTTTTGTAAAAACAACAATGCATGCGTGTTGCATGCACTTTACTTGAACAACCAAGGGCTTGGATTAAACGGCACGATCTGATTGTGCGGCCTCCGACAGATCGTTGTAAGATGTCTTTGTGTCTAGATCTCGATCGGATGCGAATTAATTCTCAGTCGTTGAGCTGAAGAGATCTAATATCAAATGTACCATATGATATTCATGATGGTCTTTCACTAATTGTTGAGAAAAGCTCATGGCAACAATTGTGCAATACAACTTGAATCTCGATGGCATTCAATCGCAAAAAATACTTTTTCGGTGAAGCTTCAACTATACACGTGCACCGGTTCTCTTTACTGCTTCGATTTTAGGCATGAGTACTTCACTTCAGTTGATCTCGATAAGGTTGTTGATGGGTACTTAGTCGATGGTTATGCTTCTCGACCAAGCGATGCTGGACGTAGGAGGGTTCCAAAGCCTTGATTGGCTTTGCATTACACCATCGCGCGCGTAGAGCTCCGGTTCACCGGCCATCGAGCGAAGATCAAGAGGATAATATATCCTCCAGTCACAGGTGAAGTCCTTCATCCATTTCAGTCTTGCATTGATTTCGACGCCCAATTAGATAGTATAATCACAGGTTTAGAGCTTCTTAATCCCTTCCTTAATTATCCATCAAAGATCCGTATTCAATCACAACTAAATCACATTCTTTCTTTTTCATCTAAATAACACTGTCTGGAAACCATTTTGACCTGTAAAGAACCATTAATCTTTTGGTCTGATTCCATAGTGGATCGAGCAAAACACTCTCAATTGCAGGTCTATCCAAACATCTGGAGCAACAATATATCATCTGGAATCGTCAATTGATCTGATTACATGGCCAATTCCACGACCGAGCACGCCCAGGATCTAGGGTTTCAAATCCTAGGACCATCACAGATTCTGTCATCGCATCGCCAATCGTTCTCCCACCGCAGGCGACCACGCCGCCCCCTTCGAAGGCGAAGCCTCCGACGCGCGCGGCAGAGGTGGTCCCATCCGCCTCCCTGGAGATGGAGAGGATGCCGGAGTAGAGGTCCGCGGCGGCGCCGTCCCTAAGGACGGGAATGGCGTCGGGGTCGTCGGTGGAGACGGATCCGACGGGGCGGAGGAGGAGGCGGCGGTTGGGGATGGATGAGCGGCGGCTGCGGTAGGGGAGGTCCGACGCGCGTGATGAATACCCATTCATCACTCTTTATTCTTATATTTTAGCTACAAAAACCTTTGCAAATGCATGTAGATAAATGTAAATACAAATAATTACCAAAAGCATGCATTGTGTAAAAACCTATAATTAGCATGTTTTTGTGCAAAAATAAAAGAATAAAGATTAAAAAGAAAAAGAGGGAAATATTTAGAATAAATATTGAGCAACCTAACCCAAGGGAGGGCTCAGCATGGGCCTGACCGCATAAAAGCCAAAGTAGAGGGAGATAGGGGCTCATGTGTAAATATTTGTGTAAATAAATAAAAATATATTTTCCTCACCAAAAAGATGATTGTAAATACTTGTATATATTTATGAATATAAAAACAAAAGATAAAAATATAAAAATTAAAAAGGAAACAAAAACATCACATTCACCATGTACATAAACCACACCTATGTATTTATTTAGCCTTGTAAATATATATAATTAATTTTTATAATTTTTGTAAATAGTCTATGTTATATATTGTAAATAAGTAAAATAAAAACAATTAAAATCAAAACAAAATAAAAATAGAAAAATTAAAATACAAAAACACATTGTACATATACCATGTATATAGATGTACATATATATTTATTTGACCTATGTAAGTAAATAATAAAAATAAAATAAAAACACCCTTTTACTCCTTATTTTATACTATAAATAAATAAAATATAAAATAAGGATAAAATTGCATAAAAATAATATATAAAAATCAAAAATCAGAACCCTATATATATTGTATATACCTATATATAGTACATACTATGTATATAGCCTTATTTTTATTTCCAAAAAAATAATTAAAAATCACTAAAAAATAGAGAAAAATAAAATAAATATTTTTCATGTTTTAAGTTTTTAGAAATTCGATCATTTTCTAGCCTAAAATAAATAAACAAAAATAAGATGCTTGGCGGGCTCTGATTGGTCCACGGGGGATTGTTGACCCCCGGTCAACTCTCCCCCCAGGACCACCAGAGCCGGGTCCGTCTCGCCCGACCCGTTTTCTCCAATTTCTTCCCGGCTGACCCGACCGCCATTAACCCAAACTCCGGGCCCCGATTAACCTCAGATCATTTAGGACCCTCGCCCGGGGTGGGTTTGGAGGATCCGATCATTGAGCTTCTCGCCCGATCTCCTTCTTTCCGGATCTTCCACCATACTTATAGTCGTCACCGGCGACCTAATTCTTCCATCTTTGATCTTCCCCTCGGTGCCTGTGACCTCCTCCAGCGTCCTTGAGTGACAGTCGTGGCCCTTGGAGTTGCAGCGAGGCCCGGGAAGCCGGGAGTCACTGATCCGGTGGTTCTTGCCGCCGTGCACCGCCGCGAGCGCGCTCAGCCTCGGGGACTCGACGACCCCTTGCAGGCAATGATCGGGAGCTTCATCAGCTCCAGCCCAGTCGAATGCGCCCATCAGGTAGCTCTGTTAGCCAGTAGATTAGCTTAGGTTTCGATTTTTCGCTTTTCAGTAGCTTAGCTCCGCCGCCTCCGCGCGGCAGAGGCGATCCCATCCGCCTCCCTGGAGATGGAGAGGATGCCGGATTAGAGGTCCGCGGTGGCGCCGTCCCTAAGGACGGGAACGGCGTCGGGGTCGTCGATGGAGACGGATCCGACGGGGCGGAGGAGGAGGCGACGGTTGGGGATGGATGAGCGGCGGCGGCGGCAGGGGAGGGGGGGAGGTGGACGCCTTCTAGTGCATCGCCAGAGGGGAGTGGAGAGGGGGGGACTCGAGAGAGGGTGGGGATTGCGTTGGGAAATATGTTTGGAGAAGAGGTCAAAAATGGAAAGAAAGCTGGTGGCGAGAAGGGCAAAACGGTGATTTTTCGGCAAAAATTAATGTTTTGACGCCCTTTAATATATATATAATATAATATAATGGATATAATGGATTGGATTACATACTATGCATGTAGAGGTGATTATTATTGTGGTACTCTAGAAATATCTTTCAACGTGCATGGCACTCCAATATATAAAAAGGACACGTTTCCAGACAGTATGGCGGTGCCCGGGTGCTTATAAAGAGGGAGTTATACTTATCTCAAGTATGTGAACCGGGAGTTTATCTCTAAAAGACATCCACCGGAATTCCAAATATTCTACTGGTATCTTTGGAGAGAGGCGAGACCCCTACAGAGGATCTCACAGGTTTGCATTTGTTGATTTCTTTCTGACTGGATTTGGCCTCATTTATGGATATATAGGACATTATTAAACCATGTAATCTCTTTAAATACTAGGTAGAATAATTATCTCATATATACTTAAATCTCAAAAGAGTCTATATAGTTATGAAGGAAAATAATCCAATCATAGTATCTATCAAGTGTTGAGATTGGGTATATTATACTTAATCATCTTAAAATATTCTCTTAATATCAGGAAATCGAACTTATTTGTACTTCTGCTATTCGACCAACTGGATACACCTGACACGCTATGTTGGATGTTGATTTTCCATTCTCATTGCGATGTTAAGGAAGTTGTTGAAATAGGTAAAGGCTTGCTACACGGATTTACATACATAGTTCAAGAAAGTTATACTATAAAATTTAGGTAGCAGACTAGTATATACAAAATGATTCAAGCCTTGGATAATCCATTCACGATTACATTAGGACATGTACTAAGGTTGGTTTAGATTTATATGCACGAATTGGTTGATTTGATACAACCAGAAACTATGAAGTTAGAATGGAACATATGCGTGAGAATAGTGATTAGTTTATGTAAAACTCTTTAGGATATAACATATAAGTTAGGACACCCATATGAGTAATTATCATAAACTTCCAAGCCCTTTTATATAGATTATAACCATCTCATTTGTAAATATACGGGCTTGAATCACATAACAGTATTTCTCTCATATGATGTAATTAATATAGAATTACTGTTTAAAAGTAAAGTTGTAGTAGCTTTTACACAGTTATATATAGTATATACAGGACCCTTGACATATGCACTCTCAAGTATGTAAATAGCTAAAAAAAACAAGAAATAGAAACATGATTAGAGAGAGAAGTTTCATCAATACATGAATATGGCGCTAGAAAGGGCCAAACTCTTGATTAGTACTATCAGTACATGTGAATAAAATAAGAATACATACATAGTAAGTATTGTTTTTCTAAACATGATGGTTAAACATGATGTTTCAAACATGTGCAATTATCAAATATTGACGAGGGTGCTTCGAAGCTGCGGTAGATATTATTAGTTGAAATCAAATCTCAGGTGAGTGGTCTCAAGCCTATTTTAAGATATAACCCATATTTTCACATGTACATTGCAATATTTCAGTTTTTTTTATGCCTTTTAATTATACAATTATACATGTAGTCTAGTTTGATGATCATATAAGTTTTATTGTTATCCAAGATGATGACAACTTAGTAAACTTGGTATTGATATTCAAGCTTAATATATGACAGAAAAAAACTTAGTTTTATGTTTGCCTATTGAAATATTGGATCCCTATTAAGATTTTCAGTATTCAGTTATATTACTTTAGTACCACAGAAGTTTTCAGATATATACAGATAAATTAGTATGACAATACGGTTTAGATATCATAAATTTCCCAACTTACAGTTACATTACTATGGGTTAGAAAATATGTCAGAAACAATGACCACCACAGTAACTCTCAGACATAGTCGTGAACTAGCTATCAGATATGGTGATGTCATCAGATATGACCCTGAAACACGTCATCAAATATGACGAAACCATCAAATATGGTTCAGAGGACTTTGGGTTCGCATTTTGCATGCACATAGGCTTTGAACCATATGTAGGGTGTTCTTTGACCTTTGGAGCTGTCTACGCATACGACTCAGTTTGTTTCAATTTTCATGGACTTAAAATGTTAGCCACAGTGATAATGTTATAACAGCCAGAAAATGAAAAAAAATTGTTTGTTGTAATTTTTTGTACAGATAGTTAGTAAATAAATTTTAGTTAGTTTATTTGTCATTTTCCTCTCTTTATAACATCATTATTTTGCAAAGCTTTAATTTATATTCTTTTTTGCAATGTCGTGTTGAACCAATACTTTTTATTTTACATGGCAAGCAAAGCATTTTTCAAAAGTAGCTACACATTTATTAAAAAATGCTTGAGACCCCCTCGCTGGATTTAAGCTCATTTGAGTTTAGACTCAACCATCTATTATTAAATATTATTTACAGATACATCTGGGTATCCAAGAGGACACGAGGGAAGGAATTAAGTTTTTGCTGATAGTATTTTCTTCACTCCATTTTTGTGATAGTGCGACAAATTTTGTACATTAGGTAAATAGTTAGCATCTAGGAAGGTTGTATGATTGGTGAAGTGAAAAGAATTGTATATGCACTTATGACTGTAGATGGAGCTTGTACATAAGGAACAATGGAAATGTGTTTGTTATTATGAATGCGGATTTAACCTTGGGTGGTTCTGATTTCGTGAAAATTTTATGAAAAGTTTTACATGTATTGTTTCAGGTACATGATAGCATTTGTGAGTGCATAAAATAGAGGGATTGCTGTCAATTTTTTTAGACATTCTAATTATGCTTTGGATGATCAAACAGATTAAATGTCGTACTCATCCCGACTAGCGGGGCGGATCGTGACACAAGATGTGTGACTTCATTCAACAACAAATAGTGAAAGCAAGCACAAACATGAGTAGCAATAGAGGATAACACTCTGAAGCAATTGGCAATAGATATGAGAATAGCTGCAATCATTGTAAGCTCATGAGTGTCACAAATAGTTATCGAATGGAAAGTAATTGAAGCCAAGCAAGCCATTAATCGAGTATTGAGAAAAAAACGAAAAGTCAAAACAACACCATAGGTATAGAATGTGATATACATCAAGGAAATTTGATAGTTAATGACCCATTCTTTTCAAATTAACTTGTATACGTATTACCATTTATCCCTTCAGCTCAGTAAAAGGATCTAGTTAAAACGTCATCTCAACGAAAACACCTACAAATGTCTCATTGGCAGGAATTAGGAGCACACAAATTAGGAAAATTAGAACACAATAAAAAGTGATTTTGCTGCGAGATATGCTGCACAGAAAGCTGCTTCAGCCAAAATTGTTAAACATGAGAAGGTTTGTATTGACAATCAACATGTCTTCATCCCTTTCGGATTTGATACCTTTGGATTCTTGACGTCTGAAGCTGTAGAGCTCCTTAAGAGGGTCCAGAAAATTATGCATAGCAATGTTATGGTTCCCAGGTCTATGGATAGTGTGTTCCGAAGAATTGGATTTGCCATCCAAAAGGGATTGGCGGCGCAACTTGTTGCCCGTCTCCCAACAGTTTCTTTGTAATATGTCCTGATTTAATTTTCATAACTAGGGAACCCAAACTAAACTTTCTATTTTTAAAAAAGCACAATAATTATCAAAATATACCATTAGATATCAAAGTTTAAGAGCAAAAACATAACTCAAGACTTGGAACAGACGCCACATTAGCTAACATCTAAAACATTAACAGCATGAAACATGATGATAACAACATCCTCGATAATATAAATTAGCAGCCCAATGCCTATCGAAGTGGGAGGGTTATAGCCTAACATCCCTCCCCCCATAATAATACCCATTCACATGAATGACACGATTACAATGCAATTAGATAATATGAAGAAGGCAACATAAACACACTAGTAGCTTAACTCAAGATATGTGACTTCATCGAACAATAAATAATGGAAGCAAGCACAAACATGCGAATAGCGGTGGACATAACTCGACAACAGTTAGCAACAAAAATGAGCGTAGTAGCACTTATTGCAAGCTCATGAGCTGATAACTATCAAACAGAAAGCAATTGAAATCAAGAAAAATGTCACTCAAGTATTGAGCAAAAACAAAAAAAATAAAATAAAACAATACCATAAAAAAGTGAATATGGATTCATATTAAGTAGCATGCTTCTGGCAATTGTAACAACAAGAGCTCTTACCTAAACCTCGAGTATGCCTGCAAGCTTAGGGAGATATGCAAATATCAAGTAAGAAGGAAGACTTCGAGAGCCACAATAGTCATGAAGGATTGAGCAACTCCAATCCCCTTTAAAAAGTGGGTAGGGAGAATGGTATAAGCCTTAGAACCCAAATTAGATGGCATTAAGATCAAGGGTGAGAGGTGGGAGATGGTAGGGGGGATGGTTATGACGACCCCCTCTACTATCAAAAGGTGACCCTTCATTCAATTGTTCGAGTACAAATTAGACTAGTGATGACACGAAAAACCCGAGCAACTAAGGTAAAGAAGTAGAACTAAGGTCGTTGCGACCTCAGTCGCTCAAGAGTCAATCGTTCAATCAAGAAAATTAAGAGCAGACCACCAAAATGGAATAAAAATCAAATCAAGATAATAGCGGTCTTGGCTATTAGATTAGCATGGTATAGCGACCAGAGTCGGACTCAGGGAGCACGTGATGGCCTTGCGGCCTACGAAGTAGTCTAAAATAAAATCAAATAAAAGAAAGTATTTTTTTGGTGGATTTTAAATTTTTTATATTTTTTTGGATTTTTAAAGTGAATTAAGAAAATAGGAAAGCAAATAAAGAAGCAACTACGGACAATTATTTATCTACGCAAAAATCATCCAAAAATTTAAACAAAAATGTTTTTAAGTTTTTTATATTTTTTTACTGTTTTTGGTTAATTTTTGGTAATTTTGTGATTTTTATTGAATTTTATAAAAATCAAACAAGGCAAGAAAAGAAGGGTGCTGTCCAGTCAGGTGTCAAGGGCCGATTTAAAATGCAAAATGGCCCTATTAACACCTAAAGGTAAGTTTTCTATAAAGAAGAAAATACAAGGAAAATTTAGGCACCCGAATTATTAATTTTTTATTTTTCTTTTAATTATTAGAATTTTTAGGAGTTTTTAGGAGTTTTGTAATTTTTATAGGTTTTATAAATCCAAAAATGACCAAAATTGGTCAGAAAATCAAACAAGGCAAAACAAACATTACCTAATTTTTTTGTAATTTTTAGAGTTGTTTTAATATTTTTTTTGTGATTTTTAAAGTTAGACAGTAACAAAAATTCTTGTTTTTTAATTTTTAAAAATAACAAAAATAATCAAAAATGTCTCCAAAAATTAGAGAAAATTTTACACTATGGCAGGAGCCATATGTCCAATTTTCATCAATTTTGGAGTCGATTTGCTATTTTATTAAAAATAAAAACAAGGATACAGTGCATAGGGACCTGTACGCAATTAGTAGAAAGTCCAGGGGGTCCGGTGTAATTTCTCCACGAAATCACGCACGAGGCGTGTGACCTGGGCACTCAGGGACCTATTTGCAAGGAAACAAAGTTCCTGGACTATTTAGTAACACGTACTAAAAGTCCAGGGGCTTCACTGTAAATTACCCACTAAATAACGCACATGCACAATAAAATCATTCACAAGGGTATTTATGCAAATACTAAAAAGTTAATTTCATTCAATAACACCATGAAACTATGAGTCCATACATGCAAATAACCCAGATAATCACGTGTCGAAGCACGTGTTCCACTACAGGCAGGGGCATACACGTAAATACCAGAAACTACAGGGATCTCTATGCAATTTACCAAACACAAATAAAAGTTTTAAAATATTTACAGGACCTAAGATTAACAACTAAAGATCTAAGGGCCTAAGAGATATTTACCCTTTATTTAAGTCGAGGCTCCGATGGACGCCACGTGGAGATCCAACTGTCGGGGAAGGGTGGCGCCTCAACAAGGATCCTCGGTCCTGATCGAGCGGCTGGGGCCTCACCACGTGGAAGATCGGGCGGCTAGGAAGCGACGTGGCTAACCCTCGATGATCGGACGGCTACGGTCTCTCCTCCACTGATCAAACGGTGACTGCTGCTCCTGGCGTGGACGGCTGAGATCTGATCTGGAGCTGGAAGAGGATCGAACGGTTGCGGAGGATGCTCGAAAAACTGGACTCCGGCGAGGTTCGTCGGGCTCGTGCGGGCGCTGGAGACCTCCTCAGAGGCTACTGATGATCGGAGAAGATGCGTGGGGGCCTCTGCGTCTAATGGCATCCTCCGATGACGCAGCGGAGCTCCGGAGAGCTCAGGCCACGCCGGCAGAGGAGAAGCTGCTGCTCCAAAGAGTCGGAGCCCTCAGATGGGCTCCTCTGGACCTGAAAAGCACGGCAACAGACTCGCGGGTCGAGGGCAAATTGCCTCGACCCTGTAAGCGGGGGTGAAGGTGGTCGGTGCGGCGGGGCGTGCGAGCTCCGGCGGAGCGACGACGATGGAACTCGATACCCAGTTCCTTTGCGAACTGGGGTGAATGAGTGGGCGGAGAAGGTGCGCGGAGGGAAGGCGGAGATGATGAGCTATTCCGATGATCGGGATGAAGGCGAGGGTGGTCGGAATTGAAGCTCGACGGTGACGGAGCGATTTGGGCGAAACTAAAAATTCAGGAAATAGAGAAAGGGAAGGGGCTACCTACTGGATGTTGTCGATTGTGGAGGAGCAGGACTTGCTCCAGGTCCTTGCCTCGAGGACCGTCGGTGTCCGAGGCTCGAGCGTCACCTCCAGGCGGCGCACGGCGGCGCAACGTCGCCGGATCGATGGTCTCCTCGCTCCCTCCTCTCTGCAACCCCACCAGAAGCGAGCTGTCACTCTTGCTGAGACGATGGAGGTCCTTGGGTGGAGAATGGATGAGCCAAAGATGAGTGAGGAAGGAGGCGGAGCTCGGATTAAATATGGGTGCAGGTCCGAGAAGAGGAGGTCGGGCAGGGTTCCACGAAGCGCAGATCCCACGCGGAAGATCGGGCGAGGCTCTCGGATGCACGAGGAAGACGGGGAGCCCGGGATTTGCGGGTATGGGCGTCGGATCGAGCGTGGAAAAATTTGAGAAGTCGGGTCGCGGGCTCGGATCCGGGGTTCGATGGTCCTGGGGGGGGAGTTGACCGTGGGGTCAACGTCCCCATGGACCAATCAGGGCTGGCCATGTGGAAATGTTTTAAAAATTAATTTAAAAATAGAAAATGGTCGAATTATTAAAAACTCAAAACATGAAAAATGTTTGTTTTAATTTTTTTTTCTATTTTTTGTGATTTTTAATTTTTTTTGAAATAAAAATAAGGTATTTACACTATAGTGCTATATATAGGTATATACACTATATTGATTTTTTATTTTTGATTTTTAATTAGTTATTTTTATACAATTTTATTCCCATTTTATATTTTATTTATTTATAGCATAAAATTAGGAATAAAAGGGTATTTTTATTTTATTTTTATTATTTATATACAAGGGTTAAATAAATAGCTATATACAAGTATATACATGGTATATGTACAATGTTCTTTTTTATTTTTATTTTTGTTTTTTATTTGATTTTTGTTTTTATGGTTTTTATTTTATTTATTTACATCATAAAAAGTAGAGTATATACAAATTTTTAAAGATTTTAAATTATTTATTTACAAGGTTAAATAAATATAGAGGTGGTTGTATGTACATGATGAATATGCACAAGGAAAGCTATTTTTATTTTCTTTTTAATTTTTCCATTTTTTATTTGGATTTTATATTCACAAATATATACAAGCCCATTTTATTCTATTTTTAGAGAAAAATATTTTTATTATATTTACAGGTATATTTACACACATGAGCTCCCTATCTCTCTCTACTTTGGCTTTTATGCGGTCAGGCCCATGCTGAGCCCTCCCTTGGGAATAGGTTGTTCAATATTTATTCTAAATATTTCCCTCTTTTTATTTTTAATCTTTATTCTTTATTTTTGCACAAAAACATGCTAATTATTACTTTTTACACTATGCATGCTTTTGGTAATTATTTGTATTTACAAACATATACATGCATTTGCAAAGGTTTTTGTAGCTAAAATATAAGAATAAAGAGTGATGAATGAGTATTCATCACCCCCCTATATTTAACTTTGCTAGTCCCTTAGCAAACACTTATTTGAAAAAGAAGTGAAAAAGAGAAAGAAAAAGAAAAAGAGGAGAATGTACGTGGATCAAGGTGGATTATTAAACTTGCCTTCATTAATTTGAAATATGGAGCTCGATCAGATCTTTGGATTATTAATGTGTCGGAACCTTATTTGGACTTAGGTTTAAAACTCAACAGCCTCTAAGTTCCACTAATCTATAATCAAGACTCCTCAACAATCCAGATTAGAATAAGTCACCAAACACAAACCTTGAAGACCACGAATCTTTCCTTGTACTGTGAATGTGAAGTATAAGCTCTCCACCTCAGAAATGGCAACTTGACAACCCTCCCCAACAAGGTAACTCTATGACCCCAATCTGGCCACTCTTTCCTCGAGGAGCGGGGTATTCCCTTCTAAGTTCAAGTTCAACCGGCTCAAGAAGAGGGGGAAGAAGAGAATGGACCATGGCCAGTGTAGCCATGTATCCTTGGGAGCTCGACTAGTGTAGCCAAGTCTCCCTGCTGCAAGCTACATAAGGTGGGACATGAATCTCAAGCTTGGCTTATTGCACTATATACATACTCCGGTGGGATTATCATTTTCTCTCAGACCCACCACTTTATTGGAGTTATTTTCTTTTTGCATTTTTTTTCAAGTGCTTCTATACAACATATACATGTGCAGCATATATACAAGGAGTTTTTCCTCTTGAGCCAGTAGAATGTCCCTCTTTTGAAGCTTTATTGCAACCAACAACTCCTGTCTTTAGACCTCATGGCAACCAGACCAAGTTGAGATGCACTTCCTTCACTAGAAGAAGAAGAGAGGTTCCGCCTAGAAGTACTACCCTCATATGCTACCCCAAGTCAAGGAAGACTGCCTCCTCACCACCTCATCCGTAGAGAGCTCGGTGCAAGTGCTGTGTCCAAGTAAAGCCATTGTCCCTATGAGTCATGTGTGTGCTGTTAAGTGCTCTACTTAGGCTCATTGAGATGACATGTGATCATAGCCTAGTGGACTTAAAGAATTAAGTCACCATGAACCTGAAAAGCCTTAACCCTAAGCCCTATAAGGTTCCTTTTAGAAATTAGGTGGATTAAGATCTTAATCAAGCTCCATTTCCCAATTTAATTCCAGGCTAGTTTAAAGGTCAACTATAATCCAGGAAAAACTATATACATATATACAAAGATGCTATTTACACAATATTTACACACATGCAAAATTTTTGAAAAATGTTTTGAAATCAAGAATGGATGAATGCATGAATGCAAATTTTGCAAAAGTATTTACACACATTTACACGAGATTTTTGCAAACTTTTGATTTTCAAAACATTTTGGAAAAATTTTGTACTATATACATAATTTTGATATGAAAATATTTACACAAACTTTAAACAAAAAGTTTTTGAAAACATTTTTACAAAAATAATTTGTACACTAGCTATGTATGTGCAATAAAAGAATGATTATTTACAGGGAAATTTTTTAATTTTTGTGAATTTTTAGGGTTTTTAGCCATTTTATTTATTAACACACTCACACAAAGTACGAGTTATGGCTAAAGTATATATGAAATATATACACACACCCCTATACTTAGCTCAAACGATGTCCTCAGAGTCAAGAGCGATGAAGAAGACATAACTCGTGCTATGTATAGGGAAGTGAAAAGGAAGACTATATACAAAGACGAATGATTGAATAGAAGATCAAGAGACTCTCGGCTTTTCCCCTTATACTTAGGATCAAATAATCCTAAGTATAGCAGGCTGTACACACAAGGGAAAACCGAGTGGAGAATGTACAGGGTCTACCCCCCCTATACATAGGGTAAAATATCCCTAAGTATAGGCAGCAGAAACAGGGGTAGATAGAATCAAAAGAAAAACTCAAAAGTCCTACATCCCCCCTATACTTAGGGTAAAGTACACCCTAAGTATAGCATAATCAAAAGACGACAAACGGGATGTGGGACTGAAGAATGTGATGATATGGACATCTGGATCTATACAGGTCGGAAGAACAGTGATAATCAGGCGTGAGATGCAATAGATGTGAGTCAAGAGACCACATCTCACGCAAAATGAATAGGGGCAACATCAACGACCCGCGGCTCATGATCTAGAAATGGCTTGAGCCGCTGGCCGTTCACTTGAAAGGTACTCTCAGAAGACAACTCGGATATGTCAATGCTACCGTTGTCGTGTACCTTTCTCACAAGATAGGGTCCCTTCCATTTGCTCTATAGCTTCCCTTGAAATAGATGAAGCCTCGCATCAAACAGCCATACTCTCTGTCCAGGCTCAAAATGTTTGGGCTGATGTGAGAATCATGCCACTCCTTCACTCTCTCCTTGTACTATAAGCTGTTTGAGAAGGCGGTATCTCTAAGCTCCTCCAAGGCTGCTAACTCTGCCCTCCTCTGGTCTCCTACACTATCTGGATCTATAAGAATATCAGTGACTGCCCAAAGTGACCTGTGTCTCAGCTCAACAGGTAAATGGCACGGCTTGCCATATACGAGGAGAAAGGGAGATGTGCCCAATGGTGTCTTGAAAGACGTCCTATATGCCCACAAGACCGAGTCCAAAAGCTGTGACCAATCCTTTCGGTCAGGGCGGATGACTTTCTGTAAAATAGTCTTGATCTCCCTGTTCGACACCTCGGTTAGACCATTCGTCTGTGGATGGTATGGAGTGGCAACTCGATGGTCTATGCCGAACTCGCTAGCAAGGGCCTTCACCTGGTCGTTGATGAAATGAGACCCCCCATCTGAAATCAATACTCAAGGTACCCCGAACCGCGTGATGATGTGCTTCCTCAAAAATCTGCAAACTGTCCTGGCATCAACGGTTCGGGCGGGGATGGCCTCAACCCAACGACTAACATAATCTACGGCTAGCAAAATGTACTCAAATCCCTGACTCTTAGGGAATGGACCCATGAAATCGATGCCCCATACGTCAAAAACCTCACAGAAGTGAATGGGCTGCATCTACATCATATCATGCTGTCCACAAGTGCCCATCCTCTGACAGTCAGTACACCTCTTCACGAACTCATCAGAGTCCTTGAAGAGGGTAGGCCACCACAAGCCGGATTGGAGCACTTTCTGTGCCGTTCTCCTCCCAGAATGATGTCCTCCTACCTCAAGATTGTGGCAGTAAGTGAGGACGATATGGTGCTCCTCCTGAAGAATGCACCTACGCCAGATGCTATCCCCTCCTTCGTGGTAAAGGATGGGATCCTCCCAGTGGTAGGACTTGGCCTTCGCGAGGAAGGTCTCAAGCCTCTGCCTGGGCCAACCTTGTGGGACTTTCTTAGCAACAAGAAAGTTCACAATATCGGCATACCACGGGAGTGAGGCGATATCAAGGATCGCCTCATCTGGGAAGGTCTCACAAATAGGATCAATCTGCTCAGAATCCTCAGGCTGCTCTAGTCGGGAGAGATGATCCGCCACCACATTCTTGACTCCAGGCTTATCCTTGATCTCAATATCGAACTCCTGGAGTAGAAGGATCCATCTAGTCAGTCTGGCCTTGGCAACCTTCTTTGCCATGAGGTATCGGATGGCGGTGTGATCAGTAAACAGGGTCACTCTAGATCCAATAATGTACGATCTGAACTTATCTAGGACGAACACTACGGCTAGCATCTCCTTCTCTGTGACTGTGTAATTCCGCTGCGCGGAATCCAATGTGCGGCTAGCGTAGTGGATAGCAAATGGGACTCCATCCCTCCTCTGTCCCAGCACGGCCCCCACGGCAAAATCGGAGGCATCTGTCATGATCTCGAATGGGAGAGACCAATCAGGCGGATGGAGAACAAGAGCCTCAATAACACACTGCTTGAGAGTCTCGAAGGACGAAAGACACTTGTCAACGACAAGGAACTCGGTGTCTTTCGTCAGCAGGTCAGTCAACGGTCGGGCAATCCGGCTGAAATCATGAATAAATCATCGGTAGAAACCGACGTGCCCCAGGAATGACCGTAACTGCCGCAAATTGAACGGCGGTGCGAGTTTTCTAATGACATCTACCTTGGCCGGATCAACCTCCATGCCCCTGTTGGAGATGATGTGGCCAAGCACCGTCCCTTGAGTCACCATGAAGTGACTCTTCTCCCAAGATAGCACAAGGTGGACCTCTATACATCGTTGAAGCACTCGGTCTAGGCAGTCAAGACAGGAGTCGAATCTGTCGCCGTAAACCGAGAAATCATCCATGAAGACCTCCAAGCACTCCCCTACCATGTCCGAAAAGATCGACAGCATGCATCTCTGAAAAGTCGCAGGGGCATTGCATAGCCCAAATGGCATGCGTCGGAAGGCTTATGTGCCGAAGAGACAGGTAAAGGTGGTCTTATCCTGGTCCTCGGGAGCGATGGCCACCTGGTTGTAGCCCGAGTACCCATCCAGAAAACAGTAGTGGCTCTTCCCCGCCAGTCTCTCAATGATCTGATCAATAAAGGGCAGGGGGAAATGATTCTTCTTGGTGTCCTGGTTGAGTCTCCTGTAGTCAACGCAGACCCGCCAAGAAGTGGGTACTCGTGTAGCAATCTCCTCTCCATACTCGCTAATCACTGTAGTAATGCCCGTCTTCTTGGGCACTACATGCAAAGGGCTGACCCACTTGGAGTCGGAGATGGGGTAGATAAAATCGGTGCTCCACCATTTCGATATCTCCTTCATGACAACCTCTCTAAGATTCGGGTTCAGCCGCCGCTGGAACTCACGCGACGGCTTCGCCTCATCCTTGAGATAGATATGGTGGGAGCACAGGGCCGAACTTATCCCCTGGAGATCTGCTATGCTCCATCCAATCACCTTGCGGTTATTTTCAAGAACCCCCATCAGACGAGATTCTTGCTCTCCAGTCAAATCAGCGGAGATAATGACTGGGTACATCTCAGGCTTACCCGCAAGGAATCTGTACTTCAGCGAAGTAGGGAGCGGCTTCAGCTCTGGACAGCTGGGTGCTGGTGGATCTGGCCTTTGCAAAGTCTGCGTAAATGCTGCCAAATCTGCATGGGAGAACTGAAACTCTCTGTCAATCTCAGAAACCGGAGAAGGCTGCCCTGATGGACTGTCTCTGCTCTGCGCGGCATCTATCTCCTCCTCAGCTGTAGGCTCAGTGGAAATCAGGCCTGGCATGTAATCCTCACAATCTGCCCAATCAGACTTTGACTCCGAGGGATCTGTATCCTCTAAGGTGGCATCAGCACCACCATCATCACAAGAATCTGTCTCGCGGTCGAGAACCGGCTCTGCTGCCTCTGAAGTATCCTGGACCAGGAATGTGCTCTCCAAGCTCTCCTCTGTTGTCGTTTCTACATCAGCTGAATCTGAAAATTAGAGGATGGCCTTTGCTGCTGGGTCTGCCCAAACTGCCTCATCATCTGTGATCACAAAGTCACATTCCTGGTGGATGTCTAGCCCATCATCTGTCGTCTGCTCTGTATCTGAAGTGGTCTCTGAGCATGATCTGTCTCTGTCTCGGCTGTCCTCGACCGTCTCTATTTGTACACTTTCGCCCTTGACGCGAAAGTATACCTTCCCGTTATCATGGTCAGTCACCGCCTTGGCTGTGGCCAAGAACAGACGACCGAGAATGATGGGGGTATCGGTCACTGAATCATGGATCTCCATGTCCAACACTATGAAGTCCACGGGGAATTGCAAGCCCTGAATCGTGACGACAACATCTCGCAACAACCCCTTCAGCCTCTTGACAGATCGATCAGCAAACTGAAAGACTGTCCTTCTCTGTCTAAGAGTGCCCAACTCGAAGCGGTCGAGAAGGGCTGCCGGAAGTAGGTTGATAGACGATCCGAACCTCTGCTCTCTGATGTGGCATCTGACATAGGGGGCTCCGGAATCTGGCCTCTTGGCTGGCAGACGGTTCTGGATCGCGAAACACGTGGCTTTCATCAGCACATGGATCTCTGAGTGGTGGTTCCTCCTCTTCCTCCTGACTGTGGTCCTGTCTCTCAGTCAACGCTGAAGAAGGGGAATGTGCTGCAAAGCCTCCTGAAGAGTCAGCTGTATGTGAAACCGATCTATCATCTGCTTGTTGAACTCTTCCTGATCTCTTTTTTTGTAATTTTCTTTTTTCTTCCCCTTCCCCATCTGAAGGGCTCTAGGGAAGGGGATCACTGGGTCCTTCTCAGATGAAGGACTAGGAAAAGGTCTAGACGGATCGACGGCCGGAACTGCACATACATCACGCACCACAGTGGGACCAGAAAAAACCAAATCTTTTCCTTTATTCACAACAGAGTTCCGAGATACATCAGAAGTAGGAAAAATAACAGGTCTCTCAATAAAAGCATGGGTGGCCTCAGCACCACCATCGGCTGGATCGACTGGAAGACTCGCGGCCTCAATACCGCGCTCTGGCTCAGCATCAGGGGTGGCCTCAGTACCACCTCCTCCAACTGGTGAAACGGCGGCCTCAGCACCGCCTATGGAATCAGCATCCTTGGTGGCATCAGTACCACCGTCATCGTCTCTAGCGGCCTCAGTACCGCTCTCCTCCTCCTCGTCAGGCGCTCTGGGTGTCTCCTCATGATGTAGCTCAGACGAGGCGCCGCCTGCTGGCATCCTACCGCTCCTAAGTGTGACAAAATCAGTATCAAAAAGATATCCGGTCATATCACCAAATGCATCACTAGGAGTGGTATACTCAGTACAAGCTACCTGCTCAAATTTCCTCTTCATGCTGTTGGGGTTCGGCTCGATCTGGGCAGGGATGGCGGCCTTCCCTCTCACGATGTCCCGCATCTCCTGGCGGAACTCGTCCATCTCCCGTCAAAAGGGAGCATGCTGATCAGAGAGATGGCAGGCTATATCATCCAAGGCGGGGCTCTCATAGGGTGGACCATGAGAGCCCGACGGGTAGCCTCTCTGGTAGTGAGGCTGCTGAAACTGGTGTTGTGGCTGAGAGGGGTATGAGTGATGATGCTGCTGCTGCTGATGGTGAGGCTGATCTCACCTCCAAGACTGTCCCTGCTGATAGGGACGAGGACCATACGACGACTGCTGTTGTTGCTGTGGTGGGTACACTGGGGGCTGCTGCTGCTGCGGCTGGTGATCTCTCTGATGGTCGTACTGGCCACCCTGCCCTGATGGCTGCTGCTGGGGCTGGGTACCTCCGGTCCCCCAACGGAATCCGGGATGGTCTCGTCGGATACCGGGCTGAGGGCGGTCATACCAAATACCGTTGATATCCATCAACGGCTCTGCATCATACTGGGGTGGTGGGAGTGCTGCCAGAGGCTGATCCGGCTGGTATACCACCATCTGCAAGTCTAGAGATGGTGGTGCCTGGTAGGTGGGCTGCGGCTGCTGGTACGACTCCGCCTGTACAAGGTGAACCTGTCTAGGCTGCTGGTGGGAGCTGGAGCGCTGGGACGAGCTGCTGCTGCTGCCGGTATCGCCTCGCGACTAAAGACGGGGCTGGGAAGCCGTCTGTGCCTCCTGGAGACACATGAGCTGGGTCTTCATGTCGCTCAGAGTCTGTGCCATCTGCTCCATCTGAGTGATGCCCTGGCACTGCTTCTTCTCTATCAACTCCATCCGGTCCAGCTTCTCGCTGATGATCCCCATGTCCGCGGTTGATGACTCGGCCTGTGCTGCTGCTACTGCGGACGAACTGGAAGGACCGACGTCGACCCGTGCTATCCTCTGGTACTGCACGGGTTGTGGCTGCTGGGGTCTGCCCTGAGTATATAACCGGGTTTGGGACATCACCAAGTAGTTCTCAGCCATCTCCTTGTAGATGGCCCAGACCTGGTCGTGATCCTTGGCGAAGTAAGACCCGCCACAAATAGCGTTCACCAAGCCCTGAAGCTCTGGTGTCAGCCCGCTGAAAAAGCTCTGCACGAGGTTCAGCTTGGAAATGTTGTGGTGCGGGCATCTATCAGTCAGCTCTCTGAACCTCTCCCATGCCTCATGGAATTGCTCATTGGAGAGCATGGAAAAGTTGCTGATCAGGGCTCTCGCGGCATTGGTCCGTCCGAGTGGATAGTACTTGTGCAAGTACTCGGTGCGGAGCTGCTCCCAAGTGTAGACAAACTTCCCCAGATGTTTCAGCCAGGTGGCTGCTCTGTCTGCCAAGGAAAAGGGGAAGGCAATCATCCGTATCGTGTCCTGGTCCACCTGACGGTCGTGGACAGTACTGCAAATCATGAGAAACTCCTGGAGGTGGAGATGGGGCTCCTCGGTGGCGAGCCCATGGAAACGGGGGAGGAGCTGCAAGGTGTTCGGGGGGAACTTGAAATCCCCCACGATGGCTGGTAAAACAACCCAGTGATGCATCAGGGTCGATCCGGGGTTGTGCAACTCCCGCATCGGTCTCGGTGGGTCTCCTGCTCCTGTCGCGGCGGCTGCCGCCGCGGCGACGGCCGCTGCGGTTGCTGCTGCATCTGGGAATCTCGGCTCGTCTCTGCTGCTCTCGCTCTACTCTCATCTGCTCCATCTCTCTCCTCATATCCAACATGAAAGCTCCCTGATCCCTCAACTGCTGCTGCACTGTCTCGAGGGAGGCAATCAGGGTGGAGTTGATCGCACCCTGGTCCAGAACAAAATGCTCGGGCTGTGGACTTCTAGAGCGATCATCGAAACTGCCGACCATGGTCTCTGCAAAATCAAACGATCCAAACTCAGGTGCCGATAAATTTGCTAATCTCTCCTCTGGCACTGGTCTCTCAGAACCGAAAGAAAGGGGATCGAGGGGGAACATGGTGGAATCATACTCGGGTTCGAAGAGCGGGTCTCGGCTCTCGCGAACCCACCTAGATGAACGGGTAGACGCACCCGAAAGCGGTGCAGCCAGAGGCTGCCTAAGAGATCGTCTGCCCATCATCTTGATGTGGCGAGTAAGGCGGATGAGATCTGGAGAAACTATGATCACAAGCAAACCCCTAAGTTCACCAACGCAACGCGAGCTGAAGACCGTAAAGGCTCGGTCAATTTATCTTGTCAATTTTATTTTGGTGAACAATCAAGATATCAGAGCGATTACGTGACCTGTTGGGATACCCGATACTTTCCCAACCGACTGTCCCGCACAGAAGTAGTCGGTAATCAGTCGAGAATAGTACCGGAGGGCTCTACCTAGTGTTCGGGTCACTCGCTCGCACAATCAAACCAAGAAATGAGGGGGTTGCTCTCCCCAAGAAAAGTTTTTAAATCAGGTGTCTTTTAGGGTCAATAGTTTTAACAGACCCACTTTTATTGTTTTTCTTTTTAGGTCTTTTTCAATAAAAACAAAAACGCCTAACGAATTTTTCGGTTCTCCTGGTTATTAAGTCAAAAATAGGGGGAGAAGACGAAAAAGCCGATGCGCGATGAAATCAATGATGCATGCAGAGAAAGAAATGCGTACCTGTCTCCAGCACTCTACATGCAATATGATCCGCACAGAATTTAAAGACGGAAAGTAAACTACCTATATGGTGCAGCGGGAAAAGCCGAGTCCTAAGCAGGCAACTTCTACTCGAAAGAACCGTCTAGCTGGTCACCAGCCTTCGATCCAAAGAGTCCGGTCTCGGTCTACCCCTCCTCCTCCCGACAAATCGGGTTCAGGAGCAGCGCTTGGCAGGGCAGGCTGCGGCACGTAGACTCGAAGGAAATGAGTCAGCTATTTTTATTAACTTTTTATTAGTAGGTCCAATTAACGATCTATAGGCACAAGCAGTCTATTAGGTGTTTGGATCCTACTCAGTACGACACAGTCAACCAGAAAGTCCTAAAGCTAGGGGCTCGAGAAAAACCGTGTAAAACCGTAAAAGGCAGCGAAAAACAAAAGCCGTGAAAAAGCCGAACTAGCTACTGGGTCCCTTGAGCACACCGGTGCTCGGCGAAACAGACCCGAGAAAAAAAAGAGTCCAAGTCCTACTGAGTGTCCCTGTGTTATTACAATAAATAAAATGAATAAAAGTCTAAACTAATCTAAACCTCTCCCACTCAGCTACTCTCTCACGCTCTCCTGCGGCTCCGTGCAGAAGGGAGCCGCCTCCGAATCCCGCGGTTGCGCCGGCTCCTCGAAAGTCGCCTCCTCAGTCCTCGGGCCCTCGCAAGAAAGAAATAGAGTGTCACAAACTAAAATAAAATAATCAAATAAAAGCAGGAAACTAAGCAGGGGTATGTGTGCAGAAATGGCAAATAAAATAAACAAGCAAAATCAAACAAAAACAAAAAGAAAAGAAAAGAAAATAAAACAAAAATAAGAGAAAAATAAAAAGCCGCGAAAACCCACGGACTCAGAAAAAGCCGCGGAAAGCCGCGAAAAAGAAAACAAAAAGAAAATGAAAAATAAAGAAAAATACTACTAAGCTGTGCTCCCCGACAACGGCGCCATTCTGATGATCCGAAAAACCCGAGCAACTAAGGTAAAGAAGTAGAACTAAGGTCGTTGCGACCTCAGTCGCTCAAGAGTCAATCGGTCAATCAAGAAAATTAAGAGCAGACCACCAAAATGGAATAAAAATCAAATCAAGATAATAGCGGTCCTGGCTATTAGATTAGCCTGGTATAGCGACCAGGGTCGGACTCAGGGAGCACGTGATGGCCTTGCAGCCTACGAAGTAGTCTAAAATAAAATCAAATAAAAGAAAGTGATTTTTTGGTGGATTTTTAATTTTTTTATATTTTTTGGATTTTTAAAGTGAATTAAGAAAATAGGAAAGCAAATAAAGAAGCAACTACGAACAATTATTTATCTATGCAAAAATCATCCAAAAATTCAAACAAATATGTTTTTAAGTTTTTTTTATGTTTTTTACTGGTTTTGGTTAATTTTTGGTAATTTTGTGATTTTTATTGAATTTTATAAAAATCAAACAAGGCAAAAAAAGAAGGGTACTGTCCAGACATGTGTCAAGGGCCGATTTAAAATGCAAAATGGCTCTATTAACACCTGAAGGTAAGTTTTCTATAAAGAAGAAAATACAAGGAAAATTTAGGCACCAGAATTTATAAATTTTGATTTTCTTTTTAATTATTAGAATTTTTAGGAGTTTTTAGGGGTTTTGTAATTTTTATAGGTTTTATAAATCCAAAAATGACCAAAATTGGTCAGAAAATCAAACAAGGCAAAACAAACACTACCTAATTTTTTTTGTAATTTTTAGAGGTGTTTTAATATTTTTTGTGATTTTTAAAGTTAGCCAGTAATAAAAATGCTTGTTTTTGAATTTTTAAAAATAACAAAAATAATAAAAAATGTCTCCAAAAATTAGAGAAAATTTTACACTATGGCTGGAGCCATATATCCAATTTTCATCAATTTTGGAGTCGATTTGTTATTTTATTAAAAATAAAAACAAGGATACAGTGCATAGGGACCTGTACGCAATTAGTAGAAAGTCCAGGGGGTCCGGTGTAATTTCTCCACGAAATCACGCACGAGGCGTGTGACCTGGGCACTCAGGGACCTATTTGCAAGGAAACAAAGTTCCTGGACTATTTAGTAACACGTACTAAAAGTCCAGGGGCTTCACTGTAAATTACCCACTAAATAACGCACATGCACAATAAAATCATTCACAAGGGTATTTATGCAAATACTAAAAAGTTAATTTCATTCAATAACACCATGAAACTATGAGTCCATACATGCAAATAACCCAGATAATCACGTGTCGAAGCACGTGTTCCACTACAGGCAGGGGCATACACGTAAATACCAGAAACTACAGGGACCTCTATGCAATTTACCAAACACAAATAAAAGTTTTAAAATATTTACATGACCTAAGGTTAACAACTAAAGATCTAAGGGCCTAAGAGATATTTACCCTTTATTTAAGTCGAGGCTCCGATGGACGCCACGTGGAGATCCAACGGTCGGGGAAGGGTGGCGCCTCAGCAAGGATCCTCGGTCCTGATCGAGCGGTTGGGGCCTCGCCACGTGGAAGATCGGGCGGCTAGGAAGCAGCATGGCTAACCCTCGATGATCGGACGGCTGCGGTCTCTCCTCCACTGATCAAACGGTGACTGTTGCTCATGGCGTGGACGGTTGAGATCTGATCTGGAGCTGGAAGAGGATCGAACGGTTGCGGAGGATGCTCGAAGAACTGGACTCCGGCGAGGTTCGCCGGGCTCGTGCGGGCGCTGGAGACCTCCTCAGAGGCCACTGATGATCGGAGAAGATGCGTGGGGGCCTCCCGCGTCTAATGGCACCCTCCGATGACGCAGCAGAGCTCCGGAGAGCTCAGGCCACGCCGGCGGAGGAGAAGCTGCTGCTCCAAAGAGTCGGAGCCCTCAGATGGGCTCCTCTGGACCTGAAAAGCACGGCAACAGACTCGCGGGTCGAGGGCAAATTGCCTCGACCCTGTAAGCGGGGGTGAAGGTGGTCGGTGCGGCGGGGCGTGCGAGCTCCGGCGGAGCGACGGCGATGGAACTCGATACCCAGTTCCTTTGTGAACTGGGGTGAATGAGTGGGCGGAGAAGGTGCGCGGAGGGAAGGCGGAGATGATGAGCTATTCCGATGATCGGGACGAAGGCGAGGGTGGAGAATAGAGAAAGGGAAGGGGCTACCTACTGGATGTTGTCGACTGTGGAGGACCAGGTCCTTGCCTCGAGGACCGTCGGTGTCCGAGACTTGAGCGTCACCTCCAGGCGCCGCACGGCGGCGCAACGTCGCCGGATCGATGGTCTCCTTGCTCCCTCCTCTCTGCAACACCACCAGAAGCGAGCTGTCACTCTCGCTGAGACGATGGAGGTCCTTGGGTGGAGAATGGATGAGCCAAAGATGAGTGAGGAAGGAGGCGGAGCTCGGATTAAATATGGGTGCAGGTCCGAGAAGAGGAGGTCGGGTAGGGTTCCACGAAGCGTGGATCCCCACGCGGAAGATCGGGCGAGGCTCTCGGATGCACGAGGAAGACGGGGAGCCCGTGATTTGCGGGTATGGGCGTCGGATCGAGCGTGGAAAAATTCGAGAAGTTGGGTCGCGGGCTCGGATCCGGGGCTCGGTGGTCCTGGGGGGGGGAGTCGACTGGGGGGTCAACGTCCCCGTGGACCAATCAGGGCTGACCATGTGGAAATGTTTTAAAAATTAATTTAAAAATAGAAAATGGCCGAATTATTAAAAACTCAAAACATGGAAAATGTTTGTTTTAATTTTTTCTATTTTTTGTGATTTTTAATTATTTCTTTGAAATAAAAATAAGGTATTTACACTATAGTGCTATATATAGGTATATACACTATATTGATTTTTGATTTTTGATTTTTAATTAGTTATTTTTATACAATTTTATTCCCATTTTATATTTTATTTATTTATAGCATAAAATTAGGAATAAAAGGGTATTTTTATTTTATTTTTATTATTTATATACAAGGGTTAAATAAATAGCTATATACAAGTATATACATGGTATATGTACAATGTTCTTTTTTATTTTTAATTTTGTTTTTTTATTTGATTTTTTTGTGGTTTTTATTTTATTTATTTACATCATAAAAAGTAGAGTATATACAAATTTTTAAAGATTTTAATTTATTTATTTACAAGGTTAAATAAATATAGAGGTGGTTGTATGTACATGATGAATATGCACAAGGAAATCTATTTTTATTTTCTTTTTAATTTTTCCATTTTTTATCTGGATTTTATATTCACAAATATATACAAGCCCATTTTATTCTATTTTTAGAAGAAAATATTTTTATTATATTTACAGGTATATTTACACACATGAGCTCCCTATCTCTCTCTACTTTGGCTTTTATGCGGTCAGGCCCATGCTGAGCCCTCCCTTGGGATTAGGTTGCTCAATATTTATTCTAAATATTTCCCTCTTTTTCTTTTTAATCTTTATTCTTTTATTTTTGCATAAAAACATGCTAATTATTACTTTTTACACTATACATGCTTTTGGTAATTATTTGTATTTACAAACATATACATGCATTTGCAAAGGTTTTTGTAGCTAAAATATAAGAATAAAGAGTGATGAATGAGTATTCATCAACTAGTCAAGAGGAGAGTAGATAGGAATCAAAGAATCCTGCAACACTCCAACAACAACCATCTACCATTAAAGTCCACATGCCCAAAGTCAGTGACCCACTACCGACTAAAACACTAACAATATACCAAGACATGTCACATGTATCCAAAGTAGGGCCAGTGCTACCTCCTGCTGAGAGGGAAAAATGTGTACCTAGGGTTGGACGTGGGTTCAATGGGGAAGAAGGGCTCCATGCAGTGCATGCACAAGCCAAGAGGATAAAAGATAGTGTAACACCCCAACCCCAAACATAGTGCCATACCTAAAACTCACGAAGTGTGGTGTGATTTATAAGTGATGGGGATTGCTACTTGACAACTTGGGTTTAAGCATTTTGGTTGGTTGCCAACGGGTCAATTTGGGTCCGTACCCAACAAAGTTGTCATGGCCAGTTTTCCTCGATAACGGACCGGGACCTAAGCCTGGGACGTTACAAATGATATCAGAGCCAAATTCTCTCTGATAGTGGAAAGGGCTACCCGAGAGGTGGAGCCGCCCCTACAAGAGGTTGGAGGAAATGGCTACCCGGAGCGTGCAGCCGCCACTATCACTGGGAATAAGTGATGGGCCATGTCGCAACGAGGACGTTGCGAATATAAGTGGGGGAGGTTGTAACACCCCAACCCCAAACATAGTGCCATACCTAAAACTCACGAAGTGTGGGTGTGGTTTATAAGTGATGGGGATTGCTACTTGACAACTTGGGCTTAAGCATTTTGAGTGGTTGCCAACGGGTCCATCTGGGTCCGTACACAACAAAGTTGTCATGGCCAGTTTTCCTCGATAACGGACCGGGGACCTAAGCCCGGGACGTTACATGCACACCCCGGATTGCGCCATCATCTTCATCTTCTACCTTAAGGTACCATTTGGATGACGGGTTACCTGCGGGTTAGGGGAGTTTACCCCCCTTAACCCACATCCCCCTCTCTCCCCGTGGGTCCCACTTTATTCCTTTTTTAAAAAAATAAATAAATCAATTTTACATCATCAATCCTATCAAAAAATAATATATTATACCATCATATCATAAAAAATTATAAACTACTCCACTTCTACTCACTTTTCCAAACGTCAATACAATCACATCACAATAACTACTCACTTTTTCAAACTTCAATACAATCATATCACCCCAAACCCACTTCTAACCCACCCCCAGTTTAACCCTCTATCCAAACACCAAAATCCAAAAACGGGTTACCCTCTACCACTTTAACCCGCCTTAACCCGCCAACCAAACCCTTAGGGAACATCGCCTGAGGAAGTAGCACCTGCACCCCCTCGATGTCACCTCCTACCACCCTGGAATGCACTCTCCTCTCTATTGTCTCCTTACACAAGAGTTCCAAGAGAGTCCCATCTTTGCAGTGGATCTTTCGCTTGCACGCCATAAAGCCCTCCTTGACCCACAACTCACTGACGAACCTTCTCCTTCTATTCACAATTGTCATCGTAACCCAACGAAGCGTCAAACAAAAATTATTTATTCTCAAGCAAAAATAAACACAAAAAATGTAGCAAGAGAAATTATTATTTAATCTACATGTATAGCTAACAAGATCGAACTCAGGGAGGCTACAAAATCCTGATGGTTATTCTAATAATTGAAATAAATCAATGAAAAAAAAGAAATTCCTAAGTCAAACTATGCTTGGTTTTTGTGTTTTAGAATTTTGTATTTTTATGGTTTTTTATTTTATTATTTTTTATTCAGTTTTCTATTTTTATTTTTTAAATTTTATAAAAAGATTTTTTTACTTTTAAAAACAATGAAAATATTAAAGAAAAAAAGAAATTAACAATTTAAGACAAAGCACGTTTTTTGAATTTTTCAATAATAACAAATATATACATAAAATTAGGAAAAATTATTTTTGGATTTTTCAACTTTTTATTATGTTTTTATGAGTTTTCTAGATTTTTTTCTTAAAATATAAAGCACTTAAATAAATGAAAAATGGGGAACTAAATAAACAGAAAATAAACAGAATGTTTTTTAGTTTTAAAATACCAAATAAAGTCAGAATCAATGAAATATATACATAATGAAAAATATTTTTTTATATATTTTCCAGAGAACCATTTTATGATTTTTTTTGGATTTTTAATTGAATTACTATGAATTTTTAATGTTTTTGAGAGTTTTATTATTTTTTTGATTTTTATGAATGATGAATATGCAAAAATGATACAGTAATTAAAATAAACAAAACAAGCGCACACGGTTTTTTATATTTTTTGGAAAATCTTTTATATTTTTTTAATTATTGATAAATGCAAACATGGCATTTTTTACATTATTTTTTTATTTTTAATAAAAAAAAGATGAAAAATGCAATTTGTAATTTATGTATGCAAGATGAATGCTTTTGGGAAGCTATGTGATTTTTTATGGAATTTTTAGACACATTTAAATATTTTTTATTTAATTTTTAAAGACAATTTAGATGCAGACTTACATGAACTATTATGCAATTATTTTAGTTATGTGGACTAAACGATAACAAGAAATAAAATTACGGGCTTAATGTGAAATTTTCCCAAAAGTCAAGTGCACGAGCACGTGTGCCCCTCTAGATTGGACCAAAATGAAATTAAAATAAATCTGGGGGCCCATCAATAACTCAAAACATCAGACCTTTTATTGCAAAATACCCACTGCGCACATGTTAAGCACGCTCCACAATTCAAACGAGACTTAATTGCAATTAAAATAAATGTGAGGAATAAAAGTGCAATTGTTCAAATAAAGGAAATACAAACACGTATCCCTGTGAGGCTTATTTGCAAATAAAATAAACGACAAGGGTACATGTGCATTTATATCATTAAATGATGCGGAGTGCTGGACGAACTTGATGCGCTTCTGCTCTGATCGGACGGCTCTGGATGAGTTGTGCTTGGAAGGTCGCAATCATATCTTGATTTTCGATCTGCGGCTCAGAATTAGGGCTAAAGCGATGGTGGAGATTGAATCCGGGGCCCGTTCTTAATCGTGCGGTTGTGAGATATCCTGGATGAACTGGAAAAAATACGAGCTCCAGCGAACATTGATCAATAGATTCATGGTTGTTCTTTGCCTGAATCAGCTGCTAGCGGGCAATATAGCTTCCTGAGAACCTCCCTTGTTTATCGGAGCAAGCCAAGGAGCCTAGAGGTCTTTAAAAGTGAATCTGGAGGTCGAGGAAGGTTTGGCTACATGTGTATCCTCCAGAGTTGCTCCTTCTGCCAAAGCTCGATTATAGACATGCAAGTAGAAGCCCGTGCTCGGAGGAAACTTCTCCGGCCAAATGTTAGGTCAAAGCGTGTGAAATGGGGGTACGGTGTGACTCTCCGGTGAAGCGACGAAGGAGGAGAGTCGGAAACTTGTTCCTGGGTGAACGAGATGGATGGATGGGTGGAGAAAGGTGGGGAGAATTCTAGTGGAATTGTTGGTGCAGTCGGGATGTGGTTCGAATGATCGGAGCTCCTCCGATCTGGAGATCGAAGGTTGAATGTGATTTGCGAATCTATGCTAAAAAAGTATTAAACTACGGAATTAAAATTGCAAAATTAAAGATTAACGAACTATGATTACCTACAGGTGGAAAAACGATGAAGATTACCTCGATATGCGGTTGGGCGGAGATGTTTGGCGGAGATCATCGGCGACGTAGGTGAATCGCGTGATTTAGCCTTTCAAACTCCCTCAAGATCAGAGACCAAATCTACTATCACCAGAGTAAACATCTCCCACTCGATCGAAGGTGTTTAAAGGGCTCAAAGATGGATTGAAGACTCGTCGGAGGTGAGAGGCTATATTTATAGGTGTGGCTCCGACGACATTTGAATTTGAAAGTGAAAGCAATCTGCGAAGTAATGGGTGGATTGAGTATGCTGGCATGAGTGAGAATTAAATGGGAGAAGGAATCGGAGAAGAGAACGGAGGTGGTCATGGATCGTGGTGTGTAGGGAAATTTGGTGAAGTAATGGCAGGGGCGAGATCCATGGGAGAAAAGGCCCATATGAGGAGTTGACCCGGGACAATAGACCCGGGTGTGGCCAATCAGAGCATGCCTAGAATACGGACAAAATAGGCTACACGATAAAAATACAATAAAATGTTAAATAAATCAATAAAAAATTGAAAATGAATTAATTTAATTGAGTAATGATAATAAAAAATGTTAAGAATAAATTAAAGTTATTTTTGGTGATGTTAATTAATTAAATAATATAATTACAAGCGTCAAAATAAATACAAGGTGTTATTTACATGTATGTATACCTATATGCATAGTATTTTGATTTTTAATTAATTTTTTACATAAATATATACATAATTTAATATTTTATTTATTTACAGTATTTTGCAAGGGTTTCAATGGTATTTTTATTTGATTTTAAGAGTTTATTTTTAGGTTAATTAAATAGGTATATGTACAATATATACACGGTGATATATACAATAAACACGAGGTTTCTATTTTTTGTTGATTTTTTATTTTGTAATTTTTATTTGTATTTTATGTGAGTTAAATAAAATATTTTACAAGTAATGAAAAATACAATATTCACAAATGTGCACAAGAATTAATGTATTAAATAATATACATAGTATACATCGGTGTATTGTACAATAATACCCTAATTTGTCACATTTCACACCTTAACTTTGAATTTTATGAAAAGATCTTTATTTTAAAAATTTATTAAATTTTGAGTACAATGAAAGTGAGTTTGGTGAATTTGGAGTTTAGGTGGAGAAGAAATTGATCTTGGAAGTTGAGCTATATGGCATTTTGAGAGTGATATTATCTACACAATATACACAGATTTTAATTGCAATTGTTTTTGTTATTTACAATAGGATTTTATTCACAACGTTCAAGAAGGGATTATCTTTATTTACAAGGGATTTGAGACTGTGTAATATAGACAAAATTATACAAGTGAAGAATATATACATGTGTCAAGTATTTTCTGGTTTTTTAGGTCTTCTCTCCACCTACTTTATTCCTTGCCGGTCAGGTCAAGTCTTGACTTCTCTCAGGGTTCTATCTGGCCCGTATCTATTACATATATACAGTCTTTTATTTTCTTTATTTTTCGTTTCTTTATTTATTAAAATATATAATATTTACACAAAGATGCTAGTTAGCAAGAATATGGATTTATTGGTATATACATGTGTTTTATAAGGCATTTTAAGCTAAAATAAATGAATAAAGATGATGAATGCATATTCATCAGCAGTGGATCCATCGCTCGCGTGCCATAAGCTTTCATTGACCCACAACTCATTGACGGACCTTCTCCTGTTATTCTCCTCCATCACCTCTCTAGGAAATTACGACGGAGAATGCTACCATCAACAAATACTCGCCAGCACTGTTACTCCATGCGAGTCCTCATCGCGTGCCGATGTATCTCATGACGGCTCCACTTTCGCCTCCACTGGGGTAAAGAACCCTTTTCTTCTCATGCACAAGATCCCATCGCCCTTCTTGTGGTGGATCGCATCGGCATCGCCGCTATATACCCTAATGATGTTATCTTCTCCACCTTGTGGGTTTGTTATGCAACGAAAACAAGTCCTCTACCTTGCAGTCACATTATATGATGTAGTTAGCCCCCCCAAGACTTGACCTTTCATCGACCTCCATGACGTGCTACCCTCGCTCCGCCCCAGTTGTGCGATGGTCCTCCGTGCCCAAGCATCCATGACAGTGCCATTTCATTTTGTGGTACAATGGTACATGACCCATCAACTTTAGGTACCCATTATTTGAACTCTTCTTTACAAAAAAACATGGATTACTAACCTAGTATTATTTCCATGCAACATTTAATGTGCATGCACTCATATTCATATTTTCACATTTTACATGCACACTTTACCCTACCTTGCATGCAAGCAAAGATTCCCAATGGTATTTCTCTCAAAATTTTTATTTTTCCTTAAGCCAACAAAATGTCAAGAACGATATTGATCCATAAGCATCGACTCCTCCTCTATTCCTTAATAACTGATGGTTAAACACCATCCGATCTAGACTCGTCATGACCCTTTACATTTTTCAAGGGTAGCGTGCCTTGTTGGAGAAGAAAGGGAATGTAATTCTATTTCTCTATTTTAAAATAAGAACTAAAATACAATTATCTTATTCCTTTAACTACATTTTAATTAAAAGTTTTTAAATATTTTCATATAAAATTTTACTCTTTAAAATTTTTTAATTATTTTATTAAAAAATACAAAGAAAAAATGTTTACTTGTAATTTTGCAAATAGGTCATTGGAGGGATATGTTCATATTTAAAAAATTTAAGTGATATCCTTTTCAATTCGCTAAATTACATGTTAATATTAACTACAAAATTTGCACTTTTAACTCCATCGGTCAGTTAATGTTAATCAAATTAGTTTAGTTTAACTTATTTTATTTGCAAAGTAACCTCAGTTTTTTTTTCAAAGCAACATAGCTCTTGAATTTATTTGAGAATTAGAACCACAAAAAATCCAAAAATATTTAAAAAATCTTAAAAAACACTCGAAGATGAGAACATCTTAGAATAAGTTTCATCCAATTTTGAGGCTTTACAATTAAAACAAAAATAGTGTCCAATTTTAAGTAATTATAAACAAGATTGAGTCAAAAATAACAAAAAAATATTATGCGAGGTTTGTCGAGTCTCTCTGGATTGACCTTTGACTTGCCATATGCTATATATATAGTGTTTTTATGGCATAATATATGATATAAACTACATTTCGCACACAAAACTTGTCAACAACTACCCACGTATGTTGAGCAACTTTTAACTGGAAGTTGACTTGCATGTAAAGATGAGATAATTAATTGACTATCCTTACGCGTCACACATTACTATCTCATTGTTATTCAGTCTAATCTAATCACTATAATAAATCGATGCATAATGCTCCATAACCAATTATGCCTAAGATAACTTTATATGTTGTTATCATTTAGTAGGATCAAAATTGTTGTGAGAGTGTTTTCTCCGATGTTACTAATGACTTTTAAGTACATGCCAGTGGCACTAATATAATGCATTGACAAAAAATCTCTCTGTGTTTAAGGAATCTTAGTAGCTTCCATGTTCAACTTACTTGTAGATGTATTTGAAATAAAAGAATGTGTAGCATATGCCAACCATGTCACAACGATTTGTAATCAAAAGTGTACCTTCCACTATCAAGTTCCAATCCTTTGAATCTTTTGGTGTAAATGGCGAATGCTCTTCCTAGAGTCTTCTTGTTCTCGAAAGTCTTCTTTTAATCCTTCACACACTTTTTGCGGATCCAACAAAATAACCTTTTTTTGCCACATTTTAAGCATGCTTAAGTCAAATTCTAGCATTTTCTAAGATGCCTTAATCACAAAACGTGCATGCATTGCATGTATTTTCTGTCTATTTATGCACCATATGTTCTTAGTTTATTGCTATATCTTGCAGTGGGAGAGGCATTCTCAATATTAATTTGGCATATCTAGATGTTTTTGGGGATTCTATTATTACAACATTTAATATGCAACAACAAGCTCCGCTGCTGTTGAAAGTGCCTCTAAGAGGGTTGTAGGACTCCCTAATGAGAACTTTAACACTCAATCTGGTATTTCTCCCATCCATAAGTTTTTGAGCTTGTTGTTTCTCATTTACATAAATCCTCTTGACACACTTCTCCAACTAGGGGTGTCTATCGAGTTCAACGAGCCGAGTTGGCCTCAACTCGGACTCAAACTCGATAAGAAACCTAAGGCTCGAACTCGGGTTCGATAAGGGTCGAGCCCTGGATCACCAACTCGAACTCGAACTCGTCGAGTTCGAGCTGACTCACGAGCCTCTTATCAAGCCACGAGTTTCTGAGCTGGCTCACGAACCTCAAAATGAGCTGGTTCACGAGCCTCTTATCGAGTCATGAGTTTCTGAGCTGGCTCATTAGCCTCAAAATGAGCAGGCTCATGAACCTCTTAACAAGTCATTGTTCCATTTTATACATTAAATTAAGCAAATGCCATTTGTAACTTTGATTTTTTATACTCTTTTCTGTAGCTTTTTGGGCAAGCAAAATGTTAACCTCTATTTTATATCAAATTCAATGTGGATGTTTCGGTATATATGTTTTCAACTTTTTATTAAGAGGGGAAACGAGTTATTGAGTCGAGTTTCCGAGTTGAACAACGCCCAACTCGGACTCGACTCGATAAGCTAACGAGCCATAAAACCCAACTCGGGCTCGGCTCGTTAAGGTTTCGAGTCTGGCTCGTGAGCCCTTAACGAGCCGAGCCCGAGCTGAGCTCATCGAGCTCGAGCTTTCCTGACAGACCTATCTCCAACTCCTGAAATTTCACCGCATAGTCTTCGCCCTTCTTATTCTCATGTCGAAGTTCTAAGAATTCTTGTTTTCTTGGTATCCTTGGCATGTTTGTGGATATGATGCTCAATGGGTATGCAAAACCACTTTACTTGATGACCAACATCCGAAAAATGAATTATCTTCCATAAAGTCCCACCAATCTTTTCCACCATCTCCAAGGCAAAATGATCCCAAAACTACCTTTTCCCTCTTCAGGACATTCTCTAACTTTAAAAGTCATCTCCATTTTTCATACCCAATGCTTATTCTTCTCCAACTGAACGAAAGTCTTCAAAGTTAGTTCATCAAAGCTCCTCCATGCATGATGCTTTTCCTGTCATCATTATCATCAACTCTAGCAATTATCAGTGTGTGTCCATAGCAATCTTATGGTTTGGTGGCGACTTATAGTCTCATTGGTCTCATTTCCAAGATGAGAAGCATTTGATTCACATAATAGGAGAGGCCAATTAGTTGCCTCAGATACTTAAGTTTTACTACATATCTGAGTCTTAGACTGTTGCAGGCTGTTGATATCTTATACCTAAAGAAACTCTAGCTCTAGTATAATTTTTATCGTATCTAATCACACTGACAGAGGAATTAAGAATACATCACCATTATGGGTGGGCTAAATTGGTAAAGGGTACCCCATTTTTGTGTTTTTGTGTTTGGATAGAGAGTTAAACTGGGAGAGGTTTGTTGTGATGTAATTGTATTGAAGTTTGGAAAAATGAGTAGTTATTGTGATGTGATTGTATTAAAGATTGGAAAAGTGAGTAAAAGTGGAGTAATTTATAATTTTTATATGATATAATATTATAATATATTATTTTTTCGATGGAATTGATGAAAGAGGACTGATTTATTTAATGTATTAAAAAAGAGCAAAAATGGAATCCACGTGAAAGAAAGAAAGAATGAGTTAAAATCTCTTACCGGAACGGAGCCTAAGGGCATGTTTGGTTAGTGGGATGGGGTGGGTTGGGGTATCCACTTGTGAATAATAGGTGTTTGGATAGTTATGAGGGTTGGGAGAGGGTTGGAATAAGGAATGTGATGTGATATTGCATTGATTTGGGATAAATTTTCAACCCAGGTTTGGAGGGGGATACACCGAGGTACACCAGGGTACCCCAGTAATCAATCAAACGAGCCCTAATGGTTTGACTCATGATCTTAACAACATAGGCACAAATATTAATGGAAATGTTTTACAGAGGTTATACATATATACGCTGTAACTGTAAGAGGAGGACCAAGTCGACCCAATCAGTCAACAGAGACAGAGAAGACCCCTTTCTCTTCGTCTCACCTTCCGTCCATCCTTTCCCAGTCGAATCTCTCGATCCCTCCGGAGCCGCCAATCGGACGCCATGAAGGGCGCGAGGGCTCCGCGGCCTCTCAGGCTCAGCGTCCCCGAGCAGGAGACCCCCGTCACCAACTTCCTGTGAGCCCATCCCCATCTCGCCCTTCCATTTCTCTCCGATTTTGGCAGTGGATTGATGGTTCGGATTTGCAGGACGGCGAGCGGGACTTTCCAGGACGGCGGTCTACTTCTAAATCAGAAGGGCCTCACGTTGATCTCCGAGCAGGAGGATGTCAAGGTTGAATTCCTGTCTGATCTTCGTTTAGGTCGTTTTTGATTTGTTGTTGCGTAGTTGACGGGGTTCGTCTGAATCTGCGGTGGAAAATGTTTTAAATGGAGCTCGGAAAATGCAATCCAGGCGGTTGAATATGTTTTTTAAGGCTTTCAATTATGTAATGTAATCTATGTTCACTGCAGCATGTTGCGATTGGATGCATTTTCTGTTTCTCAGTTTTGGGGCACGAGGATCGGTTCGACGATCACTGATGGTGATGTTAAATGCACGTCCGTTTGAGATGAAGATGCACTTGAAGCTAATCGGAAAAATCAAGGACTAAAGGGGAAATGACATGGGGTAGTAGTCAGACCTGCCGTGCTATGGCCTTGAGCGTGAGCCGTCAATGCATCCAGGAGAACTTAAGATGCTAAGGTGGATGTGTGTGTGACTGCAAAGTAATTAATAGGTTCTACAAAGACATTATCATTAGAAAGCTTGTGAAGCTTCAACAAAAGATAATACGGGAGAATCTTATTTCCGATGAATTATGCATCTTCACTGAAGGCCACTTGATGCTTGAACCAGTGATATGAGACGTTGGTTGACGAGCCTTCATGTAGGGTGAGGGAGGACCGGAAAACTGATGGAAAGAGATTATAGAAAATGTTCTAGCTCACTTGAATCCATGTATGAATGAGATCTCGAATAGATCCGTTTGGAAGAAATGAGTAGTCATAGCTCCCTCCTCTTGAGTCTTGACGTAGGAACAAGTTTGGTTTAATTTATTGGTTCAAGATTCTTGGATGATTTAATGGGAAATTAAGGAATGATGATCTATTCGAATTTTGTTATTGCTTTGATAGCATATTATACTATCCTTTGCAGTAGATGTCTAGATGATGTGAAACAGATCAGAATTCATCAGTCTGGCTTATTTACCTTACTAAAAAAGGATTAACTATGGATCTTAACTATGACTCACTGAGTATTTTGTAAAATGTGCATTTAGGGCTTCTACCTCCTCATATATCGAAGATGCTCATTTCTAATGTGGCAGGGTCAGATGTCTATGTTCGATGAGGGAATAGCAGAGATTTTAAAACCCTCAGCTCTTGGCTCATCTCCCGTCTCTTTACAATGATTACAGAGCAATTTCCCTTGATAATTTTCTCACCTTGTCCAATCAAAAATTTAAAATCCTCGATTTTGCTGGCCAAATTCTCATATTTGTACTTGCCTAAAATTGTGTATTCGCTTGATGTTAAAATTGCTTTTTACTGTCATCTTAAAGTCCTACTGCCCTTATTACCTCTAGCACTAGAACCTCATCTTGTCAGTTTAAGCCATCTGCATTTATGTAATACTACTCACACTATGCCATTTCAGAACCCTACTCCACCAAAAATAGCATATCTCAGTGCTGTTTTTGTTGGTTGGGAAAAATCTTGGGGAATAACTTTTATATCGAGGAGATCCTTGCTTTTGTTGGTAACTAGAGGGTAGGTATAGTCGTGGAGGCTCGTGGTATGATGGATGCATATCCTGTGAATGGTGTTGAATTATTAGATTTTAGAAGTAAGATGGGGAAATTGGCATTCTTGCTCTTTAAGGTTATGGATTTTTCACAACCGACATGGTCACAATTTAATGTTGTGGATATTTGTTCAGTATTATATTGTAGAACCCTGAGATTAAGGGTGCTCCCATCTTATGATTAGAGAGGCATCTCTCTTTGCAAGTCTAACCTTAGGTTCTCATCTATATAAAAGGAGCCCCAGGGTTTTGATATTAATACAAGCGATTCTCATTCAGTTCTCAACTTGGTCAAAGCATCCCCCCTCCCACGTTGCAACGTCGCCCACCCCTTTCCTCCTGCTGCTCGCCTCTCTCCTTCTTAACTATCACCTTCGGGCTCACATGAAGAGCACCCAGCTCCAACCCGAGCCTCATCCCAAACCAATTCCCACTTAGAACCCATCTCTCCTCCATCCCTAACTCAAGCGTTTCTTCCTACCATATCACCTCCAATAGCCTACCCCCATCGCCCTGTCCAACCCGCACCCAGTGCCCCCCCGGGCCAACAAGGTTTTAGAAGAGGTAATGCATATCAATGCATTTTTCCTGTATCTTCTCGAGACGTAAGTCTCACTCCAGAAAGATTTTTTTCATAAAACACGATAATTAATGTACTTACATTTTGTAAGTTCTACAAATTAAATAGATTTGATAAAAAACATAACTCCATGACATTTCAAGGCTAATTTCATGTTTTAAACATCCAGGTTCACACAACATGGAACCTAAACTATCTTAAATCCCCAACAACAATGATAAATGTTCAAAACATAAATAATTTGACCATCAAAATACATGAAAGGCTAATAAAGCAAATTCAAACATAAACAAGTCATCATTGCATCTCTAAACATCGATGCCACATATCTAAACAAGTAGGAAAATATTAAATTTAAGCATAAGCCGTTGTAAGTTGCTAATTTACTCTCTTCTTTTAGACTCTCAAACTGTAAGGAGTCAAGTAAATATAGTTTTGCAAGCACAACAATGGGTTAGTCTCAGTAATAGTAAAGTTCTGAATAAAATTTAACTAGAGGGCCTGGATGTCCATTCCTTTTTTAAAAAATTGCTTGACGTATGCGTGCCTATCATTTGAGAAAGACAACAGAGTATGCAATTCTTACTTTTTACTTTACAATAAGGATTAAGCAATAAAATACTTGAATATTGCATGTTATGATCGTCCTTATACATGCATGCTTTGATGTATATTATTTTGGTCCCGACTAAATAGAAACAAAGATGAGACATATTTACAAAACATACTCTTCTAAATTTAGGTCAAAGTAGGGGGCGTGCATCCAAACATTTCAACAAAGAAAGCATTTATGCTTGATTCATACTAAAAAGTAAAAACATTAGATTCAAGGGATCAAGACTCAATTTTTTGTTCATGTTGATTTATAAAGAACATGCCGAACATAGTAAAATAAGCTTAATATGTTAATAAATTACAAATAAATGTAGTATTTTTTGTTCATGTTGATTTAAAAATAACTGAGTAAAAATGAGCTTAATATGTTGATAGACTGCAAAATAAATGCATTAAATACACGAGCTTGTCGGTGTTGGTGTTAATTAAACAACTTACAGTGAATTGCGAGATCAAGAACTTGAAATTACTTGTTTACGAAAGATGAAAGGCTTACAATCAAAGAAAAGAGAAGAATATATGGCAAAAACAATTGAAAATTAGATGAGTTCTGAGGCAGTGCCTTGAGGTGCATGCCTCCTACGCCTCAAGGTGTACGCCTCAACGAGGCTACTCGAGGCTATAGCCTCGAGGCATTTTTCCTTGAAAAATGCCTTGAGGCGCGGTATTAAAAACAATGGTATGGCACGCCTCATACACCTCGAGGCACATGCCTCAATGAGGCTGCTCGAGGCATTTTTCAAGGAACCTCGAGGCACGGTTTTAAAAACAATGGCGGCCATACCACCAATGACGGATTTAGAGGGGGGTAAGGAGGGGCACATGCCCCCCTCCTCGTAATTTTTTTAGATTACATAACATATTTAATTATTCTCAATGGATATTTGAAAGAAAAATAATCGTAATATACCCTAAGTATAAATCCCCTTTTGATTTTTTGAGGGTAAAACTTATACATGCACTACCTTCGTTTCTTGAGGGGGGGAAATCAATAATCTTTATTGGTAGATAATATATCTCTTAACATAAAATTTTTACCTAGCAATAGTAGATTTTATCTTGGATCAACATGTTCGGATAATTTCTTAAACCGATCAACTTATAATGGATCTCTTTCCAAACTATATTTTTGAATATCTATTTTTTAAGATCAACCTATAGAAGAGATTGGTTTTTCATCCAATCTCATTATCACTTATTCAGATATGGGGTTTACTTCTCGATCTCAAAAAATTAAAGTTTTTAATAAAAATATTTATTGTCAAGTCTCATTTATTAATCATTGGTCCTATTTATTATCAAGTAAGTGGTCAAACACACATATATTCTTGATCGGTGTATTTTTCTTCATTGACATATTAATATTTCTAGTTGTTGGTAATAAAAAGTGTAAATAATGTATTTTTATATTTTCAATTTGATACAAATTTAGAACAAGTATAGTTTATTAATCAAAATCCAAAGAGTTAATTGCAAAAAAATAAAAATATTAGAATATGTTTAATTTTTAAAAAATATTATAAATATTATTCATAAAAAATCTTGACAGTGTGGAATATATATGATATCAATTTATGTAAAATTGAATAAAAACATACAATTGATTAAAAAATAAGTCCAAAATAGACTTTTATACATGAAAACTATAGATGATATAATTTATCCTTCACAACTATTGTTATATAATGAATAGAGGAGGGAGAGTATCCAACTCATCTGTATATAACTTATATTTTCATCACCTCCCAGCCACTCATTTGTATTGAAACTTTAACTTGCACATGTTTGGCAGAACCATTTGCACTCACCCATCCCAATACAAATAAACGGTTAAGAAGGTGATGAACACATAATAGACATACAACTCAACAACATACTCCCTCTTTTCCTAATGAATATGATCACATCATAATTGATAGATATATTTTTTTAAACCTGGTGCCCCCTCCTCAAAAATGCTTTGGCTCCGTCCCTGCATACCACCCTGCCCATCGCAACCCAAGTGTCCCACCATCTCTTGCCCATTGCCACCAATCGACCTCTACTACGTGCTTAATCTTTGTGGGTCTTATCTGCTTTTTCTCTAGCCCATATAGGGTCCAAAAATGCATTTACAAGTGTCCTTCCGGTCTTCACGCTTCTTATTTCAGCATTACAACCTTTATGGATTCCGACCTATTAAGTTTCTACGAACTTTGATCAGTTATGATGCGGTATGAAGTAAACACCTACCGTCTATTTTTTTGCTCCACAAATAGGCCTAGCAACCTCAGAGATGTCAGAATTTAAAGTGACATCTCATGCGTCACATGCATACAAAGGAGGGAGTGCCTGCATACACTCATTTAGCTCGATTCCTAAAATGAACGAGACCAACTATCCCAAATGATTGCATATATTCGTGCTGATCGTACAGTGAAACGACAAGGAGTATATTTTGCTTGAGCTAGAGCCTACATCCAAGACATGCAAGAATGCTACCTGAGCCAAGGATGATGGAATGGTGAGCTCATGGATAATTATCCATGTAATTGACAGAAGTGCCAATGAGTTGGTCTACTATGAAAGTACGTAAGAGATGTGAACTTCTGCAAAAGCCACATGTGGGTAAGGAAGTAATTCCAACATGATGTTCTCGACATATTTTGATATGATGAACCTAAAGAAAGCATGACTCCATCTAGCAAAGTGCTAGTCTCTTTCTGAAATCCTTATTTGGAAGATATGCGTGAAAAATCGTACAAAGGACTGGAATCCTGGACCCGCGCACAAGGCGACAACTGCTCTAACTGGGCTTCCTATCTCCTGTCCAGCTGAGGGTCATCGCACCCTCGCACAGTCAGGTGTAAAGGTCACCATGACCAGCACATAAATCATCCATCAATGATTCGTAACAACCGAGTATTTCACAGATTTCACTGTAATGCATGTTACTTAAATTCTTTGATCTCATAAAGCACTGAGATTCCTGAACTCTAATGATTCAGTCTGGAATTAGAGTCAATTTCATGCAAAATCCTTAATGTTTTCATCTTTAAGATCATGAGATTAGAAGTTGTTCTTGGATTTAGACTTGAGTTCAATTCTATACCAAATTACCCAACTCTTTTCTTCTTTAACTTTGGAATTTAGAGCCATGGTTTAAAAAAACGCGCCTCGAGGCGCCGAGGCGGTCGAGGCGAAACGGGGCGTTGAGAAAACGCCCTGAGGCGACCGCCTCAGACCCCTTGGCTGAGGCGTGCGCCTCAGATGCCTGAGGCGGTCGAGGCGAGGCGAGGCGTTGAGGCGGGGCGAGGCGCTAGGTGAGGCGTGAGGGCTTTTTCAAGTATTTTTTTAAAGGAAAAAATTATTCTTATTCATATTTTCATATGTTTATAAAGGTCTTGTTGTTGAGTATATATTTATGCAAGATGAATGCTTAAATTTGACCTCTTTGACCTCTTTCACATTTATATTTACCATTAACATGCCAAATTATTTCAGTGAACTCTTACTATTACATCCTTAAACATATAAAAAACTGTATACGAATTTGAAACATATAAAAAACTGTATAAAAAACTGCAGCGAGACCCCCGTACTTGTAGGGTATGGTGGCACAGGAAGGATATCAGACCATTCTTCATTTGAGTGCAGTAGAACATATAGTTAGTATTCAAATCATATGATTCATATCAACAACTTGGATATCTATAATGACAACTATAGCCAATCCTCTTTAGATAAAAATTTTAGCAATAGTTACAGCCAATGATTTCCTTCTGATTGGGTAGAAATTCAGTAGAAAGGTTTATAGCATTGACATATTCTTTTTTCATGCTCTTATCTTCATAATATCATCATATATTACATTGTTACATACTATATGTTTGTCAGATTATATTATTTCACCAATAAATATATTTATTATATATTTTATAATTATTTTTCTATACAAACTGAGGCTTACGCCTCGACCGCCTCGAGGCTACGCCTCGCCTCGCTTCCAGGGAAAACGCCTCGTTCCGCCTTTCGTTTTTTCGAACCTTGTTTAGAGCTACTCATTAGATTTGGATTAATCTAATTCTGTGCCAAAATGATTAAAAAGAATCGCACCATTCATGGTGAACTCCATGGGTGCAAAGAAACAATGCAGGATTACTCTTTTTTTAAGAATGCAGTATCCTCTTGTATAAACTTGTGAGCCACTTGTCCATGCATTGACAGGGGTCGAGGAGCTTAATAATTAAGGATGCACTGTCATATTTTTCTTATTTGGATAAATTAAATGGAGCGGTGATCCTACTGCTTATAAAAAAATATCATGGAAATTCCAGTTAATTAGGTAAGAAAATAAAGCAGCCCACAAAGGAACTCATAACCCATGTGACGCACCGAATAGTATTAAATTAACCTATTTATTTATACTAATTCATACAAGTTAAAGACAGAGGCAATAATTTATTAAAAAATATCAACATATGTCTGTATACAACCAGAATAGGAAAAAGAGTAGCATGTCTATCTACAACCATAAAAGGGGAAATAGAAAAAATATAAATACCTTAATAATTGGAGGTTAAAAGAAACACAAACAGAAAATGAGAAAGGGACTGTCAAGCCAAGATAGAACTGGTTGGTGGTCAGACTATAGAGATGATAGTAACAGCCACACAGATTAAACGCCCCCCCTCCCCCCGACCTCATCTCAAGAGGTAGAAGGGTAATTTACTGATCCAATGCCTACAAAAATAGCCCCAATTATTCATTTTTAAGTCATGTAATCGCGGGATTTTTAAACAGTAATTAATTAAACACAAAACCCCAAAATTTGATCTTTTAAAATCCAAAATCAGGAGCTATGAATCTGATTAAATTCAGATCTAAAATTTACAATTCAGTAACTTCTAGTGAGAAATATCTTCATGCAAAAACCCTCAAATCATCATATTTCAAGCATGTAAATATGAAGCTTATTAGTCTAAATTTTAAACTCACATTTCATGCTAATTCATCCCAAAATCTCTCATATTTCAATTCACGAATTTAATGTATAACAATGGTCTGATTTTAGGTCCTAATCCATGCAAATCACCCCCAATTTTTAAAATTTTCATCATAAATTTAGGGCGTATGCAGTGGTTTGAACTTAAGTCCAATTATATGCAATTTAACCCCGAATTCCTTACATTTCAACATGAAATCAAAGCATGATAGTGGTATGATATTTGATACATTTATATGCATGAAAGACAACTAGAGGTGGGGTAGGATTGTATCTTAGATCTCTCCAAAAATGGAGAATTTCTGGGCTTGGATCAAGGCACGCAGCAGCTCTAGAGTTGCTTGGACAGCAGCTCCAGTAGTTGGGAAAGGAGTAGCAGCTCCTTTGGTTGGCAATAGCAGCTGGAGCTGCTGTGGTAGCATCTCAACCTTCCAACTGTTGTGGAGGGAAACAGCTCCAGCCGTAGCTTCAATTGAGAGAGGAGCAATAACTCCAAATTGTAAGGAAAGAGCAGCAACTGCTGCTTGGAGGAGGCAACAGCTTGTAGCCTCCAGCTGCTGGAAGCAAGGAGGAGAAGGGGGGACTGAGCACCTTTAGTTGGAGAAGTGGAGAAGAAGTTTTTTGGGCTTTTTGATGGAGATTTAAAGAGGGAATTGGGGAATTTGGGTGGTATTAATAAGGAAAAGAGACGCTTCTTTTGTTGCCAAGTGGAGGGAGAGAGAGTGTGTGGTATCAAGAGGAATGAAGGCCAAGTGTTGGTTGCTGAATTTTTGGAATTATTTTTTTTAAATCTTTAGGCCAAGTGTTGGTTGCTGAATTTTTGGAATTAATTTTTTTAAATCTTTATCTCTCTTCTCTGGAATACCAAGGTTATCCGTATTTCCACCCCGAATTTCCTATTCAAATGATCAATATATCGTTTCGACCGTCTCGGAATGCTTATCAAAATGAGTATAATTTTCGTATACTTCTAATGTAAGATGAATTCTGAAATTGTCGAGATACGATCTTGGTTTATGATTAAATTTTGTAATTTTAAATTGTCAAACGACCTACGATCGACGAACAATCGATTTTATTGGTCTTATTTCATTGATACGAATTTTCTAGTGGTCTTAGTTTATTTTGTAGTTTCCGATTGTGTCACGGCTTTGCCGATGATAAGTTTTACGATGGAATCGATTTTTGATCGATTGATCCTAAACGAGATTTGATTTACAATATCTAGATCGATCCAGATCATTTAATATTGATCGATAGTTTTATCGGATCAAATGGTCCATAATCGAGATGGGTTCAGATTATTCGGATTCGGGTGTCACAAATATAAAAACCTCAAAGGGAATTTCATCCTCGAGACTCGGTTTAATGTCATTATGTGTTTTATCTAAGTTTCATCTTACCATAAAAAGCTCAAAGGGTTTGAACCCATAAAACCTCAAAGGAGAAACAAACCATGTTCTTTCAACATGAATATAATTAAATGGGCTTGTTTTGATGATTACCTGAAAAGAGCTACGGGTATCGTGGCCGCATATCTGCTTCGGTCTCCCTTGTCGCTTCTTTGACACCATGTCGATGCCATAGCACCTTGACTAGGGATATCTCTTTGCTATGAAGCTTCTTTACAACACCATCGAGTATCTGCATTGGCCTCTCCTCGTATGTCAAATCAGGCTCACATCTAGATTCTCGTAGCTGATGACGTGTCGAGGGTCGTACACGTACTTACTTAGGTTGGATATATAGAAGCCATTATGAATGGCTGATAGGTGTGGAGGAAGGGCTACTCGATAGGCCACCTTCCTTACACGAGCAATGATCTTAAGTGGTTCAATATATTGTGGCGCCAACTTGCTACGAACACTAAATCTCTGTACTCTCTTAATGGGAGATACTCGCAGAAATACCTAATCGTTTACATGTATTTACATGAATTTCATCAATACGAAAGATTAAGTTAAATCTTAATAAGTCATATTTGCAAATTGTGGTCGTAAGAAAAAACAAAGAAATGCGTGGAGAGGAGCGGCGTCGCTCCGAGGTCTCTCGTCGAGACTTCGAGGAGGGTGACCGTGGCCGGGCTGACGGAGCCAGGAGTTTTAGCGGTGGAGAATGGAAGGTGGTCTCCCACCGGAAGCCGTGCAGGCGTTGCTTTCACTACGGGGTGAGAGGACATCTCGCCCTTCTTGCCCTCTCCCCCCAAGGTGTTTTGTTTACGGGTCCTCTGCACACCGAAAGCGGAGCTGCCCATGTCTATCGGATGCTTGTAGTGCTGCGGATACCCATGTCGCTACTGCTCTTGGAGCGGGGCGTGCCCTTGTTCCTGGAGGACCTTCCTCGTCGCGTGCGTTTGATGGGGTTCTGGTTGGAGCTCTGGCTCTCGCTCCGCCTCCCGATTTCTCGCCCACGGAGGAGGTTTCCCGTATTCTTGGTGGGAATTTTCGGGGAGATGTTTTGCTTGGGGCTAACCGGGTCTGCGCCCACGGGCTTTCTTCGGATCAAAAATTGATCCTCCAGTCTTCTGGGACGGCCGAGACCTTCCTCTGGAGGCCGCTGCGCTTTGCTGACAACCACCTAGACTGCTCGGTCGTGCGGTTGGTACAGGTTCGCGGGGTCCCATTCCTTTCGTGATCTATCGAGATCCTTCGCCTGGTTCTGCAACATGTCGGTTTCGCGCTCAAGGTTTTGGTGGACGGAAGTTCCCCGGGGTCCGATACAGACCTCACCCTTGTTCTTATGGTGAGCCCGCTCGGCGAAGGGACTGTTACGAGTGCGGTTCTTAAAGTTGGTCGATTCTCCTTTTGACTTCATGTTCTCGTTTCCACCCCACCGCTGCCACCTTTCGATGCTGGGCGGTTCATGACGGATGTTTTCCCCCGTGAGTCTCCTCCCATGGCGGCGCAAGGCGTACCGGTGACGGGCGCGGTGGGTGGCGTTCCGGTAACCCCGTCTCCAGAGGTTGACGAGGCGTTAGATGACGTGGCGCTACTCAGCCACGAGGCGTCTGTTGACGTGGTGGTTCGTGACGCGTCGGTTACGGCTCGAGGCATTTTTAACGATGGCACGGTGTTCGATGATCCAAACCACGACGCCCCTCCATTAACGGTTCCGGATCACATTGATTATGCCATTCTTTCGACACCTGCCATTTCGGTGGGGCCAGGCCTTGATTTCTCCTGTGCCGTTTCGGATTCTCCTGTGGCGATTGACATTCCCGAGGGGAGTTATGTGGACAATGTTTTATTTGGGAAAGAGAATATCGAGGAGCGTGCTTTAAATGGGGCGTCGTTTTTCGAGGATCTCTCATTAACCCCGACTTGGCTGGCCATTTCTTTGGCAATTTTCAAAAATCATTCTCTAGCGGTTGTTTCCAAGGACGTTTCAATTCCGGTTTCATTTAATGGCGTCATCAAGAGGATTCCTCGTTTCGCGCCCTCTCCTCATGGACACTCGTGCCCTGCCCTACGTGCTACTTTTGCTGCCACCATGGAGCATTTATTGCCCACGCCTTTTTTGGGCCCTATGCTCGCGGGCGCCTCTTCAGCCCCCCTTCCCGGTACAACATCTTTTCATTTCGGGGCTGATCCTCTTTCGTCCTGCGGCGCAACGCGACTCTCTTCTTCCCTCTTGGGCTTTTCCCGAGGCGAGCCCAGCCTTAGCGCTCCTTCTGGAGGTACTCGTGCGCCCTTCCCTTCGCGCCTTGAGGTCCGCGACGCTTCATCTATCCTTGGCCCTGCTCCAGCTTCGAATGCCTCCCGCGAGCCATCCTTGGCGCTGGTTCCCTCGGTGGTTGAGGGTACTCGGTTTCCCCCGTTAGCCTTAGTGCCCCCTGCTCGTGGCCCCTCCCCCATTAGGGAACACAACCCGTCTCCTGTTGCCGGACGGGGAGAAGGTGTATCGGACAGGCATTCCGGAAAGCATTATAGAAGACGTCAGCGATCGAAGTCGGTCGCAGCATGCGCTCCACCTTCCGAATTCTTATCTAGAGTTTTGAAGGCGGCATGGGTGATCTTTCTCGAGAGGGGGAACCAAAATGTTAGCTAATGAAGCTCCTCTCTTGGAATGTCAGGGGTCTGGGTGACCCAGAAAAGCGGGCTGTGTTGGGTTCAAGATTTCTGGATTGGGATGTAGTTCTCTTGCAGGAAACAAAGTTGGATTCTCTCTCTATTGCGGTCTGGCGATCCTTTAAGTCGGGCCCGCTGTCGACCTTCTACGCTCTGGATGCGCTCGGCTCGGTAGGTAGATTGCTGGTGGCTTGGAAGGACTCACTCTTCACCCTTTGGTCTGAACTGAGGGGATCCCACGTGCTCTCCGTTCTCCTTGACTGCAAGCGCTCGGGGATTTCTTTTGCGGTTTCCTGCGTCTATGGGCCTTCTTCTTCGACCCTGCGGAATCAGCTTTGGAAGGATCTGCGTGCGGCCAGGGAGTTTTTACCAGACGTGGCCTGGTTGATTGGGGGCGATTTCAATGTTACCTTACTCTCTTCGGACCGACCGCGTCTGAGGGGCGGGTAGGACCCTGGTTCCGCCAGCTTCGTTGAGTTAATTGACTCTTTCGGCTTGGAGGTCCTGGATGCTGCGGATGTCAGATACACCTGGAGGACCTCGGGCTCCAGATCGCGCTTGGACCGCTTCCTGGCGTCGTCGACTTTCCTTGAGATCTTCCCTCTCTCCTCGGTTTCGGCTAGACCCCGCTCCTGGTCTGATCACACGCCAGTCTTGTGGGACTCCGGGGAGGCCTCGACCCCTCGTGGTCCCTTCCGCTACGAGAGGTCCTGGTTGCTTGAGGACTCCTTCAGAGGTTTGGTGGAGACGCATTGGAGGTCGACCGTCGCCTCGGGCTCAGCGGCCGCTCGGGTTGTCAAGAAGTTGGAGTCCCTTCAGACGCGTCTTTGTGTTTTCAAGCGGGAGTCGCGCGCGGCCCGCCGCGCTGGCAGAGCGGAGGCCGAAGCTTCGGTGGCCTCCTTGGATGCTCTTGAGGACGAGAGGCCACTTTCGGCGGAGGAGTTGCTCCAGCGGTCGGAGGCGCAGCAGAAGATCAACCTGGATGACCGCAAGCGGGTGGCTGAGTGGAGGCAACGTTCCAGGCACAGATGGCTCAAGGAGGGGGACGTGAACACCGCTTTTTTCCACCAGATTGCTAGCGGGAGGCGTCGCGTTAATTTCCTCGGGAGTTTGATCTTCAATAATGTGAGGGTGGAGGGTGATAGGGAGCTGAGTAATGCAATCGTGAATCACTTCAAGGAGTTCTCCAGACGGGGAGATGAGCATCACTGGCGCTGGTCGGGCGAGGGGGCGGTTCGCTTGTCTGAGGCGCATGCTTCTAGTTTGACTCTCATGGTGACTCCAGAGGAGCTGAAGACCGCGGTTTGGAACCTCAACTGCGATGGGTCGCTGGGTCCTGACGGCTTCCCCGTTTCCTTCTTTCGGAACGTTTGGGACTTGGGTCGGCGGGGAGGTTCTCGAGGTCGTTCATGAGTTTTGCCACTCCAATGCTGGCTTTGAGCTTATTAACCGGGCTACGGTGCTTCTGCTCCCCAAGTGTGCGGGAGCATCCGGGATTGAGGATTTCCTGCCCATTGCTATCTCTAACGCCCTTTACTTAATCATCGCCAAGGTTCTCGCGTGTCGACTGAGCAGGGTTCTCGACTATTGTATTTCCCCTCTTCAGTCGGCCTTCGTCCCTGGGAGGCAAATTGCTGACTCCATGGTCACTGCAGCCGAGATTGTCTCGGATTTGAAGCGTTGCAGGACGAAATCATTGCTTTGGAAGTTGGATTTCTTGAAGGCCTTCGATACTCTGGACTGGCGTTTCCTCTGGGCTTCCCTCCACAGGAAGGGCTTCCCATCCACTTGGATTACTTGGATGAGGCGCTGTGTGTCGACGTCTTCGATGACTGTGCTCGTGAACGACCTCTCAGAGGGCGGGCTCTTCCAACCTCAGATGGGGGTAAGACAGGGGTGCCCTCTTTTTTTTTGAAGTCAAACGACTCGGGGGAGGCACGGCGTGGTGCTCACCCCAAAAAACTTTAGGGGTGCCCTCTTGCCCCCTGCTCTTCATCATTGCTGCGGGCGTTTTTTTTGCCCTCAGAGGCGGACGTTTTGGCCTGTATGGTTGATGGGGTGCTCCGGGCGGGCATCTCACGTGGGTTTCCTAAGGGGGGCATCCAGATCCCGCTGCTTCAGTACGCTGACGATACCGTCTTCTTCATCGTGGGTGGGCCTGAGGAAGCCAGGGGGATGGTGGCGGTGCTCGAGCTTTTTAGTAAAATGTCCGGGCTTCGGCTTAATCTGGCCAAGTCAAAGCTAGTTCCTTTCTCTATGACGGACGACGAGTTTGAGACCTGTAGCTTGGTTTTGGGCACGACGCGTTCTAATCTCCTGATCCCCTACCTTGGGCTTCCGCTTTCCACGGGGAGGTCGCGGTTGTCCGACTGTCTTCTCTTGATCGAGAAGGTTGAGGGGAAGCTTGCTGGTTGGAAGGCGTCGCTCCTCTCTAAAGGTGGCAGACTGGTGCTCCTAAAGTCTGTCCTCTCTGCGATCCCGGTCTACTTTACCTCCACAAGGCTGCTCCCAACGAGCATCAGGAAGAGGTTTGAAATGCTCATGCGTAGATTCCTTTAGTGCAAGGCTGATCATGGTCGGCCGGACTTACATCTGGTTGGCTGGGAGGACATCACCCTGCAAAAGAATGAGGGTGGTCTGGGTGTTCGCCGCCTGGCTGGCCTCAATGAGGCGCTTCTGTTGAAGTGAGTGCCTAGAATTTGGGGTAACGGTGACGACCTTTGCACTCGCCTCCTTCGTCAGATTTACTCGGTCACCTGCTCGGCGCCTTCGCCTATTTCGCTTGCTGTGACGACTAGTCCCTCTCTTTTCTGGAGAGGCATCCTCAAGGTAACTCCCGGTTTTTCAGACTTTTTTAAGCCTGTGCTGGGGAATGACGAGGGATTCCTCTTTTGGCGGGATGACTGGACTGCCCATGGGGACCTTGCTTCTCGTTTCCCTCGTCTGTTTGCTCTTGCTTCCGATACGGATGTGCATGTCGCCGATGTTTGGGATTGCGGCGACTGGATGCCTCATTTCCGCTCGAATTTTTCTGACCAGCGCATTGAGGACTTTATGGGCCTACTGGACGTTCTGAGGGGCGCCACATGCCCCAATCCCTCTTCTGGGCGAGATCATCGGGTCTGGCGGGACAAAGACTTCACCGTCCGCAGGGCTTACTTGGATGTCACAAGGCCCCCTCCCTCCCTCTCGCCCGTTTTGGTTTGAGATTGCACCTTCCTTTGGGGACTGCACCTCCCTGAGAAGATTGGCTTCTTTTTGTTGCTGTTCAGACGAAAGAGATTGATGACACGAGATAGATGTCACAGGCTACTTGGTGCGATCTCTGACCATTGCCTGTTTTGTGGCACGGAGATTGAAACTGCTGAGCACCTCTTCTTCTCCTGCCCTTGGGTGGCCCCCCTCTGGGACAACCCATCTTTGAGCTGGCTTACCCTCTCCGGTGTGGATGCTTTTTGCAACAGCTTGGTGGCATCCTCCAACCGGGAAAGATGTGAATTGTTGTGGCCGCTGGCTATGCTTTGGGCTATTTGGCTTGCCAGGAATGCGCTTCTTTTTTCGGGGCAAAGGTTCTACTTGGAAAATGTATCTTTAAAGGTGTCGAGCCTGCTGAGCTCTTGGTGTGCATAGCACTCTGGGTTCTTTCCTGTACCTTCCCCCATTTTTCTTCTCTTTGACCCGTTTCAATAAATCGTTGGGGTGAACACCTTCGAGTGTATCCCCCTTTCTTGGCTTAGAAAATTGGATTAAGAGAAGGGGATCAGATTACCTGAAATTCCAAATCTCTTTTCCGACGATATGCATAGCTCTTCTGGCGACTCTGTACCGTCAGAAGCTTCCGCCTCACAAGATCAACAATTCTTGCAGTATCCTTCAGGAGATCCATGGAGTAAATAGCTTGATCACCTACCTCATACCAACTGAGATGAGTAAGGCATCTCCGTCCGTATAGGGCTTCGAATGGTGACATACCGGTACTGAAATGATGGCTATTGTTGTACGTGAATTTTATCAATGGTAGGCGATCCTTCCAGGACCCTTTCTACTCAAGGGTACATACACGTAACAAATCCTCAAGTGTCTGAATGGTGCACTCACTCTGTCCATCGGTCTGCAGAACTCATCTTCAGCTTTGTCTATAATGCTGACCACTTTTGTAAAAGTCGGCCGACTAAGCCGATTAGTTGGCCTGACTAGTCGAGTCGGGGGGGAGGGGAGATAGCTGACTCGACTAGGCCTAGTTGGCCATTAATCGGTCAACCCGACTACTCGACCGACTTTACAGAGATTTTTTTTATTTGTTTGAGTTTTCAATTTTTTTAAAAGCAAACTTGTTCTAATTTGCTTAACATTATATTTAAAGATAATTACTTCTTTTATTTCATTATAATAATATAGAAAATGTATAAATCAATGTAAATATGTAAGAATATATGCATAAAAATTGATTTATATATTTAAAGTAATTAAGCAAATTTAAAACCGACTTATGGACGATAAATCCGATTAGTTGCTCGACTGTCAATTTATCCTTGGTTAGTGCTCCCACTGACCGACTACCGACTACCGCTTTCTGCAACCTTGGTGTTGACATGAATTGGTGTCAGTAGTGCGATGTGAACCTCGAGTCTCTGTCAGACACTACCTCACGTGGTATATCATGAAGCTCGATAATGTTCTGCACATGTAATCTGGCCAATCTAGATAGAGTGTATGTCATGCTGACAGGTATGAAATGGGCTGACTTTGTCAACCTGTCAACGACTCAAATAGCATCGCGGCCACATGGTGTCCTCAGCAGTCTAGTGACAAAATCCATAGAAATACTCTCCCACTTCCTCTCGGGAATTGGGAGAGACTGCAATAACCCTGAAGGTCTCCTATGCTCAGCTTTGACCATCTGACAGGTCAAGCATCTGCTAACATGATGTACGACATCGCATTTCATCCCGTCCCACCAGAAATGTTGACGCAGATCACGATACATCTTTGTGATGTCAGGATGAATAGATAACCGTGAACTGTGTGCCTCATCAAGAATGTCTCTGCGTAACTGCTTATCATCGGGTGCAATGACCCGACCAACTTTCCACAAAATGGATTCTGCTACCACAATATCATCATATTCGTCCTTGATAGTTCGCTCGTATCTGTCTTTGATCCGAGGATCTGACTTCTGGACTTCTACTATGTGATCCCATAGACCGCTGAATTGTGGAGGCACGACAATAGATATGGATGCACTCTCCTGAGGATGCTAATCAGTCAAAGCTGCGAGCATATCCCACGTATATAACCAGTTTGCCGTAGCCTCAGCATGTGCTCTCCTGCTAAGCGCATCTGTCACAACGTTTCCCTTACCAGGGTGGTAAGAGGTCGTGTAGTCGTAATCCTTCAGTCGCCCAAGCCACCTGCACTGTCTCATGTTCAGTTCCTTTTGATCGAAGATGTATTTCAACTCTTATGGTCTGTGAAGATCTCAAAGTTCACTTCATAGAGATAGTGTCACCAGATCTTCAAGGCGAAGACAACTGCCGCCAACTCCAAGTTATGGGTGGGGTAATTCTGCTCATGCGGCCTTAACTGATGTGATGCATATGCAACCACGTGACATTGCTGCATCAATACCGCTCCTAAACCTTCTCTTGAATCATCTGTATAAACTGCATAGTCCTGAGTGCTTGAAGGAAGTGCAAGAATGGACGCAATAATCAATCTTTCTTTCAATGTCCTAAAGGCTTACTTGCATGAATCATCCCAAATGAAAGGAACTCTCTTTTGTGTCAATCGTGTCAAGGGAAGAACTATTCGGGAAAAATCATTGACGAAGCGTCTATAATAGTCTGCTAGATCAAGGAAGCTACAAATCTGAGTGACTGCCTTGGGCTGTTCTCAAGACATAATAGCCTCAATATTCGCAGGATCAACTGCGATTCATGCTCTAGAAATGACATGCCTTAGGAATGAGACATGGGATAAGCAAAACTCACACTTGCTCAACTTGGCATACAATTTGTGCTCTCAGAGTGTGTCCAGGACAATTTTCAGATCATTCGCGTGATCCCATTCATTTCGAGAATATATCAACACATCGTCAATAAACATAACCACAAATTTGTCTAAGTATGGATGAAAAATCATGTTCATCAGATCCATGAGTGCTGCAGGGGCATTTGTGAGCCTAATTGACATCACAACAAACTCGTAGTGCCCATATCGAGTTCTGAATGCTATTTTCGGAATATCTGACTGTCGAATCCTCAACTGATGGTAGCCAGATTGAAGATTGATCTTGGAAAATACTGAAGATCCCTATAGTTGATCAAACAAGTAATCAATGCGTGGTAGAGGACAACGGTTCTTCACCGTTATCTTGTTCAGTTATCGATAATCAATGCACAATCTCATCGATCCATCCTTCTTCCTGACAAAAAGGACAGGAGCACCCTAAGGTGAAGTGCTCGGCCTCACAAAACTCAAGTCAAGTAAATCCTGTAACTGCACCTTCAACTCTCTCAACTCATCTGGTGCCATGCGTTAAGGAGCCATCGAGATCGGCTGTGTATCTGGTAGCAATGTGATCTCAAACTCTATCTTTCTCTTAGGCGGCAAACCTGACAAATCATCAGGAAACGCATCAGAGTAGTCTGACACTACATGATGTCCTGGGTCATCAGCTCATGATCGGATGTCTCTCGACCAAATGCTAAATATGAATCACATCCCTGATCAACAAGTCTCTGAGCTCTCAATACTGAGATGTACTCCATTTTGGAGTCATGTAATGTATCCTCAAAGGTAAACTCGGGTAAGTCTGGAATCCTGAAGACAACCGTCTTCCTAAAGCAATCAACTAAGGCATGATGAGCTGACACCAATCCATGCCTAAAATCAAATCAAACTCATCAAGCTGTAATAACAAACAATCTGCGATCATCTCGTGACCGTCAATCAACACTGGTAAGTCTCTGACTATCAGTGAAATGACGAATAACTGGCCACCTAGCCAATAGATGTGTTAAGGAGGATATAGGGCCTCTGCAACTCTACGTAATGAAGCTAGTAATCTTGAAGCAATGAAGGAATGCGTCGCTTAGAATCAAATAAAACATGGAAAGGTCGGCTCAGAAAGAATGGAGCGGGGGCGGCGAAGTGGAGGAAAAAGGCGCGAGCGACTAAAATGGGTGATTCAGGCGGGGTCGGCGGAGTGGAGGAGGACCTCCTGCGGGCGCCGTCTGGACCCCGAGCTCGAGGCAGGAAGAGGGCAAGATTCCAAGGAGGGCTGGGAGGTGGTATCTCAAGCGTGGGCTTAGGTGTTTCCACTGTGGGCTTTCGGGGCACGTGGTAGCAACTTGCAACTTACCGGCACGCTGCTTTTACTGTGGGGAGGAGGGCCATCGGCGCGACAACTGCCCTTTGCGTTGTCGCACTCTGGATATGAGAACCTGAGGGTCAGACTTGCGGCCTGCGAGTATCGCTATAAGTAATGCGGATTGCAGGGTGGAAGGCGACGACTCTCACTTCCCCGCCCTCTCGTCCTTGCAAGGGCTGCTCATCGGGACGTAGAGGGATGACTCCATCTCCATGGAAGATAGCCGGATGGGCATTGCGCGGGAGTTTGCCGATGATTTTCAGGCAGATGTCGTCATTTTTGGGTTTCGGAGGTGCTGTGCGCGGGGGCTTTCGAAAGCTCATCGTGAGCGGCTGCTGGCTTGGGAGGGGCCGTGGGGCCTCACGTGGAGATTTGCTAGATTTGCGGATGGGGGTCTGGATCTTGTGGATCGTATCTCGCGTAGGGTAGCTGAGGTTAGAGGCGTTCCTTTCCTCTCGCGCTCCGTGCATTGTTTGGGTCCTCCTCTGAGAGGCCTTAGGTCGATTGTTCGTATCCTTGCGGACGGCTCGCTCCCGGGATCGGACCCGGAGGTTACCCTGATTCTTTTGGACTGCACCGAGCCCACCTGTGCTATCTCGTTGGCGGAGTTGCGCGTGGGGCGCTTCTCTTTCCCACTACAGATTCGTTTCCTGGATCGGGAGGATCAGCCGGCGCCTCAGAGGGGGGGCGGCGGTGCTGGCCAGTGCCCGACGGATGGCGGTGGGGCGGTTCCGGCCCCAGATGAAACTGGATCGTCATCGACCCGTGGAGACGTTTCGTCTCCTGGTGACTCCGATCGTCATGGCGTCCCAACCGCCACATGCATGGTCTCTCCCCAGAGGGTGACGCCTCGTGTTCTGGCGCCTTTCCAAAGGATCATTTTCGGGACTTACGCCCATATCGTGCTTCGGCGGGGATTTTGCCAGCTCGACCCTTTTTGTCGGGTCGTCTCCTGACCCGCTTCCTGCACAAGATGAACCCCTTGCAGGTTCGGATCTTCAGTTTTCACTCTCGCGGGCTTGCTCCGACCCCCCCTTTTGCGGGGCTTTGGACCAGCGTGCAGGTCCCTTGGGGTCCCCGGTTGGGGACAAGGACGTTCGCCCCGGCGCCTGTGTTGGCGCCCCCTCTGCTGCTCTTTCTTTTGGGCCTTACCGGCCCGCTGCGAACTTGCTTGTTGATTGTCAGCCCCTCCCCCTTGCTGCCCCGGTGCGAGATGCGGGTGAGGCAATGGGGGTCCCCTCTATTTGGGCTCCAATCTTGGCCGAGTTTTCTGAGCTGGGATCGTCCTCGACGATGGCCCCATCGGGGTTTGACTCTGGGAGGATCGGTAAGATGTACAAGAGGCGCCCACGCTCGCGCAGGACCGTCGATGCACTTCCGCCGGTGTCGGCTGCTGTGACTCGTGTGGCTTCTTTGGCTGGAGTCGTCTTTCTTGGGGGATCTTGCAGTGGTGCTTAACGAAGATCCTCACATGGAATGTTAGGGTTCTGGGTGACCCGGAAAAAAGGAGGATCCTTGGTTCTCGCTTCCTTGAGTGGGCTGCGACATCATTTTACTTCAAGAAACCAAGTTGCAATCCTGTCCTCACGACGTTTGGCGCTCTTTCGATGCTGGCACTTTTTCTGATTATCGCATTATTGATGCGGTTGGTGCTTCGGGCGGTGTCCTGGTTGCCTGGAGGGACCGTGGCTTTGTTCTTCTCTCAGAGCTAAGGGGGACCCATATGTTGACGGTCCTCTTGGAGTGCCTCTCTTTGGCTTCGACTATCGCTGTATCCTGCATGTATGGGCCTTGCCTAGCCGCCGACCGGCGGGATCTGTGGGATGACCTTCGATCGGCTAGAGCTTCTTTCCCAGGGGGCACGTGGCTCATTGGTGGCGATTTTAATGTCACGTTGCTCTCCTCCGACCGTCCGGGATTACGTGGTGGCTAAGACCCAGGGTCGATTGACTTTGCGCATTTGTTGGATTCTCTCGAGTTGGAGGTGGTTGACGCCTCAGATACTAAATTCACGTGGCGGAACTCGGGCTCTCGCTCCCGCATTGACCGTTTCATGGTCTCCTCGGAGTTTCTGGACTTATATCCCTCTTGCTTTGCGTCGACCAGGATCTGAACTCGCTCGGATCACTCTCCCCTAATCTGGGACTCGGGGGAGCTCCTGGAGCGCAGGGGTTTTTTCAGATATGAAAAGGCGTGGCTTTTGGAGGAGTCGTTCCACGCGTTGGTCTGTTCACATTGGACCTCCACGGTCGTCTCTGGCTCGGCTGTCTCAAGATTTTCCCAGAAGCTTGTCTCCTTGCGGGGGAGGCTGTGCTCTTTTAAGCGGGAGTCGCGCGCTGCCCGGCGGGTGGCCACAACCTCCGCGGAGGTGATTATCGCGAACCTTGACCAGCTCGAGGATTCCGGCCCTCTCTCTTCCGAGGATCTTGCGAAGAGGGTTGATGCTCTCTGGCAGGTGGCGCTTGAGGACAAGAAGAAGGTGGCGGAGTGGCGCCAGAGATCTAGGCACAAGTGGCTCGTGGAAGGGGACGCCAACACTGCCTTCTTTCATCGTGTTGCCAGCAGGAGACGTCGGGCTAATACGCTGCGTTCGGTCATTGCTGATGGCGTGCGGGTTGCGGGTGATGCGGATATGGGCCATTCGATTGCCAAGCATTTTCGTGATTTCTCTTCGCGGAGCCTGAATCGCAGGTGGAGGTGGTTGGGCCGGGGGGCGGTGAGTCTCTCGCCGGAACACGCCTCGAGCCTGACCTTGCCCGTGACCTTGGAGGAGGTGAAAGCAACCGTTTGGTCCCTTAACGCGGATGGGGCTCCCGAGCTAGACGGTTTCCCGATATCGTTCTATTGAGATTTTCGGGACTTGCTCGCGTCACACGTCTTTGAGGTGGTTCAGGAGTGTTGGGAAAACCGAATGACCTATTCTATTCCATAAGCCCTAGGCTCTCTTATATAGGAGAGTAGCCTATGGGTAAATTACATAAAGAGGATAAAAGAAAAATAAAATAACAAAGAGGTACGGTTAATCTATATGCGTCAACACTCCCCCTCAAGATGGAGCATAGATATCAATCATGCTCAGCTTGGACGCACACTTCTGGAATGGGCCTCGAAGTAATGCCTTGGTGAAAATATCAGCAGTCTGATTCTCTGATGTGACGTGAGATGTAGCAATGAACCCCTTCTGAACCATGTCACGTATGTAGTGACAGTCAACCTCAATGTGCTTGGTCCTCTCATGAAAGGCTGGATTATTTGCAATAAACAAGGCGGCCTGATTGTCACATTCCAACATCATAGGAAGAGGTATATCAATATATAGATCTGCAAGTAAAGATTTCACCCACATCATTTCTGTGCTAGCCTGGGCCATAGCCCTGTATTCTGATTCAGCACTGGATCTAGCTACCACTGTCTGTTTCTTGCTTCTCCATGATACTAGAGCATCCCCAACATAGACTGCAAATCCTGATGTGGACTTCCTGTCCTTGAGGCATCCTGCATAGTCTGCATCAGCACATGCCGTGATAGAGATCTCCTTCCCTTTCTTAAATAGCAAGCATGCACCAGGAGATGATTTTAAATATCTCAGAATCATGTGTATTGCATCCATATGGGCCTGACGTGGTTGCTCCATGAACTGGCTCACACGACTCACTGCAAATGATATATCAGGTCTAGTGATCGTGACATACAGTAGTTTGCCTACCAGTTCTCTGTACCTTCTCTTGTCCACCTCTTCTGTGTCATCATCATAGAGCTTCATGCTAGGATCCATTGGTGTCGTAGCAGGTCGACACCCTAGCATACCTGTCTCAGTCAATAGATCTGTAACATACTTCCTCTGTGACATTACTAATCCATATGGATTTCTAGCAAACTCCAGCCCCAGAAAATATCTAAGGACTCCCAAGTCCTTGGTGACAAACTCGGTCCCCAGCCTTTCCTTTGCCTGCTTAATTCCCTGCTCATCATCACCTGTAATCAAGATATCATCAACATAAACCATGATTACAATGATACCTCTAGCCGTCTTCTGTACAAACAAGGAATGATCAGCATTGGAGCGTTTATATCCTTATTTCTCAAAGAGGTCTGAAAGCTTTTGAAACCATGCTCTGGGGCTCTGCTTAAGGCCATAGATGGCCTTATGTAATCTGCATACCTTGGAACATTCCCCCTCAACAGCAAAACCAGGTGGCTGTTGCATATAGACCTCCTCCTGCAAGTCGCCATACAGAAATGCATTCTTCACGTCCAGTTGATAATGTGGCCAGTCTCTAGCAACTGCAACTGATAACAGGATCCATAGAGTGGAATGACGCGCCACAGGGGAGAATGTGTCAAGGTAATCTACCCCATATGTCTGTGTGAAGCCACGTGCAACCAGGCGTGCCTTGTACCTGTCATTGGAACCATCTGCATTGTGCTTCACTGTAAACACCCATTTGCAACTCACCGGGCTGACATCTGGAGGTATAGGAATCAAACTCCAGGTTCCTCTGGATTGAAGTGCCGCCATTTCTTCTTCCATTGCTAGCCGCCATCTAGCATCCTGCAAAGCGTCATGATGATTCCGTGGAATGTCTGTAGCTGAAAGTGCCAATGCAAACGTCCTGAAGTCTCCAGATAGCCTCTCAAAAGACACAGCTGCTGATAATGGATATTTGGCACAGCTTCTCTTAGGCTTGCGTAGAGCAATCGGAACATCCAAATCATCTGTATTCTCACCATGCTCCTGCAATACATCCTGCTGAGAAATGTCGTCAGATCCATCAACATTAATATTTTCATTACATACCATAGGCGAGCTAGTTGACGGGTCAGGACCATGAGCTGGAGGAGGCCTGCGGGTGTAATGGAATGGTAGTGGGGATACTAGCGGTGGCGGTGGTGGTGGCGGTGGTGGTGGCGGTGGCGGTGGTGGTGACGGTGGTTTTGTTTGTGGCAATGGTGGTGGTGGTGCCATTAATACGGCATCAGGAGATATTGGTGGTAGCTGCATGTCTCCAGATGCTGAAAAGTACATAACAGATTCAAAAAATGTAACATCTGCACTGATCATATACCGCCGACGCACATGATCAAAACACTTGTACCCCTTTTGAGTTCTGGAGTACCCCACAAAGACACACTTGACAGCCCTAGGAGAGAGCTTGTCAGTACCAGGCGACAACTGATGGACGAAAGCGACTGACCCAAACACACGAGGAGTAAGAACGAACAAATCCTTGTCTGGATAAATGAGTGAAAAGGGAATCTGTTCATTCAAGACAGATGAGGGCATACGGTTGATTAAGTAACATGCAGTAAGAACTGCATCACCCCAGTAGGAGTAGGGAGCATTACTCTGTATAAGAAGGGATCTTGTGACATCAAGAAGGTGACGGTGTTTTCTTTCAGCAACCCCATTTTGTTGAGATGTATGTGCACAAGAGGTTTGGTGAATAATCCCTTTTGAGGAGTAGTAATTTGCCAGAGTGTGGGTGCATAACTCTAAAGCATTATCACTTCTTACAAGTTTGACAGATGTGGAGAAAACATTCTGAATTTCATTTAGAAAATGGATAATAATATTTCCTGCTTCAGATTTATTTTTCATAAGAAACACCCATGACACTCTCGAGAAATCATCCACAAAGACAATATAAAACATGTGTCCCTGATGATCAGGAACACGACTCGGACCCCAGACATCTATATGAAACAACTCAAATTTGGAGTTACTACTCCGACCTGGACGACTGGAAAGGACGACCTGTGATGCTTTCCCAACTGACATGCCTCACACTGGATAGGTGTGTGAGAGAGACCATAGGGTAGAACTCGACACAACTTCTGAAGCGGTAAATGACCAAAACACAGATGCCACATGAGAGGAGATACTTGTCCAGCAGGAGAAGATGTGGTTCCGGCAAATGGGGTCTGGTTCAGACGGTAAAGGCCTCCTTGCTCATAGCCATGACCAATCACGTTGCCCGTACGGATGTCCTGAAAAATCAAAGAAGATGGATCAAAAATAGCTCGACAATGGAGATCCTTCGTAATCTGACTAATTGACAACAGATTCATAGAAAAATGCGGTGCATGTAGGACATTCTTAAGCTGCATAGAAGATGTCAATCTAATCTCCCCCTGACCCGTGATAGGGGAATGCGTGCCATTAGCAATCACTACTGTCCGTCCTGGAGGGATCTGAGTGTATCCTGTAAGTAGACTCTGGTCGCCACATAGATGATGTGTAGCGCCTGAGTCCATGATCCATGGCAATGTATTAGATCTACTACTGTGGAGTGCAAGTGTACTACCTGAAGTACTAGTAGATGCAGAGGCAGAAGCAGCAGCATCAGTATGACTCTCTGTAGTCGGTGCTGGACCAGATGGTGGGATGATGCCCCTGAGGCGGGCAACTAGATCATCAAATCGTTGATCCAAGGTAGCAGCAGATGGTGGCTCTATCTGCTCAGCGGCTCGTGCAGATGCAGGGAATCCGTGTTTCGAATAGCATGTGTCTTCATTATGTCCAACTCGGTGGCAGTATGTGCATGTTGGCCTAGTACGGCCACCCCTTCCACGAGGTCCACGTCCACGGCCCTGTGGATGAAATCCGCGGCCTCTGTTTGCCGCCATGGCTGAGGAATTCTGACTCGCAGCTGCTGAAGGTACTGTGATCCTACTCAATCTGTGAAAGGCTTCCTCCATGGGAGGAATAGTCGAGTCTGCCAAAATCTGAGATCGTGCTGCCTCATACTCTGGATCGAGTGCGGCGAGAAACACATCCACCATCGTCGCATTCCTGTATGTCTTCTGCTGTTCTGGCGTGGCGGTAAGAGGCATGAAGCTATAGAGCTTCTCGAACATCCCTCTCAGTGATGTGTAGAGAGAATGTAAAGGACGACCATTCTGCTTGATGGTGAAGATATCATGCTGGAGTTGCAGAATCTTTGTCTCGTTCTTTGCCTGGGAATATGTAGTCGCCAGAATGTCCCACATATCCTTCGCTGTGGGTTGATGGAGAATGTCATTGGCAATCTCAATTGCCAACGTGCCAGATAGCCAAACTTTGGCGTATGCGTCATCAGCCTCCCAGGAGGCATAGGTTCCAGTCTTCTCAGCAGGCTCTGGTTCGGTAAGAATATGCTTCTTACCCGTAGACTTCATCATGCTCATGAACTGCATTGCCCACAGTTATAGTTGGTACCATCCATCTTGACAATAGGCGCTGGACCACGGAATGCGCCAATAGATGGGATATCTGCCTTGCTCTCTGACATATTAACAAATGAAGACTGGAACGATTGACAAACACTGTGATTTGTCTACAACGACATAAATGGGTTTAGTTGCACGTGTAGACCTCACGCAACCAAACCCATGATGATGTTCTGGGTCTTAGGACTGGAAACCGTGCACCCGTGCAGGACTCGGTGCACTCGATGCGCACTGGATGCGCAATAGATCACGTGTTCTGGGGATTGGGTGCGCTGGACACGCGCACTGGATGCGCTGGGCGCGCGCTGTGGATGCGCGTATGGCTTACGCACGTAGAAGATCACGCGCGCACACCCAGCCTTGGATCACGCTGTGGATGCGCACGCTGTGGATGTGCGGTCAGGCGCTGGAGATGTGCTGGATGCGCCGGTCACGCGCGATGACGCGCAATGGATGTGCGCGCGCTGGAGAGGTGCTAGATGCACAGGTCACGCGGTGGCGCGTGCCGTAGATGCGCCGTAGATGCGCACAACGCCTGAGATGCGCCTGCGATGCGCACAAGAGGCGCTGGAGGTGCACAGATCGGAGGAGATGCACCCGAGTAGGAGGGCGGCGCCGATCTGCAGAGAAGAGAGAGAGAAAAGGGGCCGGCGGGTGTGGTGGGTAGGGTTAGGGTTTCGAGAACTCCGGTCTAGGACCATCGCTCTGATACCATGTTGGGAAAACCGAATGACCTATTCTATTCCATAAGACCTAGGCTCTCTTATATAGGAGAGTAGCTTATGGGTAAATTACGTAAAGAGGATAAAAGAAAAATAAAATAACAAAAAGGTACGGTTAATCTATATGCGTCAACAAGGAGTTTTGCCTTCAGAACGTGGGGTTTGAGGGGATCAATCGAGCGCTGCTCGTTCTCCTAACTAAGCACGGGGCGGCGGAGCGCATTGAGGATTTCCGGCCCATTGCCCTCTCTAACGGGCTGTACCTTATTGTGGACAAGGTATTTGCTGTCCGCCTCAATAGGGTGTGTTAACATATATATTAGTGTTCTTTGTGTCTCTCTGTTATTTTTATTTTCTGCTGTATGCTTTATGTAATTTACCCATAGGCTACTCTCCTATATAAGAGAGCCTAGGGCTTATGGAATAAACAACTCTTTCATTTTTCCCAACATGGTATCAGAGCGACGGTCCTAGACCGGAGTTCTCGAAACCCTAACCCTACCCCACCCCACCCGCGAGCCCCTCTCTCTCATCGCCGGCGCCGCCAACGCTTCTGCCCCGCCACTGCGCCTCCGCCGGTGCCTCTGCGCCTGTGCGCCCCCACTGCGCGCCTGCTAGCGCCCCTGCGCGCCTGCCTGTGCGTCTCTGCGCGCGAGCACCTTCACGCGCCACTGCGCGCTCGTCTGAACGGTTGACCTTGCGTGCTTGTACCTGTGCGCCTGACCTCGCCTGCGCCTGTGCGTAACTTCTCGCTGCACGACTGACCGGTTGACCTTTTGCGTTCCTTCGAGGTCAGAGGGCACCGAGGAGCCCAAAGCGTGTGCGAAGCCCTAAAGAGCACACCATCACCTACATGGGTTTAGTTGTTTGAGGTCTACACAAGCAACTAAACCCGTCTATGTCATTGTAGACAAATCTTATCTTCAGTCAATCGCTCCAGTCTTCAGTTTCCAGTATGTCAGAAAGCAAGACGGATATCCCATCCATTAGCGCATTCCGTGGTCCGGCGCCTATCGTCAAAATGGACGGTACAAACTATGAACTGTGGGCGATGCAGTTCATGAGTATGATGAAGTCAACGGGTAAGAAGCACATTCTTACGGAAGCAGAGCCTGCTGAGAAGACTGGAGCCTATGCCTCGTGGGAGACCCGATGACGCATACGCCAAAGTTTGGTTATCTGGAACGTTGGTGATTGAGATTGCCAATGTCATTCTACATCAGCCCACAACCAAAGACATGTGGGGCATTCTGGCGGTCACATACTCTCAGGCGAAGAATGAGACGAAGATTCTGCAACTCCAGCATGATATATTCACTATAAAGCAGAATGGTCGCCCTCTACATTCACTCTACACATCCCTACGAGGGATGTTCGAGAAGCTATACAGCTTCATGCCCCTGACAGCCACGCCAGAACAACAGAAGACGTATCAGAATGCGACTATGGTGGGCGTGTTCCTTGCTGCACTTGATCCAGAGTATGAGGCGGCACGATCCCAGATTTTGGCCGATTCTACTATTCCTCCCATGGAGGAAGCCTTTCATAGACTGAGCCGCATCACCGTCCCTTCCACGACCACGAATCAGAATGCTTCAGCCATGGCTGCCAACAGGGGTCGTGGGTTTCATCATCAGACTTGTGGACGTGGACCTCGTGGTAGAGGAGGCCGCACTCGGCCAACATGTACCTACTGTCATCGCGTCGGACACAATGAAGACACATGCTACTCTAAGCATGGATTTCCTGCATCTGCACGAGTTGCTGAGCAGATAGAGCCTCCATCTGCTGCCACTTTGGATCAGCAGTTCGATGATCTAGTTGCCCGTCTAAGGGGCATTATTCCCCCATCTGGCCCGGCACCTACTACTGAGAGTCAATCTGATGCTGCTGCATCTGCCTCTGCATCTACCAGTGCTTCAGGTAGCATACTTGCATTTACCAGTAGTAGATCAGATACAATACCTTGGATTATGGACTCGGGCGCTACACATCATCTATGTGGCGATCAGAGTTTACTTACAGGATATTCTCAGATTCCACCAGGCAGAACAGTAGTCATTGCCAATGGTACACATTCCCCCATCACTGGTCAGGGGGAGATTAGACTGACATCTTCTATGCAGCTCAAGAATGTGTTACATGCACCTGATTTTTCAATGAATTTGTTATCAATCAGTCAGATTACGAAGGATTTACAATGTCGGGCAATTTTTGATCCATCTTCTCTTATTTTTCAGGACATCCGTACGAGCAACGTGATTGGTCGTGGCTATGAGCAAGGAGGCCTCTATCGCCTAAATCAGACTCCATTTGTTGGAACCTCATCCCTTTCTACTGGACCAGTATCTCCTCTGCTGTGGCATCTGCGCTTTGGGCATCTACCGCTTCAGAAGTTGCGTCGTGTGTTACCCCAGGGTCTTCTTCACACATCTATCCAATGTGAGGCTTGTCAGTTGGGAAAGCATCACAAGTCTACCTTTCCCAGTCATCCAGGTTGGAGTAGTACCTCCAAGTTTGAGTTATTTCATATTGATATCTGGGGTCCGAGTCGTGTACCTGATCATCAGGGACACATATTTTATATAGTTATTGTGGATGATTTCTCTCGTGTGTCATGGGTATTTTTGATGAAAAATAAATCTGAAGCAGGCAATATTATTATCCATTTTCTGAATGAAATTCAAAATGTTTTTTCCACATTTGTGAAATTTGCAAGAAGTGATAATGCCCTAGAACTGTGCATTCATGTCCTAGCCAACTACTACTCCTCAAAAGGGATTATCCATCAAACATCCTGTGCTTATACCTCTCAACAAAATGGGATCGCTGAAAGGAAACATCGCCACCTACTAGATGTCACAAGATCACTTCTTATACAGAGTCATATTCCTTATTCTTACTGGGGTGACGCGGTTCTCACAGCATGTTACCTAATTAACCGTATGCCATCCTCTGTCTTGGATGAACAGATTCCTTTTTCCCTTATCTACCCTGGGAGGGATCTGTTTTCCCTTACTCCTCGTGTGTTTGGTTCAGTTGCATTTGTCCACCAATTGTCTCCTGGTACTGACAAGCTCTCTCGTAGGGCTATCAAGTGTGTGTTTGTTGGGTACTCCAGAACTCAAAAGGGGTACAAGTGTTTTGATCCTTTGCGTAGGCGGTATATGGTCAGTGCAGATGTTACATTTTTTGAATCCGTAATGTATTTTCATCCTCAGGTGATCAGCAACTACCTCCATTGCCTACCGATGCCATATATATGACACCACCACCTCCAGCACCATCACCACCACCACCACCACCGCCACCAGCTCCACATACTATACCCATTTCACCACTACCATTCCATTATACCCGCATGCCTCCTCCAGCTCATGGTCATGACTCATATCCTAGCTCGCCTATGGTATGTACTGAAGATACTTCTCTTGATGGATCTAATGATATTTCTGAGCAGGATATGTTGCAGGGGCCTGATGAGCAACTGATTTAGATGTTCCTATTGCTATACGCAAATCGAAGAGGAGCTGTGCTACATATCCATTATCAGCTTCTGTGTCATTTAAGCGAGTATCTGGGGACTTCAGGAGCTTTACGGTTGCCTTGTCCGCTGTAGATATTCCACGGAATTATCAAGATGCTCTGCAGGATGGTAGATGGCGTCTATATATGGAGGAAGAAATGGCAGCACTTCAATCTAGGGGAACTTGGAGTCTAGTTCCTATACCTGCAGATGTGACCCCGGTGAGCTGCAAGTGGGTATTTACGGTGAAGCAAAATGCAGATGGCAGTATTGATAGATACAAGGCCCGCCTTGTTGCACGTGGCTTTACGCAGACATACGGGGTGGATTACCTTGATACATTCTCGCCAGTAGCCCGTCACTCTACTCTACGGATCTTGCTGTCAGTTGCAGTCACTCGAGAGTGGCCGCTATATCAGTTGGATGTCAAGAACGCGTTCTTATATGGAGACCTGCAGGAGGAAGTCTATATGCAACAACCACCCGGTTTTGCTGTTGAGGGGGAGTGTTCCAAGGTGTGCAGACTCCATAAGGCTATCTATGGTCTTAAGCAGAGCCCCAGAGCATGGTTTCAGAAGCTCTCAGACCTCTTTGAAAAACAGGGATACAAACGCTCTAATGCCGATCATTCCTTGTTTGTACAGAAGATGCAATTATGGTCTACGTAGATGACATCTTGATTACAGGAGATGATGAGCAAGGCATAAAGCAGGCGAAAGAGAAGCTGGGGAGCGAATTTGTCACTAAGGATCTTGGAGTCCTTAGATATTTTCTGGGGTGGAATTCGCTAGAAATCCGTATGGGTTAGTAATGTCGCAGAGAAAATATGTTACGGACCTGTTGAGTGAAACATGTATGCTTGGGTGTCGGCCTGCTACGACACCAATGGACCGCAGCATGAAGCTATACGATGATGACACAGAGGAGGTGGACAAAAGAAGATACAGAGAACTAGTAGGCAAGCTGCTGTATGTCACGATCACTAGGCCCGATATATCCTTTGCAGTGAGTCGTGTGAGCCAGTTCATGGAGCAACCACGTCAGGTTCATATGGATGCCATACATATGATACTTAGATACCTCAAATCATCTCCAGGTGCAGGTTTGCTATTCAAGAAGGGCAAGGGGATATCTATCTCAGCATGTGCGGATGCAGACTATGCAGGTTGTCCCAAGGACAGGAAGTCCACCTCGGGGTTTGCAGTCTACGTTGGAGATTCTCTAATCTCATGGAGGAGCAAGAAACAAACGGTGGTAGCCAGATCGAGTGTTGAATCTGAATATAGGGCTATGGCCCAGGCTAACACAGAGATGATGTGGGTAAAGGCTGTACTTACAGATCTATATATAGATGTACTACTTCCTATGAACTTAGAATGTGACAATCAAGCAGCCTTGTTCGTTGCAAACAATCCAGCATTCCATGAACGGACCAAGCATATTGAGGTCGACTGTCACTTCATACGTGACATGATTCAGAAGGGGTTCATTGCTACATCTCATGTTACCTCAGAAAATCAAACTGCTGATATATTCACCAAGGCACTACTACGAGGCCCATTCCAGAAGTGTGCGTCCAAGCTGAACATGATTGATATCTATGCTCCATCTTGAGGGGGAGTGTTAACATATATATTAGTGTTCTTTGTGTCTCTCTGTTATTTTTATTTTCTGCTGTATGCTTTATGTAATTTACCCATAGGCTACTCTCCTATATAAGAGAGCCTAGGGCTTATGGAATAAACAACTCTTTCATTTTTCCCAACAGGGTGCTCTCGCACCTTATCTCTCCTTACCAGTCGGCTTTCGTACCGGGCAGACAACTTGGGGACTGTCTGGTCTTGGCTTCTGAGATGGTGGCGGACTGGAAGCGGCTTGGTGTGAAGGCTATGCTTTGGAAGGTCGATTTTGCGTAGGCTTATGATACTCTTGATTGGCGCTTCCTGTGGGAAGCGTTGCATCGGCGAGGTTTTCCGAGCATTTGGATATCATGGATGAGGCGTTGTATTACTACGGCTTCTATGGCGGTGCTCGTCAATGGCCGCCCGGAGGGTGGCTTTTTCAGCCTCAACAGGGGGTCAGGCAGGGATGCCCTCTGGCCCCTCTTTTTTTTGTCATTTCGGCATATACTTTGGCGTGCATGTTGTCGCAGGTGCAACATGGTGGCCTTTTCTCGGGGTTCTCCAAGGGCGATATCCTTATTCCTCTAATCCAGTACGCCGACGACACACTCTTCTTCATTGAGGGGGGCATGGAGATCGGTGTTGTCGCTACGGTGCTTGAGCTCTTTGCTGAGCTTTCAGGCCTCGTCCAAAATCGAGAAAAATCACCGTTGGTTCCCTTTGCCTTCCCGGAGGAGGAGGCGCGTGCCTGCTCGGAAGATCTGGGGGTGGGCTGCGGTAAGTTGCCATTTCGTTACCTTGGCATGCCGCTAACGGTGGGGCGGTCGAGGTTGGCGGACTGGCTTCCGGTGGTTGAGAAATTGGAGGGCAAGTTGGCAGGATGGCGTTCTTCCATCCTATCTTGAGGGGGGAGGTTGGTCCTCCTAAAGGCGGTTATGGCGGCAATTCCGATCTTCTTCATGTCCGCACGGATGCTCCCGAAGGGGATTCGTTTGCGTATTGAGAAGGTGATGAGGAGATTCCTCCGGCGCGGTTGCGGGCAGAATGGTAGGGGGATGCACTTGGTGGATTGGGATACTGTTACCTTGCCAAAGGCGGATGGGGGGTTGGGGGTTCGACGTTTGGATGCTATGAACGAAGCTCTAACTCTGAAATGGATCTCGAAAATTTGGGGGAGGGATGACGATCTCTGTTGCACCCTACTTCGTCGTATCTACGGTTTTGATACTCTTGGGGCTCCTGTACTTCCTACGGGGGTGCCCCCGTCCCCGTTCTGGAGGGGGATCCTCGCGGTGCTCCCTCGTTTTCACGAACTCTTCCGGCCCATCCTCGGCAACAGCCTTTCTTTTACGTTTTGGGCCGACAATTGGACTGGTGATGGGGCTCTCGCCATCCGCTTCCTGCGGTTATTTTCCTTGGCTGCGGAATGGGGCGTAAAGGTGGCTGACGTTTGGTGTGACGGGAACTGGATGCCCCGTTTCTGCACAAATTTTTCGGACCAGAGGATCGAGGATTTCCTTCGTCTGTGTGACTCCTTAGTTGATTGCGAGGGCCCCAGCGGGGGGAGAGACCATAGGGTTTGGCGGGGCTCCCTTTTCTCGGTCAGGAAGGCCTACACGGTGATTCGCAGACCACCTCCTGCTCCCTCCGAGGCTCTTGTTAAAGACTGCTCATTGATTTGGGAACTTTGCCTCCCTGAACGGATTGGCTTCTTCCTTTGGCTCTTCAGGCGCAAGCGCTTGATGACTCGTGATCGGTGCGCGCGTTTTCTTGGCTCCCCTTCAGAGGCGTGCTACCTTTGTGGGATGGGCAATGAATCGATCGAGCACTTGTTCTTCACCTGCTCGTGCACGGCTGGTTTGTGGGCAAGTTTGGACTTCGGCTGGGTCAGCACATCATCTTTTGACGCCTTCTGGGACTCGTTCCGTTCGGCCCGTCTGCGACCACGGTTTGTGTTTTTGGGGCCGCTTTCTTTGCTATGGAGTATTTGGCTGGCTAGAAATTCCCCGGTGTTTTCGGGCCTGAGGTTCTATGTTGAGAATGTTTTATTTCAGTTCAAGGCTTTTGTGGAAGCCTGGACCTCTCTGTGATGCTTCTCGCTTGTATTTCTCCTTCTTTTTCCTCTTACTCTTTTTTAATTAATACATTGGGGAGGGCACCATAGCGCGCTACCCCTTTTTGACTTTCAAAAAAAAGGTCGGCTCAAGACTAAGACCATATCTTTTACTACAGTAGCCACTGATCATGCCTGCTCCTCAGTCACTGCATGTAACTGACCCTGTCTAGCTGGACCGTACTCGAACTAGCCACGCTCTGTGTCTGTCTCGGTGGCCTCATGAAGTTGGAGTTCCTACCACGAAAAGTCCTAGTATGATGTTCCTGTAGTTGTGAAGATTATAACTACGGTCGAGGCTCACTAGAATCCTGGGGGCACTGAGACCGGTAGTGACCCCACTGTTGCACACGTATCATCGTACATACGGGGTAGGCATACTAATCGTATCGATGCTCCGAGTCGGTTCTGTCGGGGGTCTCTACTCTCTGCCACCCAGATGGTCGAGCTGGACTGGTGCTACGTCCGGCAAGTGCTCCTCCTAAAGTAGTTATTGGAGATAAGCGAGCATTGCCAGAGAATGCCGAACCTGAAGGATGAAACCGCGTAGTTGATTTCTGCTGCTGCTGAAACGATCGTCGAATCGGCCCGAATGATCGTTATGGTGTGGGTATCATTCCAGATGAACTCCCAAAGCGCCTCTCTCTGATATCCTCAAACTTCTCCGCTGCATCAGTAGCCTCGAACATAGATGTGAGACATAATCCATCCATCTTCTCCTACACCTCTTCCCTCGTACCTCTGTTGAACTTCTCCAAATTCTCTTCGGAAATGCACCTGCCGCTGGTGTCTATCGCGACAGCTTGGTGTAGCAAACAAAGTATTGTCTAGCTGCCATCCGCCCCTATCGAAGCTCTACTAATAATCGACGCTGGGACTCCTTCCACTTCCCAGAAAAGAAGTGGGATCTGAATCTCGTCTCGAAATCGTCTCATGTGGGCTCACGTCCCATCTCGGAAATTGTCGCCTCCCACCATCTCTCAACGAATGCTGTCAATGAATACTCTATAAAAGATAACCACGCGTCTCATGATACACAAATCATCCGAAGTAGCTTCATCACCCTCTCCAGCCATTGCTCGGTCTCATTTGATGCTGGTACCCTTGAACATGGCCACACTGGCTCACTGATAGAAAGTAAAAATCGACTGATGCATGGGAATGATAGAATGGTCAGGTGAACTCGTCGGCAAAAGGTACAAGGTCTTGCTCCCTGTCATGATCTCTATCCTCTGCTCCATGTGATGGCATCTCCTCATGTTGATCATCAAACTGAGGCTGCTGAACCTCTACAGACTGGGGTTGATCTTGTCGTGTTCCATCCTGAGATGGATGGTAATTGAAATCAGAGAGCTCCTCGAATCTCATCTTGATATAAGTCAGTCAGTCTGCAATCTTTGTTTACCGAGCCAAGATCTGGTCCTGCTGATCTCGCATGGCAGTCTATTGTTGCTGGAGATCGGTGAGGGCGGTCAGGATGCGCTCCAAACGATCCACCATCTCCTGACCAGCTCTAGATGCCATGGTTCTACACGAGATCCAATATCATTAATCATAATAGTTGACATTCACTGATATTTTTATCTGTGCTTTTCTCTTCTTAGGATACTATATGAAAATTAATTGCAATTGGTGACATCTGTGGTTATTGAATTTGTATATCATTCTTTCCCTTCTCAGACTCGCGACAAGTCAGAGGATTGTCGCTATCCGAGAACTTAATGCGTCCGAAATTATAATACTGTGAATGTGTGCCTCATGGTACCACTACTATAATACCAAACCGTGACGCTCCAGGATCCGAGTTACCCGTTTACACATCATTCGCAATATTATATTCGCTATTGATCGTATTAGGTTACCGAAAATGAGGGAAAATTTTTCGCTGCTCAAATGACATTCACAATAATGATATGCAACCACATAGCTAACAAGTGTCACCAATTTTATTTTTACATTAATTTCCACATATATTTACATGTGTCAAAAGAAACTGGCATTCTGTATATGTATCCCAAAATAGAACATAAGAGAGAAATAAGCATATGAGAGTTACATATAACCTGTACAAAAGCTATAATGTGTACCGTAAATAGAAACTGCCTGAACTGCGGAAGCTCAAGGTCTAGATGTCAATCTACTAGGCCGCAGACGTCTTGCCTGCCATTCATGTTAGGAAGAAAAGTGTCAACAATGGTTGAGTACAGTCTAATTAATTAAATTAAAAATAACATGTATTTCAGTGGTTTCAAAAGAAAGCAAGTAGATAGTGTTGACATGCGAGTTTATTAAGTTGCTTGCATTGAAGTTGGTTTTCAAGCTGTTTTATATATGCGTCCCCTTGATTAATCACCACCTTAACTATTTCCACTTAATATTCTTATTTAATTATAAAATCAATATTTATGCAAACATCATTTTATTATATATAAAACATGTTGATGGATCTTAGAAGATGTAGATGATATGTTTCTTATTCTAATATTTGACATTGTCTAATTCCTCAAGCTCTGTGGATAGTCTGTGGTCTTGGTCTGGGTGAGACCTCATACTATGACTCTAAGGTAGGAAGAATGCCTTAGGGTTGGGGTGCCTCCGTAGGCATGCAGTGGAGTGTAATGCATCCTAACTAAGTTCCCTGCACGTCAACTAGTTTCACCTAACAACATGTAGTAGTAGCTCTCATTCTAGTACAGAAGATTTCCGTACCACGATCCTTTGTTTCTTTCTATTGTTGTGAAATATCATATGTGATGATGGATCTTATTAAATATTGATGATTGATGGTTGATTGTTGATGATTGATAGTTTCTAGGATCTAATCTCTTTCCTTGCCAGTACCTACTGGTGCTGAACAGTAACCACAACTCAAATCCATCTGACAATGATCTTTTCATTGCCAGTACCTACTGGCGGAATAGTAACAAAAGACTCTAGCGGTGAGGAAGCCTCCTAAGAGACTCTTCTGTCTCACCCTCCCAGTGAAAGTGCGGTCCAGGAGAGGGCTAGGCACACACCAAAGCTACGCCCCTAAGATGGGCAGGAGTAACTTCCGGATCAAGTCACTCCAAAACTGACCCGACCGGTACATGTAAAACATGCTCAAAAAGCAAAACCAAGGATCCTCTTGCCTAGACACCCTGCTGAAAATAAGATCAGCGGAACTGGTCAAACTAAAGCATCTGGATCCCAACGAAGTGTAAAGCTGCGAGCTCGCGAAAAATCGTACAAAAGACTAGGATTTTAGACCCACGCACAAGGTGGCCGCTGTCCTAACTGGGCTTCCTATCTCCTACCCAACTGAAGGTCACCGCACCCTTGCACAATCAGGTGTAAGGGTCACCTTGACCGACTCATAAATCATTCATGAATGATTCACAACAACTAAGTATTTCACAGATTTCATAGTAATGTATGTCACTTAAGTTCCTTGATCTGATAAAGCACTGAGATTCCTGAACTCTAATGATTTGGTCTGGAACTTAGAGTCAATTTCATGCAAAGTCCCTAATGTTTTTATCTTTAAGATCATGACATTAGAAGTTGTTCTTGGATTTAGATTTGAGTTCAATTCTATGCCAAATTACCCAACTCTTTTCTTCTTTAACTTATGGGATTTTTTTAAACTCTTTTCCCCTCCCAAGAGACACTTTCGTCTCGCCTTCTAAGTGGAAGTGCGGTCCAATAAAGGGCTGTCTACTCCAAAACTACGCCCCTGAGACGGGTGGGAGAGATTCTCCGAAAGAGTCACTCCAAAAGCTAGCCCGGTCGGTTCGGGCAAACGAGCTCATAAAGCAAAATCAAAACTGAGGGTCCCCCAGCCTAGACACCCTAAGAACATAGGTTCAATGGAACTGGTCAGAAACTTGGATCCCAATGAAGCGTAAAAACATTGCGAGCTCGCGTAAAAATAGGACAAAGGACTATGATCTTAGACCCATGCACTAGGCAGCCGCTGCCCTAACTGGGCTTCCTATCTCCCGCCCAGTTGAGGGTCACCGCACACTCACACAGTCAGGTGTCAGGGCCACCACGACTGCCATTAATAATTATCGATCATGATTTACAATGATATGGATGCACTTAAATTTCTAGAAGTATATTTATGATGGTCTTACTTAGAAATTCATAACTCACCCTCATGTAAAGCTTTATCATTCAGATTTCTTATCGTATACTGGCATTCTCTTTATTTAAAACGGTCTTCAACATTGAATGACGGAACATGCTTTCCAACAACAATCTTCTCCCTCGCAAAGTGGGAAACATGATCCATACACTATACACGATCAAGTTACATGAGATTGTTTGAAATCTTTAGATGTATACATTTAATTAGCCTTAGATATGTAGATTGGATTGATCAATATTTATTTTCAAAGCCTCTAATTCATAGAAATTCTATCAGCTACTGAGATCTCATGAAAATGAAGCAATGTCAGGCTGCTCTTATTTGCAGCTGAACCATATCCAACAATAATTGTCTGAGTCAACTATCAACATGATTCCTTTGGTCAAATCTTTCAATAGTATAGGATCGTCGGTTCCACATAAGGTAGGATCCTTAGGAAGTATTTAGCTTGATGAACATGTTATCCCTTGAACAAAAGTTTCTAGCTTGAGGGCAACCAAATCAAATCGGTTTGTTATTTTTGCATATTTCGTGTAACTTGTCCGTCTATCAAGTTGAGATTCTGGGGTGGTGTATGTTTCAATACATGGATGGCTAACTACAGAAAAGAACCCACAAGACAAAGTTCAGAGAGCACATGCATGATTCTTACTTGACTTCTCAAATAATTATCCCTATTTGAAAAAGGTCAGAGCGTTTGGACTTAAAGACTGACTTTGGAATAGTGCTCCTACCCTATACATACACAAGCATACACACTATCATTTCTTAGTAGTCACATCTTCATTGTTGCATTATTCCATCAATATGTCTCACATATGTTATCTTTTAGGTCCAGCACATGGACAAATCACGAGATACGATATATAAATTAAATATGGGTCATCATACCCTCTTTTTTTTTTTTTTGACGGCTCAAAATAGGGGGAGACACGCGATGGTGTTCGCCCCAAAATATTATAAATAAAGAATAGAGCGAGATACTTACAAGGTGAAGCGGGGAACGAAGAAAGAGGTGGGGGACAGAGAAAATACAACAAAAAGGCAACCAGCCCACAAGGCCCAACTACGTAGACCAGTCACCGATTAAAATGGAAGCCGCGGCATTGACGTTCTCCACGTAGAAGCGGGCACCCGAGAAGATAGATTCATTGCGAGCCCTCCATATCGACCAAAGGCGCGCAAGAGGGCCAAGCAAGTGTGAACGGGGACGTCTTCTGTTGGCCCATAGAATTTGGCAAAAGTCCTCCGTACTGGCAGAACGAGCCCAGGCGACCTCATCCCAAATCCGGGAAACCGATGAGCACAGGAAGAAGAGGTGGTCCGCCGATTCCTCAGCCACCCCACAGAGCTGGCATAGGGTGCTGGAGGTGCGAAGAATGGTGGCGCATCGGTCGCGAGTCATCAGCCTTCGATGACGAAATACCCAGAAGAAGAAGGTGATCCTAGCAGGTAGGCGGAGCCCCCAAAGGAATGCGCAATCACGAACCATGGAAGCATCCACAGGCGGAGGAAGAGGGAGCAGGGCAGGGAAGGCCTTGCGGGAGGAGAACGGACCACTCCTCCAAGCCCAGTGGTCCCGCCCGCCAGCTGGGGGGGGGGAAGAAGAGAGGGCCTCCAACAACGAAGCCAAGTCGTTGACGCGTTGGTCAGAGAGTGACCCCGAGAAGGCGGGGCACCAGCCGCCGTTGTTCCAGTAGTCCGCGACGGTGGCCAAGCGGTTGGACGCCAGGGAGAAGAGCCGCGGAAAGCGAGACCTGAGAGTGCCACTCCCCGTCCAATCGTCGAGCCAGAAGTTGAATATATTACCTGATCCCAGCACCGGGGAGAAGAGCGAACGGTTTTTCTGAAATATTTCAAAAATGTTTCGCCAAAATGGAGAAGAGCGAGCGGGGCATGTCCCACGGATGAAGGAAAACCAATCCATGCCCATAATCGCGCGCAGGACGCCTCCCAAGAAAGAATCATCTTTGCCCCAGACCTTAAGCACCCACTTTAAAAGCAAAGCCTCATTGACCCGCTCCAAGGGCCGAACACCAAGGCCCCCCGCTCTCTTAGGCCGAGTAACCACATCCCAAGCAACTAAGTGAATCCCGCGGCCGCTGCCCTCCGCCCGCCCCCATAAAAATCTTCGCATGCTTTTTTCCAAGCGTAGGCGAACACCCACAGGTATCTTGCGAACCGAGAGAAAGTAAATGGGAATCGCGGAGAGAACCGAGTTAAGAAGAACAAGGCGACCACCACGTGAGAGTAAGGATGCCTTCCAGCCCGCCAAGCGCGAGTCCACCCGGTCCAGGATCATCCTCCAGTCATTCAAGCGATTCCTGCCCGACGAAATAGGGACACCGAGGTAGGAGAGAGGGAGCTCCCCAATCCGCGAGCCAAGGATAAGGCTGCACTCGGCCACCTCCGGCGCGGACAGGCCGAAGGGAATGAAGCAGCATTTGTCATAATTAATCGTTAAGCCCGATAATTCGCCAAATAGGGAGATGACGTGTGCCATGCCAGCCACAGCGTCAGTGTTCCCCTCAATGAAGCACATGGTGTCGTCCGCAAACTGAATAATAGGGACACATAATCCATCCTTCTGAAAGCCCGCAGAGAGGCCAGCATCAATGACACCGTGCACCATCCTGGTCAGGACATCCGAGGCGAGAACAAAAAGCATAGGGGCTAAAGGACAGCCCTGCCGCACCCCCCTACGGGGTTGGAAGAGACCGCCAACCGGACGTCCGTTAACAAGCACAGATAGGGAGGCCGTGGAGATACATCTGCGCATCCAAGAAATCCAAGCACTAGGGAAGCCTCGCCGGTGAAGAACAGCCCAAAGGAATTTCCAATCAAGGGAATCATAAGCTTTAGAAAAGTCGATCTTCCAAAGGAGACCTTTCTTTTTCTCGCGTTTCCAATCCGCCACAATTTAAGCCACTCTTATGCAAGAGCATCCAACTCAAAACCTTATAGTTTGGGAGGAGAGGTAACTTTCACAATTTGTTATATTTTGGAAGAACAATGCAACATCAATTAGAAGATGAATCGGTCCAACTATTAATTTAAACTGAATACTACGACTCATCTATAAATTTGGTGCTAAAAATAAAAAACAACAACCCTCAATCTATAAGGTATAAACATCTCATCCCTGCTAATTTCCGATATTTTTATGTCTTTCTACCTATCTTTATCATATATTTCTGTTAGTAATCTCAACAATCATTAAAATCAATCTCTCAGGAACATCCTTTAGATTCTAAACCCACAATAAACCAAACTAAGACAGAAGGATAATGCACATAACTTCCCCAATTCTTCATCTTAGAATATGGATCTCGAGCCACATGTGGCAGCAAGAGAAGGCTGAGATTGTACCTTTGATCTTTAAGGTTTGGAGATCAATTGCATGTAGCAGCAACCCCCCCTCCCAGCTGTTTGAACAACAGATCCAATGGGGAGAAGGAGCAGCAACCCCTGGAGCAATGGCGAAGATGGTTGGGCTCCCATTTGGCTGAAATAGCCACCAAGAGTAGTGGACATAGCCCTCTAGTGGCTGCTGGACAGCAGCAATGTTGGTGCAACTTGTAGCAGCAAGAGGGAAAGGAAAGAGGCCCTCGGTGGAATTTGGGGAAAATAATGGAAGAAAAAGGAGAGGAGAGGGGTGGGAATGTTCAGGAAGGCGCTAAGCGGTATTCAATCGGAGGGGTCACTGCATAGAGAGTATGCGGTATGCGGGAGAGTATGCGGGGAATATGCGGTTTTATGCGGTTTGGTATTTTTTATTATTAAAAATATAAATTAATATTTAATATTATGTTAATATCCTCAGTCGGGAGAGTATGCGGGGAGTATGCGGTTTTATGCGGAAGAGTATGCGGTTTTATGAGGGGAGTATGCGGTTTTATGCGGGGAGTATGCGGTTTTATGTTATTATGCGGGTGTGGTTATTTGGTTTTAGATTAAATAAAAAAAGCTCTATCAGAAAAGCGGCCGAGTATGCGGCCGCATAGGGGGTATACTCGGCCGAGTATGCGGGTCACCCCGCATACATGGCCGTTTCATCATACTCGGAGCGGCACTGCCCCCGAGTACGAGTATGCGGTCGAGTATGCGGCTTACTCGGCCGCTTTTCTGAACACTGAAGGGTGGTTTATATAATTAAGGAGAGGGGCTCTAGAGTTGACAAGTGGAGTTTAAGGGGAATTAAATTTATTTTTTTATATTTTTTTAATATTCTTTCGCACCTATTTGCGATACCAAAGTCGATCGGATTTGCACCTCGATTCTCTGATTCAGAGGTACAATATCTCATTTGATCATCTATGCATGTTGATCAAACGATATAATTTCATACTTCTCTGATCTAAGATGGATACATAAATTGATGAAATATGGTCTTGATTCTTGATCAAAATTTTCGATTTTAAATTATCAAACGACCTCCGATCGATGAACGGTAGATTCCGTTGGTCATATTTCATCGAATCGAATTTTTGGGGTCTCGATTTGTTTTGCGGTTTTCGAATTTGTGTCCTGACTTTTTATGGCACACTTCTCGAGACGATTGCTTTTTGATCGATTGATCCCAAATAACTTTTGATTTACGATCAATTGATCGATTTAGATCATGTAATATTGATCAATAGTTTTATTGTATCAAATGGACCCTAATCAGGTCGGATTTGGGTTAATTCGGATCCGGATGTCACGTGTACATGGCAAAGGATATTTGGAATGATTTTGACATAGGTTGGTTGATTTCTTGTAACCTCACCAATTGCTGGGAAAACTCCTGCTTCCGTCCCAACATGTATATATTATTACAGGTCGTGGTCATCTGGGCACTTTGGCTTGCACTCAATGGAATATTTTTTCGAGCAGAGCGCATCTGTACTGATAATGTAATATTTATAGAGAGGACTTTACTTGAGTCCTGTAAGTCTTCTTTAACATCTTTTAATATACTTGAAGTGGATACTTTTGCATGTTTTTCCTTTTTGGATAATGTTGGAGTATTTGTTGTATGCGTCATATATGAGGGAGATAGGTATCCCATCCACAATTTAGTCCTACATCTACCAGTTTGGAGATGTGGAGACTCCGTGGGTGCTATATATAGAGCCCCACACCCCTGTAGTCAGATGAGAAAAAGGAGTGCAATATCCGCCCCTCCGAGGGCTTCTCCCGTGGTTTCATCCCGCTCCTTAGGGAGTAGGGTTCTACGTAAAAATTCTTGTGTTCCATGTTTTATCTTTCTGTTCTTATGCTCTGTTTATCATTCCGCTTCCGCTTCCTATTTTCTAACATGGCATCAGAGCAGATTCGATTCTCGAGATTTTCATGTTCTTAATTTTATTCGAGATTCGATTGTGATATTGAAGATTATTTTGAAAAGTTCATTTGAGATTCAGTTTTAAGGTCTCGTTGGAAACCCTAATCTTGCCTCCGAAGCACGTGAAATCCATGGCGTGAAATCAAGGCATGAAATCGTGTCGAGGCGGCGATGCCCTCTAGGGCTCCAAGGACGATGCTCCAGGTGGAGCATTTCTCTTCGCAACTCCATGACATTTCAACCAGGCGGCGATGCCCTCTAGGGCTCCAAGCACGATGCTCCAGATGCGATCCCCCCTAACCCGCATGCCCTCTCCTGCGTCTCTCCCTCCAGCCAGCTGGCGCCCTCCTCCAACCAGCCGACTCCCTCCTGATTGCAGGCGGCGGTGAGCTGCACATCTCGCGTAGGCGAGCTCCTCCCTCATACGACTAGGCGGCAACCTTACTCCCAGGTGCGAGATCTTTCATCAGCGGCGGCGGCGGCACCTGCAATGACAGAGCGCTCCATTCCGCACGACCGCACGAAGCTCCTTGCTGGCGCTCAACTCCAGGCGAGTCAACCCGAACCCCAATCAGGGTCGATTCATCCTCGCACAACACCCTCCATCGCTCGCCTAGGTGGCCCCCTCCGTGCGAGATGCTCCTCTTCCCCCTCACATGAGAGCAGTGGCAACTCCAGGCAGAGGCATCACAACCTCCTCCCTCGCAACTCCAGGACAGGCGGCGACGCTCAAGATCACCTCCTACGGAACCACAGGCAACTATCTAGCATCGATTGCAGTTGTACCTCCTTGCAAGATCTCGCGGCGGCTTCCCTCTCCAGATCTCCCAAACGCACCAGGCTACGCTCTTTTCCATGGGAGAAGGGTTTCCCGATAGGGAACCCTAAAACACACTTGTGATCTGGAAGTGCTATTTAGGCCTAAGTGGGTCGTGGCCTTAAAAAAAGGGAAGGAAGGGGCACGTTTCAAAAGAAAAGGGGGAGAGTTGCATATATAAAAAAAAGAGGGGGTGCTTTTATTGTAAAGCCCAAGAGGGCCTGGTTTAAAAAAAGGGGGAAGGCATTTGTTCAAAAAAAGGTGCGTACATTAAAAAACCATACGCGGAAACAAAAATAAGAGAACAAAATGATGAAAGCCGGGGAAAAAATGTGTCAACGGCTTATTTTAAAAAAGAGGAAAAAAAGGTTGCACGGAAAGCCGAGAAAAAATGTGATCGGCTAATTGGTTTGTTTATCCCCATTTTCTTGTCTTCTCCTAACTTGGTCAACATCCATATTTTCCGATAAGTATGGGAGAAAGGGGGAGTATTGTGTAGAGTCACAGGTCTGTTGCAGATTCAGATGTGATATTCCAGAACAGTCAGTTGTTCATACTCTACAGTTTTGCAGATGAATATTCTCCATGCGCAGTTTCAGACTCGACGTTCAGATTCCAAGTCCACAGTTTGATGCGCAGTTTCAGACTCGACGATTGGTTCCGGGTCTTCAGTTTTAGACACACACATGCGGTCTTCTTTTCAGATGAGCACATGTATGCCATCCTTTGTCGTGGTCCCCATCATTCTTCTTATTTTGTCAGCCAGAGTTTTCATGTGAGCCATAGGGACTCCAGAGTAGAGGACTATTCTCTATACCAGGTGGGAAAGGGTTTTCATGTGGTATCATAGGGACTCCAGAGTAGAGTACCATTCTCTGAGCCAGACGGGAAAGATCCAGTTCTCCGACGAGGAGACTTTCAGACTCCATTCTCCAGCGACCGTGAACTCCGACGAGGATTGCACTTCCACGGCCTTTTCAGTTCGGCCCTTTTCAGAGATGGAGCAGTTGTCCACATTGTTGCGGTGGGTCAGAGTACTCCGATGAGGAGACTCATTTCAGTTGCAGTGACTCTAACAGGCGCAGTTCAGAGCACATGCTCTCCGACGAGGAGATTCTGTTGTCTCACACTCCAGCCCGTTGGTCCTGCTCACATGCACGACATGATAAGCAACGTCCTCGACAACAACAGTTGTGCGCGTTGAGTTGATATTGTCTGTAGTGTCATGCATTGTGAGTTGAGTTTCTGTTTGTCCAAGCTGAGCATTGCATGCTCCAGCTTGAGGGAGAGTGTTGGAGTATTTGTTGTATGCGTCATATATGAGGGAGATGGGTAAATGGATCCCTCCAGGATGCATTTACCCCGTCCACAATTTAGTCCCACATCTACCAGTTTGGAAATGTGGAGACTCCGTGGGTGCTATATACAGAGCCCCACACCCCTGTAGTCAGATGAGAAAAATGAATGCAATATCTGCCCCTTTGAGGGCTTCTCCCGTTGTTTCATCCCGGTCCTTAGGGAGTAGGGTTCCACGTAAAAATTCTTGTGTTCCATGTTTTATCTTTCTATTCTTATGCTCTGTTTATCATTCCGCTTCCGCTTCCTATTTTCTAACAGATAAAGAAGCATTTTGCTGGGATAATGGAGGCAAAAATGGAGGTACTTGATGAGGAAAATCTTGTACTGTGCTTGGCAAGGGTTGATGTTGAGATCCTTGAGCTTTCCCGTGCCTCCTTAACCAGGATGAGACCAAGATCCTCCAAGTTAGCTTCTAAAAAAAGATCCTTACGACCTGTTTGGTTGGTTGGAAAGGAATTACAATGGAATGGAATCAAGACAAGAATAGAATTGACAATGGAATGGAAAGGAAGGTGTTTTTCCATTCCATTGTTTGGTGCATATTAGGAATTGAATCATTTATTATGAGACGCGTTCTTTTCTTATGTTTGGAAAGGGAAAAGAATATAAAGAAAATAACCTTTCTATGATATATTTCGTTAAATAGAAAAATAATCGATATCCTCTAATTTATTTTTCATATAATTGATATATTTCATATAAGGAAACAATAGACAAATTAAAATAGAAATTACCATGTAATTAATATATTTGATATATCCATATCTGTATCTGCTAGAATAGTTTATTACCGTATCTGTATCTGTATCCGTATCCTAAAAATGAAAATATTACATGTATATGTATTCGTAAAAAAATAAAAACACATATCCATGTCCGTATACATATCCACTAAAATGTAACCCGTATCCATATCCTAAAAAATAGAAATGGTATCTGTATCCGCATCCATATCTATAGCTACAAAAAAACAAAAATCCATTTTCATGTCCATATTCGTTTCCGCCAAAAAATCATCATCCCCATATTTGTATCTGCAAAAAAATTATAACACATATCCATGTCCATATATGTATCCGCTAGAATATAATCAATATGCATGTCTTAGAAATAATTAAAATTGCATCCATATCCATATTAGAAAAAATTATATATCCCTACCCATATCCATATCTGGAATAAAAAGCACATCTATGTTCCTATCCGTATCCGCAAAATAAATCATATCTAATATATTTTATCCATATAATAGATATTATATATATATATATATATATATGTATCTGTATCTGCTGGAATGTCGTGTAACCATATTTGTATCCATATCTAAAAGAATTGAATCGTAACTATATCTATTCATGTCGGTATCCAAACCAATATTAAAAAATAAAAACGCATATCCATGTCGCTAACCATATATTTATAAGAAGAATATAATAATAAAAAATATTGAAGAAGAATACATTGTTAGCATTTGTAAGGAATGGAATCTCAATTCCTAGGGGGTACCTAGGAATGGCAATTCCCATATATGAGGGAATCCGATTTCCCTTGTAATCGTTATTCATACCTTATTATGATCTAACAAACACGAGAATGGAATCGACAGAGGAATGACGATTCCATTCCCACCTCTATTCCAGCATAACAAACAGGCCGTTAGGGCTATTGGATTGGGATGGAATGGGGTCATACGAATGACAATAGAGCATCTAGAAGGTGGAATTGTGCAGGATACATGGGAAATACAAATTTCGAAACTAGTTTTCTAAATTTCAAGAGATTTATTGTAGCCCAGCATAGAATTGAGTAGATTCTCGAGTCGAAGCATATCTCCTGGATATCCTCTTTGCTCACTAAATTGGTTTGGTTATATAATAACACTTCATTTGATCCATTACATGCATTGGTCCCCTATATGTTCTCCGTGTTCCATCTTTTAAATTGAATATTGATCAAAACAAAGAAAGAATGAAGAAGAAAAATTTACTCTGCAGCTTTTACTACAAAGATTTTTATGGATCCTTATTCCAGATTTGTCTGAAGGTTTATTTTCAAAGGCAGGCGATTTCTGTTATTAATGTTTGGTGATGGACTCTGTTCCATCAATCTTTGTAGTTTACTTTTCTTGGAGAGGATGGTTCCAGCCTCAAATATCAGTTTCGATCACCGTATTGGTGACTGACCAAAACTGAATTTCGATTGAAACGGTCGAAACTTCGGTTGTTTTTGTCCCATTTTCTTCAGTGGACCTACTGCAGCATGAAATATCGATCATTTTGGTCATATTTCGGTGTCATATTGAAAACAAAATTCTGTCGAATTTCGGTGATATTTGATGCCATAGTTCTAGAATGGATGATCTTACTATAACAACAGTAAACTTTTGATAGAGGGATTGGAAATTTGAAAAGCGAATAAGTTTGTCTACCCATCTCCCTGTTTGTAAAACCTGCACATTTTATGAAGGGTCCTTTCCAAAAACATAAGATCAGGTTCTTTTGATTTCCGTTCAGTCATTCTGTTGTTTGATTACAAAAATAGATGATATTCCCTTTTTATGAGATAGGTAAGATTCCAAATCTAGTTTTTTGGGTGAGATGTACACTCTTTGACGACCCGACATTTAAGTGGGTTCATGATGTTTCCATATTTGTAATTTCTTGAATCATCTCAATGTTCAAATGTAAAGATTTCATTACATTGATGTAAAGTTGCGATGATTTCTTTTCATTATAATTTTCTCCTGTGTTTAACTCCATTTGTTTTCCTTTCAATGCCTTCCAGCCACAGGATCAACATACAGATGCAACAGCAGTTGACACAGAGATCTCGATGGATGACCTTGAGACAGTCAAAGTTATAGGGAAGGGCAGTGGTGGTGTAGTTCAGCTTGTTCGCAATAAATGGACAGGAGAGTTGTTTGCACTTAAGGTGAATCTTTAACAACCTCTCTCTTACCATTTTGTTCATTTTTTAATTATGCAAACAGACAAATCTAGACCATTTCCACCTGTGCTAATGATTGTTTGTGTGGTCATGTGTCGAATATCTAATGTACTTTTGCCTTTTCTTTGAGATTCTTTTGGTCTATCGTTCTTAAGCATCTTTGGACTTGTATAATAAACATGAACTGGATATTTAGCCCCCATTTGACATCATTCCTTTTCTGCAGGGTATCCAGATGAACATTCAGGAAACTATACGCAAGCAGATAGTACAAGAGTTAAAAATAAATCGGGCAGCACAATGCCCCCATGTTGTTGTCTGTTATCACTCATTTTACCACAATGGTGTTATTTCCCTTGTGTTGGAATATATGGACCGTGGCTCTCTTGCAGATATTTTAAAACAAGTTCAGACGATACTTGAACCATATCTTGCAGTTGTTTGCAAGCAGGTATGCTCATATAAAAGTTCATATGGTGCTGTTCTTCAACTGACTGAATTTGTTGGCAGGTTCTGAAGGGCCTTGTATACCTGCACCATGAAAGGCATGTTATTCACAGAGACATAAAACCATCCAACCTACTTGTTAACAATAAAGGTGAAGTAAAAATAACTGATTTTGGAGTTAGTGCTGTATTGGCCAGTTCCATGGGCCAGCGTGACACGTTCGTGGGTACTTACAATTACATGTCGGTATGCTTTCATCTCTTTTCACCCTGTATTCAGACAACAAAATATTGTTTCAATTTACATTGATTGCTTTTATTAGTGTTCCTATCCAGTCTAAAATACTTGATTTTCTGTTCTAGCCTGAAAGAATCAGTGGAAGCAGTTATGACTGTAAGAGTGATATCTGGAGTCTAGGACTAGTAATACTTGAATGTGCTATAGGACGATTTCCATACATTCCTTCAGACAGAGCAGAAGGATGGCTGAGCTTTTATGAGCTACTGGAAGCGATTGTAGACCAACCCCCGCCTTCTGCCCCTGCTGATCAGTTTTCACCGGAATTCTGTTCATTCATATCTGCCTGGTATGCCCATTGTCTAAGATAACTGTTCTTGTTTTTTCAATTCATCGCTGGTGCATGCAAGCAAATGTGCATACCATATGCCCAGAACAGAAGATTATTAGGCATGTATGCACGCGCATAAGGATCTAGCGACTAAATAAAAAGGTGGCGAATCATAAATCATTAAGCATGCATTGGCATAGGTATATCTAAGGTTTAAAAGAACGTGAGGCGGTCTACCCGTAGATGAGGCCGGGCATAATACTCGAGGCGGTCGAGGCGTAAGCTTCCATTTTTAGAGATAAAAAATAAAATTAGAGCTAATTAAACTGAATTAAATTTATGATAATATTTAGTTTTTGTTAGAAACACATTCAAAACAATCCCACCCTAGTAAAAGGCAAAACATACAAACAATTCGAGCATGTGAATTGAAAAATACCAACATCAAAGCGCATAAATATCTATAATAACTTTTCAACATTCATTAAGTATAAATAACTATTAAGCTATAGCATATACTTTTCAAGATTCACCACTCACACTGTCATACATCAATCACATTTTCAGTGTTTTATTAAAAGATCACGGGGGGATTCCTCGATAGGTGGGAACAAAGAGAGTGGTGGCTGGATCACGGTCACAAGGAGAAGGTTCAAGAACATGAAGTTATCGTCAGCACGCAGCATAGGAAGAGACCAGAGGGGGCAAGCAACGAGAACTTCAGATGCTCAGCTCGAATGGCTATCGATGAGCCAGAAGAGTGCTCTTGGAAAGGGCCTGAGGGCGAATGCTTCGGGGAATGGAGGTGCAAGACGAGAACTGAGATGCTTTCGATTTGACGAGCGAACACATTTGGCAGCGACGTGCATGAATGCAGTTACTTGTTACTAATGTGGTGGTATTGGACATCGGGTGCATGCTTATTAGATGAAGATAAGAAATGTGTTGAGGCCTGACAGAGAGAAGCACTACTCGACAATGGATTCGTTATTGATTGGAATTGGGTCATCACAATCAGAAAGTATTTTCGAGGCCAAGGAAGACATCAAGACGAAGGTTGGGGAGACTTTTGGGGGAGACGTTATGCATCTCGAAGATCCATTAGTCTGCACGCATGGCTTATCTGACTCGGAGGACCACATCCTCTTGGACGATTAGCCAAAGAAGAATATGACCAGAGGTTTTCGGCGAGGGTGGGCTTTGCTTAGGGATGGCGTGCAACTCAACTTATGAACTATAGACTTTTGATGCTCCAAGGTATCCCCGTTCATTCGCGAGATCTGACATCATTGGAAAGGCTATTTGTGAGGTATTGGAAGATCATCACCATCATTTTCGATAGCTTGCAGAAGGGGAGAGGGAATGTAGGAAACCATAATGCAGAAGCGTATTAGAGATAAAGAATATTGCTGGGATAAAAATTATTCATATAAGAAAAGAGATCCCAGGGCTCTCTTATATAGGAGAAGAGCCATGGGTTAATTACATAAGTGATACCCAAAGAAAACATAAACCGTAAATATAGTATGGTGATAAATAAACATCTCAACACTCCCCCTCAAGCTGGAGCATAAATATCGATCATGCTCAGCTTGGAACAACATCTCTGAAATGATCCTCTGGCCAGTGCCTTTGTGAAGATATCTGCAGTCTGATCTCCTGTGGAAACATGAGAGGTGGATATAAGGCCCTTCTGGATCATGTCTCTAGTGTAGTGACAATCCACCTCGATATGCTTTGTCCGCTCATGAAAAGCAGTGTTATTGGCTATAAATAGAGCTGTTTGATTATCACATAAAAGCTTCATAGGAAGATAAACCTCAACAGTAAGGTCGGTCAATACTGATCTGACCCACATCATTTCTGTACATCCTTGTGCCATAGCCCTGTATTCCGACTCAGCACTAGATCTGGCCACCACAGTCTGCTTCTTGCTTTTCCATGAAACAAGTGAGCTACCTACAAAGATATCAAAATCAGAAGTCGACTTTCTGTCCCTGGGACAACCAACATAGTCTGCATCAGCACACCATGTCACCTCAAGTGATGCATCCCTACTGAACATAAGGCCAGAGCCAGGTGACGTCTTCAAATACCTCAAGATCATGTAAACGGCATCCATATGTACCTTCCTGGGTTGCTCCATGAACTGACTGACTTTGCTAACTGCAAAAGAAATATCCGACCTGGTAATAGTGGCGTATAGGAGCTTCCCAACAAGCTCTCTATATCTCCTCCTGTCAATTTCTTTGGTGTCCTCATCATACAATCTCATGCTTGCATCCATAGGAGTAGAAACAGGTTTGCACCCTGTCGTGCCTGTCTCAGATAGGAGCCCGAGTCCACGTTGATTTCTGGCGAACTCTAATCCAAGAAAGTAGCGAAGATTTCCAAGGTCCTTAGTCACAAACTGCTGACTAAGGAACTCCTTGGCGGTAAGAATACCCTGCTCATCATCTCCTGTCATGACAATATCATCCACATAAACAAGAATAGCCACGGTACCTCTAGGTATCCTTTGTACAAACAGTGAGTGGTCCGCAATAAACCGCACAAACCCCTTTTGCTCTATCAACTCCGATAGCTTTTGATACCAAGCTCTCGGACTCTGCTTCAGGCCATAAATTGCCTTGTGAAGGCGACACACCTTCTAAGACTCCCCCTCAGTAGCAAATCCTGGTGGTTGTTGCATATATACTTCCTCCTGAAGATCCCCATAAAGAAAGGCATTCTTGACATCAAGTTGATACAGAGGTCAGTCTCTGGAAACGGCAACAGATAGCAGAATGCGTAGTGTAGAATGTCTTCCTACTGGAGAGAAGGTGTCCTGATAATCCACCCCATAGGTTTGGGTGAACCCTCAAGCCACAAGCCTTGCTTTGAATCGATCAACACTACCATCGACCCTTTGCTTGATCGTGAATATCCATTTGCAGCTCACAATAGATGCTCCTGGTGGAGGTGAAACAATACTCCATGTACCTCGTGATCGCATAGCCGCCATCTCTTCTTCTATAGCAAGGCGCCACCTACTGTCCTGGAGCGTCTCCTGATACGTCCGTGGGATAGTAACAACAGAAAGTCCCAATATAAACTTCTTGTAGTCCTCTGAGAGATGATCCAAGGAGACATGTGCATCCATCAGGTAAGTAGCACATTGGCGATGAGGTTTCCTTAGAGCAATCGGTATCTCCAGGTCATCAGCCTTACTGTCCTCTGGAATTGACTCTACCTGTTCATCAATAAAATCTGCAGTGCCATCAGTAGAAATAATATGTTCGTGATATACCTTAGGCATGGTGGATGATGTGGTAGGCGCATGAGCAGAGGGGCGAGTAGAAGACCTGCGAGTATAAACATGGGGTAAGAATGTAGACTCTTTGTGAGGAGGTGGAGGTGGAGGTGGTGGTGACGGTGGTGGTGGTGGTATAGGTGGTGAAGACCTCGGGACATCACAAGGAGCAGATGGAGGTGAATGAACCACAAGATCTTCTCTGGATCCAGTAGTAGACAACCTATCACCTGTAGGAGAGATACATAATAGATTCGAAAAAAGTAACATCAGCACTGACATAGTATTTTCTCCCAACAGGATCAAAACAACTATACCTTTTTTGGGTACGAGAATAACCAACAAAGACACATTTGACAGCTCTAGGTGAGTCACGACCAGGAGTAAAGTCATGGACAAATGCTACCGATCCAAAAACACGAGGTGTAAGTGTGAAGAGTTCCTTTTCGAGAAACGCAATCGAGAAGGGACTCTTCTCTCCAAGTGTTGCGAATCGCGGAAGCAAACAAACACAAACACGATCAAACAAGCAAGACACAAACACAAGATTTACAAGGTTCACCCGTAAATGGGCTACGTCCTTGGGCAACGGCGATCGGTTTCACTATTTGGAGAAAAATGTAATACAGGGGGTACCGAGAAGGTACATATATGGGATGAGAAACATGATCAGAAATGAGGATTGCAGTATTTGATGGCTCTAGGGCCCTTTTTATACTGCAACAGAAGAATACCATCTGTATTCAGCAATCCATCCCAACAGCTCTCAGCCAATCAGAAGTCATGACACGGATCAGACATGTCAACAATCCTGGCCCAACAGCTCTCAGCCAATCATAAGGCAGGACATAGATCAAGCATGCCAGCAATCTTGACCCAACAGCTCTCAACTAATCAGAAGGCAGGACACAGATCAGACTTGTCAACAATCCTTCCGAACAACTCTCAGCCAATCAGAAGGCAGGAGACAGATCAGACATGAATCCCGACCCAACAACTCTCAGCCAATCGGAAGTCATGATACAGATCAGCCACATCAGCAGCCCAACAAGTGGTTAGGATTCAAGTCAAATTAACAATCTCCACCTTGAATTGAATCCTCATATAGCAGAATGAACCACTATTATTACTCCACCATGAGTTGAATTCTCCACTAGCAGAATTAACCACTGCTAGACTCCACCGGGATTGAATTCTCATATAGCAGAATTAACCACTACTATACTCCTCCATGAGTTGAATTTTCCACTAGCAGAATTAACCACTGCTAGACTCCATCGGGGTTGAATTCTCATATAACAGAATTAACCACTACTATAATTCACCACTTGAAATTCAGATAACAGGAATCAAGGAATTATAAACAATATTCACCTTGAAATTTCTCCTCAGAGAAGCTTTGCCAAGCTTCACCGTGCCGCCGCTAGCCCCTCCTTGGGGCTACTGCCAAATGTTGATATTGAGCAAGTCCAAACAACACTTGAACTTACTCCCAGGAACTGTAGACCCTTGCAAGGCATATAGGGTCTTCTGCTTGTTGCCCTTGATGACAACAACTCCAGATTTGGCAACCTGCATGACTCCACCTTCAACATTGTACCTGTATCCTTTAGAGTCTAAGACTCCAAGGGATATCAGGTTCTTACTCAGATCAGGAACATAACGTACTTCTGTTACTGTCCTCACGACTCCATCATGCATCTTGATCTGCCATAGACTGAATCCATTCTTCCCTGTGAACTTCTCGATCTTTAGATTGTGCGATGCCATCTTGCTGGATGATCCTGATGGAATCTGAAGCTCTGATACCAGTTTGTTGCGAATCGCGGAAGCAAACAAACACAAACATGATCAAACAAGCAAGACACAAATACAAGATTTACAAGGTTCACCCGTAAATGGGCTACGTCCTTGGGCGGCGGCGATCGGTTTCACTATTTGGAGAAAAATGTAATATAGAGGGTACTGAGAAGGTACATATATGGGATGCGAAACATGATCAGAAATGAGGATTCCGGTATCTGATGGCTTTAGGGCTCTTTTTATACTGCAACAGAAGAGTACCATCTGTATTCAGCAATCCATCCCAACAGCTCTCAGCCATCAGAAGACATGACACAGATCAGACATGTCAGCAATCCTTGCCCAACAACTCTCAGCCAATTAGAAGGCATGACACAGATCAGACATGTCAACAATCTTGGCCCAACAGCTCTCATCCGATCAGAAGGCAGGACACAGATCAGACTTGTCAGCAATCCTAGCCCAACAACTCTCATCCAATCAGAAGGCAGGACACAGATCAGACATGTCAGCAATCCTGATCCAACAACTCTCATCCAATCAGAAGCCAGGATACAGATCAGCCACATCAGCAACTCAACAAGTGGTTAGTATTCAAGTCAAATTAACACCAAGAATAGTGGATGGCATGCGATTTACCAAATAACAGGCGGTTGGGACGGCATCCCCCCAGAAAGAATGAGGTGTACTAATATGAATCAACAAGGTCCTCGTGATGTCTAAGAGGTGGCGATGTTTGCATTCTGCAACCCCATTTTGCTGTGATGTATAAGTGCAGGAAGTCTGATGAACTATATCCATAGACTGGAGAAATTCTGCCAAATGAAGAGCAGAAAATTCCAAAGCATTGTCGGTGCGAATGTATTTAACTTTGGCAGAAAAAATGTTGTTGATCTCAATAAGAAAAATCTTAATTATAACACCTGCTTCAGATTTATGTTTAAGCAAGAAAACCCATGAAAGTCTAGAATAATCATCGACAACAACCATACAAAATCTATGCCCCTGATGATCAGGAACATGACTTGGACCCCAAATGTCAAAATGAAATAACTCAAAGGACCGACTACTACTACGACTTGGACGACTAGGAAAGGAGGAGCGATGGTGTTTCCCAAGCTGACAAGCTTCACAATCCAGAGTAGTACGAGTAGATAGTTGCGGGAGAACACGTATCATCTTTTGGAGAGGAAGGTGGCCAAAGCGAAGATGCCACAGAAAAGGCGAAGCAGATCCAGAGGGAATAGAGGCCACCCCAGCACATAATTGAACAACAAGTTTGTATAATCCTCTCTGCTTACGGCCATGAATAATCATCCTGCCAGTTAGTATGTCCTGAAACATAAGAGAAGAGGGGTCAAAAATGGCACGACAGTGTAAATCTTTTGTAATCTGACTAATAGATAAAAGATTCATTTGAAAATCTGGAGCATGTAGAACATTCTAAAGATGTATAGAAGGGGCTAAAACAATCTCCCCCTGACCAACAATGGGTAGCCGAACTCCATTAACTATGATTACGGATCGCCCAGGAGCAATGATCGTATATGAAGAAAATAGTGTCCGATCTCCACACATGTGATGAGACGCTCTAGAATCCATTATCCAATCTGTCACATCAGAACTGCTGCTACTGGTAAGCACATATGAAGTACCTGATGAACTAGGTGCTCTGGCGGTGGCCGCTGCATCGGATGGTCCTGCAGTCTAAGTCACATGAGTGGTCACCATCTCTCGAAGTCTCGAGACAAGATCGTCAAAACGGGCATCAGTAGTAGGTGCAGGTGAAGAGTCAGTCTGCTCCGCCACACGTGCAGACGCCGGAAAGCCGTGCTTGTTAAAGCATGTCTCCTCTGAGTGGCCAGGACGACGACAATAAGAACATGGACCACGCTGACGGCCTCCACATCTACCACGAGGTCCACGACCACGGAACTGGGACGTACTGCCTCGTCCACGAGAAGCAACTATAGACGAGGAGGTCTGCTGTAGCGTGGATGTAGGTGTGGTAGTAATCCTGCTCAGCCGCTTGTAGACCTCCTCCATTGGTGGTATGGTCTTGCCAGTCAGAAGTTGGGTACGAGCGGCATCGTACTCCGAGTCAAGAGAGGACAGGAAAACGCCAGTCATAGTGGCATTTCGATACGCATACTGTTGTTCTACGCTGGTAGTGATAGGCATGAAGCTATGGAGTCGTTCAAACATGCCTCTCAGATGTGAAAAGTGAGCATGTAAAGGTCGACCATTTTGCTTGGTCGAGAAAATGTCGAACTGAAGTTGGAGTATCTTGCTTTCATTTTTCGCCTATCCATAGGTAGCAGCCAATATGTCCCACATGGCCTTTGCAGTAGGATGATTGACAATATCATTGGCAATCTCTATGCTAAGCGTCCCAGAGAGCCATATACGAGCATATGCATCATCTTGCTTCCATGATGCGTTGGCCCCAGTCTTGTCCGCCGGCTCTGAATCAGTCAGAATATGCTCCTTGTTGTGGTATTGCATCGGAGTACGAAACTGCATGGACCATAACTCATAGTTAGTCTCGTCCATTTTTACGATAGGTGCCGGTCCTTTGAAGGCACCTGAGGAGATTAACACACCACCCTTGATGTCTGACATTCTTTAATATGCCAAAATGCGGAACAAGAGAGGAAAATCTCGCAAAAGTCTTGTTTACAGCATCAAATGAGTGATGAGATGTATCTGTAGACATATACACTCATCCCTAATGCTGTGTTTGTGGTTGAAGGCCGCAAAGGAAGGAAGAAATCAGCCTATATCACCCTTCGCAGATCAGTCTAGACCTCGATGCACGTGAACAAGGGTCCGTTGGAATCAAACGAGGGGACCCGGAGCCTCCGAAGATGTCCCAGACCCATTATGAATCAGGCCACAACGCCTATGGGGGCAAAGGGGAGGTCGCAGGGGCTACGACGGTGTTGGAAGGGGTGGAGGCGGCATTGGGTTGCCGCAGGGGGTGGGGGCGGCGGCTAGAGGGGTTCCGCGACGGCGCAGGAGGTGGCGGCAACCCCTGGAAGGGGTCCTGGTTGCCGCAGGTGGCCTACGGCGGTGCCTGGAGGGTGGCTGCGGCGGCGCTAGGGCGCGGTAGGTCGCCTGGAGGGCCGCGGTGACGCGCGGCGGCGCGCGGAGGGGCGCAGGGAGAGGCCGGCGGGTGGGGCTAGGGTTAGGGTTTTGGTTCGAGAACCCCGGTCTAGGACCGTTGCTCTGATACCATGTTGGGATAAAAATTATTCATATAAGAAAAGAGATCCCATGGCTCTCTTATATAGGAGAAGAGCCATGGGTTAATTACATAAGTGATACCCAAAGAAAACATAAACCGTAAATATAGTACTGTGATAAATAAACATCTCAACAAATATAGAATGTGGAAGACCACCGAGATTTTAATGTGGAACCCTACTCATTGAGGAGTGGGATGAAACCATGGGAGAACATAACTAAGGGCTGATTCTTCTATTCATTTTCTTTCAACTGTTACAGTGGGTGTGTGGCTTCTTTTATAGCCCCACAGACAAACCGAAGTCCAACTAACAATAGACGTGGGAGTAAACCCGTGGATGTGATAATTGGACCCTGAAGGGATCTAATTACCCATTTCTACATATGACGCATACTCCAACACTCTCCCTCAAGCTAGAACATGCAATGCTCATCTTGGACAAATAGAAAGAAATCACTCTCTAACACAATATAGGATACTACAAATAATATCAACTCAATGCATATTCTACTGGTTGCCTGCTGGTGATGTTGCTTTTCATGTCGTGCTGTTGAGGATGAATTGAAGGATTGGAGTGAACTAAATTGGGTCTCCTCGTCGGAGAACATGTGCTCTGTGTCAGAGTCACTGAAACTGGAATGAGTCTCCACTTGGAGAACTCTGGCCTGCAACTGCTCCGTCTATATGAAGGGCCAAACTGGAAGCCGTGGAAACATCCTCATCGGAGTCAATGGTCGCTGGAGAATGGAGTTTGAAAGTCTCCTCATTGGAGAATTGTTTCTCTTCCATACTAGCTCGAAAAATGGGATCTCTACTCTGGAATCCCGATGAAACCACATGAAAACCTAAGCCCATGATGACTCAGAGAATGAGAACTTTACTGTGGAGTCCCTATGTATTTTTAAATTATTTTAAATATAGAAATTATGTTCTATATATGTATTCTTATATATTTATACATATATGGTCATCAATCAATAATGGTCCAAGATAAAAGTAACATTTTACAAGTTACACATATGAAGTTTTAACATTTACGGTGATACCAAGATAAATGAGAACCTTTTAAAAAATAAAACATGAATAATTAGGAATATTCAGGTTGGACCGAATATCGACAGAGTAGAAATATTCTATTTGGTCACCCTACAGAATAAGAATATACGGAATATTCGGTCTATTTAGCTGAATATTGCAACAATGGATTTATGTGAAAGGAAGGATGCAAGAGTAACCTTCAAACTCTTTAATCTATAGGGCCCATAAATTGTGGTATGAGCTCCTTGAACTATACTGTGGCACATAGTGGAAGTAGAATGCAAATCAAACAACTCAACAAGCGCAAGCATGAAACGTGCATGACACGGGATTTATGAAATTCACCCTTTAACTAGGAGATGCCCTCGATGGAGGATCTCTCTCTATATATGTGGTGAAAGAGCTGCAGTAAAAAGAATGTGCATTAACCAAACTCTAAGGGTGTGTTTGGTTGCCCGGTTAGCCCGGGTTAAACTGGGGGAGGGTAAACCGTTTTTGTGTTTGGAAAGAGAGGTAGAGGTTGAGTGAGTTCGTTGTGATGTGAATCATGTGATTGCATTGAAGTTTGGATAGTGAGTAGTTATTGTGATGTGATTGCATTGAAGTTTGGAAAAATGAGTAAAAGTTGAGTAGTTTATAATTTTTATATGATATGCTGGTATAATATATTATTTTTTGATGGAATGGATGAAAGAGAAATGATTTATTTAATGTATAACAAAGAGAGGGGGAGTGGGTCCCACAAGTGAGAGAAGGGGTGGGTTTTGGAGGGTAGACCCCCCCCAAGGGGGGGTTAACTCCTCAACCGAATGGGGTGTAAGGTAGTTTATATAGCACTCTCGTACAAATGGATCCATTTAAACACAGACAAATTAACTAACTAAATTACAAATAGGACCAGTACACAAAATTTTGCTCTTGGAATGTCGACTCCAAGCACATAGAGAGGGGGGGTAGGGTGGGGGTGCACCTTTTACATAATTAGACCATGATCATGCACTCGTTTTTAGTTTCCACTAAATGCCATCAGCTTCTCATGGTATACTTTTTGGCAAGCAAAATTTGGAAAAATTCCAATACGTGCATTTCTTTTTTTCTTTTTTCTCAAAATTAGCTATCGCCGTAAATGAAAACTCCCTTGCACCAAGGCTTTAAGATTCTCGTCTCTCTATATCTGCAGCATACAGAAAGACCCGAAAGAAAGGATGTCTTCTATGGAACTCCTAGTAAGACCTGAAGCCTTTCCTTTTCTTACACAACAGTTTCTGATGACAGTCTGTATATTTACCTGTTGAGAAACTTGCCTTCTTTCAGAATCACCCATTCATCAAGAAATTCGAGGACAAGGATATAAATCTGGGGATACTTATGGGAAGCCTTGAACCTCCCGTCAACGTCCATCTCTAGGTAAATTATGTATTTATTGTAACTATCCCACACCATATATGTGGTATGCACATTTGATGCCGAGATGAGGGTCGAAATCTACTACTCATGCGGCAGCAAAGATATCGGCGATCCTCTGGAAGTGAGATTGTTTTCACAGCATCGGTGTATATTGTTTTGTGATATCAATTTTCTGTAGCGTTGTTGTCGCATGGAAGCTTTTTGAAACCCATGTTCTATTCCACGGCCGACATGCCCAATTCTGGCCTCTAACAAAATAAGGGGCAGCTCATCCTACTGCGACCCATTCTACTAGTACAATATTCAATGACAGTTATTACCATATTATTTGCGAGATAATTGCTTCTTCTCCAATGAACTGACGTGAAGAAAGAGGCTATACAGTTCGAGGATCGAACATGACTTTGAATCAAGATCCGTGTCGATTGTTTAACCGACCTGATTAAATGGGTTGGCGATGGTTGAATAAACCATAGCATGACGGCACGTCTTGGTTATGGCTGTGCATATCAACTACATGGAAAAAAATTTCATTTCAGATACTTGCCCACATCAAGAGTAGAAATACTTTAATTCTGAAGAGAGTCCCTTATATATGATTTACACGCCCGTCCTGAAATGCATCACTCCATACACTAAATATGGAATGCCAGAAATGCATTAAATGTGCACTTTTTATTAGATATGACACATACGTGCATGGCAAAGAGGATCCTCTGCTGTAATACAGCAGGTGCTGTTACGCAGGGATCCGTCCAATGGGGATCGGATGACCCTCATAGGAGGCCGATCATCTCCATTCCCCTATGAGAGCCATCTGATCTCCATCGGATGGATCCCAGCAGAGGATCCGTCCTAATGTGCATGGTCAATCGCATGCACACTCACATGCGCTCGTGTGCACCCACCTAGGAGACTTCAACATTATCACATCGTGTCCAATATTCAACAGCTTTTTTTTATATTAAAAGAGGCCGAAACGCTCAAAATATAGCGCGGTCTCTTTCTTCTCTCAAAACATTCCATGCATTTCTCGTGTATTTTATAAAGTAAATAGTCATTTACACAAGAAGTAAACATCTCTGCAGATCTGAACCTGTTAGATTTTTACAAGGTGCTCGATAATTTTGGACGGCGTTTACCAGATCCATGTTGCTCTTTTCTTCATCGGAAAAATTTATGCACTCTAGAAAGAAAGCACTATAAGAACTAAGTTGTGGCATCGGAGATGCGATTGATTTTGTTTTGCAAGAGCTTTTGATTGCCGTTAGGTCAGATGTTTCAACTATATAATTTTTGATTGCCTATGTGTAGCATATGTTTCATTGTCTTTAGCAATGATCACGTTATTAAATTTCGACATCGGATATCGTATTAACATCATGTCGAAACTAAATTTCGCTGAACTTCCGGTAAAATTTTGACCACATTTCGCCAAAATCGCAACATTTGTGAAGGAAAACCTCCATATCGGCCTTTCATTCGAAATTTCGATCCAATGTCGAAATGAAAATTTCGACGAAATTTTGCTGATATTTCATGAAATCTGAAATCATGATTATGTAGTTGTAACAATTCTATAATTTTGACAATGAATTTTGAGATTTTACACTCATAACCTTGAGTAATTTCCTAATTATGTACATAACCTTGTATAATCTCGAATTACATCAAGAACCCCGAATAGTTATTCTGTTTCACACGCAAAACCCTCCCTTAGTTTGTCCGTTAACCCAACTAGACCATTGGGATAATCTAACCATAGTCTATCTAACGATTATTAAATTTTCCAAAAAAAATTAAGCCCCTCCTTTCTCCAATGCCCCTCCCTCATCCTCCTCTAACCACCTACCCCTCCCTCCAACCCCTCCGCCTCCTCCTCCAGGTCCGTCCGCCTCACCGTCCTCCTCGACCTCCTCCTCCTCCTCCTCCTCCTCCTCCAGGTCCGCCCTCCTCATCCTCCTCCTCCAGGTCTACCCTCCTCCTCCTCCAAGTCCTCCGCTCTCTATTGGATGGGTTCCCCTTCTTGTGGTAACCTAGTCCATATATATAGGACATTAGTAGTCCTATTTGGAAAAGGAAAGACCAACTACCTTTTGGGATCGGGAGTCATCTTTTCCTAATCCCATTGGAAATAGGAATCCATGTTTCCTTATTTGCTCATCTCCACGGAGTATAAATAGGGGGTATGGGGTGCATAACAGGATCATTCCAACACAAGCTCTCCTAGCACAAGAAAGAAATAAGAGAGAGGATGAAGAAAGAAAGTTCGTGGTTACCGTGAAAATTGGAGGGAGTAACCTTTGGAGCAGATCTCCTCCAGTATTCTTCTCTACAGTTTGGCGACGGATTTACCATTGGATAATATTTCTCCTCTCTATTATTCTTCATTGTTTGGTGATTTATAGCATCGTATTGAGGGTCGACCTTTTGTAAGTCCCTCACGGGAGATTACTTCGATTATAGTGCTTGGTTTTGGTTTGTGATCAACCTCGTGGTTTTTCCCTTCACATTGAGGCTTTTCCACGTTAAAAATTCTCTATGCATCTGTGGTTGATTTTTTTTGTGGTTGAGATACTTTCTCGTAATTGATATATCATGCAGGATCCGTCTATCGACTTTGATTATTTTTCTGCAATTCAATTTATATGGGGAATCCGTTCCCAACACCCTCGTCCTCCTCCTCCCTGATCTCCTCCTCCTCCTCCAGATTCGCCCGCCCTCGCCCTCCTCCTCTAGATCCGCCCACCTCCTCCTCCTCTAGGTTTGCCCGTCATCCTCCTCCCCGACCTTCTCCTTCAGATCCACCCCTCCTCGCCCTCCTCCTTTAGATCCGCCCGCCTCCTCCTCCAAGTCCGCCCGCTCTCGCCTTCCTCCTCCCCAGCCTCCTCCTCCTCCTCCTCCTCCTCCTCCTCCAAGTCCTCCGCCCTCCTCCTCAAGGTCCTGCGCCATCTCCCTCCTCCTCCTCCAAGTCCTCTAGCCCCTCTGCCTCCTCTCCTCCTCAAGGTCCTGCGCCATCTCCCTCCTCCTTCAGGTCCTGCGCCATCACCCTCCCCAACGGTGATGGGTTCCTATGGAAGAGAAGGAAGGAGAAGAGAAGGGGAGTGGCATCATTTGTAATTACCCTAAAATTAAAGGGTGAAAATGGTCCACATTTAGCGGATTCCATCAAAGTTAACGGAAAAACGGATGAGTGCTAACACATGCTCATGCCATGTAAGAGTTCCGCATTATTCGAGGTTCCTGCTGTAATTCGGGATTATGCATGATTATGTACATAATTATGAAATTACTCAATTCTGAGTGTAAATATCCCATGAATTTTTTGGGACGCTTGAATTTTCAGAACTCAATTATGCTGTCAGAACTACAGAATTTGACATCACATGCTATCGTTAAAACGTTTTTCGATGGAATTTTCGTCAGAAAAGCAAAGGACCCTTTTGTGACAACGAAAATCAAAAGGAAAAAAAAATCGTTGTTTCCTTTTTCGTATCATCTTCAGCTACCCCATAATACCCATATGACTTGTCTTATGGTGTCCTAACCTTTTCCTTGGGATCTCCTCTAATTAAGTAGGATGCACGTCCCTTCCCCTGGAGATGCCATTGCCTCCATCTACTCATGAAGTGCTTACTTCACGAGAAATATTTCAAGAATCATATATGAAGTTCCATCTCTATATAATACACCGTGAGCAAACGACCAATCAAATGGAATATATTTCAAGAACTGGAAACATCTTTCGGCATTGGCATTTGGTTGCCGATTGTGGATGTGGTTGAAATATCGAGTGAAGAAAGTAAGCCTTCGATTTGGAGCATACTATGAAACTGTTGGGTCATTTAAGTGGATTCAAATCGTGGTAACGGAGGGTTAGGTCGGTTTAGGAATTGTGTGGTGTCGAGACTTCGCCGGTGACGAGCAGCTTGCAGATCAAGAGAGGGAAGGAGATACATGTTTGGGAGAGGGTTTCCTTTTTGAGGTAACACTTCTAATTTTAGCGTGTCTCTTGCCCTATGCAAGGAAGTGTATTTATAGAGTGTGCTAGGTTCCTCACATAGTCCATCCGTTCCCACCCACACCCTCGCCTGAGACTCAGCCTTTATGTGTAACTGCCTACTTGCACAACTGCCGGCGGCGATTTCAGCGTGAGCTCACCTATAATATATTCAAAAGGAATGCTCAATATTTTTTGTAAAGGCGTCGCTGACAATGACAGATAATGTTAATGGCTAATGGGACGCAAAGTAAAACTATGTATGATATGTCATGGTCGCATATATATAATTAAAGATTGATCTAATAAAGAACCCCATAAATTTTAATCAAATAAGAGCAACCGACGTCATGTCATCAGAGAAAGAAAATGGTGTATAATGAAATAAAAAGTTCGATGAAGTAAAAAATCCGTTAACGTATTTTTCTATTGCACATAACGGAAATAAAACGCAAAGCAAACAAGCGAGAAAGAAATAGCCCCAATACTAGATTTATGAGATTCATAGTAGTAACATACCTCATGTATGATATTAAATGTGGTATGAAGAATATACAAAAGACCTTTTCCTAGACAGGATCCACAAATTCAACACACACACACACACACACACACACACACACACACACACACACACACATATATATATATATATATATATATATATATATATATATATATATATATATATATGAAATATTTCAGATGAGGTGCACCTTTCCTTGCTATAAGGAAAGCCACGAATCATGACCGTCTGATCGACATCTACGGCTATCAAACGTCTATCTTCAGCCATGCGAAATCATGCGAAACCACCCCATATACCACTCCCGGTTTTCTATTTATAGTAAATTAAATTATTTAAGACGCAATCAATTAATTTAAATTCATTCTTTTGTCAATAAGTAATCGACTTCCTATATTTAGATAGTTCATGCGACAATTATTTTAAAGGGATTTTATCACTTGTGCCTCTCCGAGATCTCGCAATTTCTGTTATGCCCCTATCTTTTTGGTAATATCAGTTGTGCCCCTCACTTCTTGCTATTTTATCACTTGTGCCCCTCGGGTTAGTGACCGTCCATACACAATGCAAACAGATGTTGACCTTGAGGACATAAGCGGTATTAATTTTAAAAAAAGAGTTATATGGTCATTTTATGTCTTCTTCATCCTCTTCTTCTTCCTCCTCTTCCCCCATCCTCTTTCTTCTCCTCCAACCTCCACCTCCTCCTCCCTCTCCACCCGAAACTCCTCCCCAGCCCGCACCTCCTCTCAGCTCCGCCCCGAGCTCCCCGCACCTCCGCACCGCCGCGCCTGCCCCTCCCCCGCGCCGCCCCTGCCCCTCCCCTGCGCCGCCCAGCACCTGCTCCCCTGGGCCGTCCTCGCCCCTCCCCCGCGCCCGCCCTCCCCCGCGCCGCCCCTGCCTCGCGCCGCCCCTCCCCCGAGCCTGCCCCTCCCGCACCGCCCCTGCCCCGCGCCCGCCCCTGCCCCGCGCCCGCCCCTCTCCCATGCCGCCCCTACCAAAAAAGAGAAAAAAAGGCTTCACGAGTACACGCCTTGGCAGACAACCAAATACCAAACCCCATAGATCTCTCCGGAAGCCGTGGGGCCGATTCCAACCTCACCTTCCCACACCTCGTCGTCCTTTGCACAGATCCCCCTCCTTTTGCACAGTCTTTCCAGAAAAAATCTACGTGTCTCGCGTCTATAAATAACACACATCCCACGCTGTCTTCGAGGAAGCCCAGAACTTCACCACCCCTCCCCATTCAAGCTCACGATGGTGGCGGCGGAGGAGATCTCGAGGATCTCCACTCTGTCGGAGACACTGTCGACCCTTCTCCAGTCCGGCAGTTTCTCTGGTGACTTCTGGCGGGAGATCCCCTGCGCCGACGTACGGATCATCACATCCTGCGGGAGGACCATCCCTGCCCACGCCGACGTTCTGGTACATTGCGGCTCTTTCACTCGCTGCAGATCGATGTTTGGAAGCGGACTTAACAATAGATCTAAGCTGATGTAGCGGAGATATCCGTAGCAAAGTTTTGCTTTCGTTTTTTTCAATTCGATCAGATATAGAGTTATATTGCGAATCGCGCGACTTGTAGTGGAGGAGTAATTTGTTTTTGCCATTTCGATCAACTCAATTGGTGTTTTTGCGTGATTTTGAAGAAGAGGGAGTGATCAATGGTTGAAGGCTGGTCGGATCTGACGGTTTCTCGCTGTGTGAATGTTTGTGTTGGTGAAGGCATCGACGTCGCCGGTGCTGGAGAAGCTGCTGCAGCAGAGGCCAAGGAAGCGTGGGAACGATGCCCGAGTGTGGGGGAGCTGTACGAGGTTGTCGATCCAGTGTTGATGCAGCAGTGGCCGAGCTTGCATTCAGGTGCCTCACCAGCGATAAGGATGATAGGCCGGATTCGCGGGAGTTGGTGCAGGAGCTGAAGCGGATTTGGGGCAAGGTGCAGAAGATGAACTCCAGGAGGAGAGGAAGGAGGAGGAGGTTGGAGGAGAAGAAGAGGGGTTTGGACAATAATACCCCTCTTAACTGCACCAAAGTTTGATAAAACCATGGTTAAATCAATTCATTGACGGTCAAACTAACGGAAGGGCACAACTGATGACGGAGAAAGAAGTGAGGGGCACAACTGATATTACCAAAAAGATAGGGACATAACTGAAATTGCGAGATCTCGGAGGGGTACAAGTGATAAAATCCCTAATTTAAATTCGCTATTTTGTCTGGTTCGTACATTATATTTGTTTGTTGTTGTAATTATTTCGTTTTGATGTATGTTCTCATTTTTTAAACAGGATAATCACATCAAAGATACAGGTCATGACAATTCTGATATCGTTTCTCTCCACACAGGTGTTGTTCTTATGATACTAAATTTTCATTTTAATATAAATAATATGATTTTTATGTATTCATTTCATTCGTTCTATAATGTGTTCACAATTTTATCTTATATTGTACTATATTTACCAATATGTTACATAACCATGTTATAAAGGAACTGCTTGTCTTGGTTTATAATTAATAATATATAAAACAATACTTATCTTATTTTACTATATTTCTACATATTTTACAATGAATTCATTGTCTATAATATATGTAATTTCATTATCCACTGTAAATTATGAGTACATATTGTACATTTTCTTGCTTTTAAATACTATTTCTATATTGAATAGTATATTAATAGTATATTACAATGTTAATAAACTGATTTCAAATATATGATATTTTGCATTTTTTCCTCAATATTATTTATTTTTTGATAATAATTATTAAAAGCATATAATGCTGCAATTTACAGTTCATATGCATTGATCACATTAGTAAAATTTAACATTATTTATAATCCTTATATTACAATATTTTTAAATTATTTATCTTATATGAATATATTGTATAATAAATTGATAAAATATTCAATATTCTGAATTTCACGTTCTTATTATTTTCCTAGGACAATTTTCTGGAGCACTTTATTCCAAAGATATTTCAGAAGAACGTCTTCCAAATCTTGAGGTAATGAGATACCAAAAAATGTTTTATTAGTAATTATTTTTTCGTAAATTTATATCTCTGTAATTTTTATATTAGGATTCTGGTCCAAACAATATATCTTCAGAGTGCGTAGAAACTGATGCATCATTTTCAGGTAAAATTATTAGTGCATAAATTTATCAATGATGCAAACAATATATATTCAGAGTGCGTAAATTTATTAATGATATTCTTTATGAAACTTGATCGATATATTCGAAAAAAACTTTATTAGATTTTAATATGTTTTTCGATTATATTTAAAATAATGCAGTTGATCCGAGTTCCCTTCCGCAAATTGTCATAATTATCAGCATATACCCAGTGTTGGTATGGCTTTTGGTTCTGTTGAACACGCATATAATTTTTCTGAAGCTTATGCTACAAAAGAGGTTTCAATGTATGAAAAAGTAGCACAAGACATAGAGTTGATAGATTAACAAAAAACAAGACACTTGTGTTAAGAGTTTTGTATGTTGGAAAGAAGGAAAATCAAGAGCTTCTTCATCATCAAGAGATGCTTACTCAGTTGACCGTGATTGCAGCGATGAAAGTATGTTTGAAAGATCGAAGAGAGCTGTTGGTGTTGTTCGAACTGGTTGTAAGGCCATGATGTCGGTTAAATATAGGTTTGATGATCATGACTGGATAGTGTTTTCTTTCAATGAGAAGCACAATCATAACCTTGTATCCCCCAGCAAACGGTTATATCTTCGTGCCAATAGAAGGTTTTCTAAAGCTGCTAAAATGCTTATCAAGTCCATGACTGATGTTAATATTCCTGCCTCAAAACAATCGGCATTTTTGGATAACGGCTTCATTACAAACAACAAAGTTGGTGGCATTGTACGTGATATATACAACCTTAATAGGGATGAGAGAAGACGTCGCGATGGTTTGGACGCAAAACTTGTGTTAGATCTATTTGATAATTGCAAAAAGATGACGCCTGAGTTTTTTTACTCGTATCGAACTGATGAGGATAATAGGCTCACCCATTTATTCTGGCCTAACAGTGTATCCATTGAAGATTACAAGGTTTTTAGCGATACAATTTCTTTTGATACGACATATAGAACCAATGAATACAAATTAATATTTGCTCTTTCTGTGGAGTTAACCACCATGGTTGCACAATTTTTTTGGTAATGCATTTATTAACAGAGAAACAACAGAAAGTTTTACTTGGTTATTTAATCAATTTCTTGAAGCTGGTAGAAAACACCCCCATTTCTATAATTACTGATGAAGATCCAGCAATATGTGTTGCAATCCGTCTTTCATTTCCTAACACTGTTCACAAGTTTTGTACATGGCACATTATGACAAAGCTGAAACTTAAATTGGGCAGAATGAAGGAAATTGTCAAGGCTCTTAAAACATTCAACAGACTTGTTTGGCGGAGTGATTCTATTGATCAATTTGAAGTTGGTTGGTCAGCAGCCATATCTGAGTTTGGATTGCTTGAGAATAAATGGTTAGCAGAGAAGTATGACAAAAGACACAAATGGATAGATGTATATACAAATGACACATTCTTTGCTGGGATGCGTAGCACTCAAAGGAGTGAAAGTATGAACTCATTTTTACAAAATTCGATTGCTAAACAGAACACTCTTTTAGAGTTTGTTAGCAGATTCCAGACAGCTATCCAGAGGTTAAGAGAATGTGAGAATGACATGGACCATGATTCAAAGACTAGAAGGCCTAAGTTAAGAACCAAATGGACTTTGGAAGAACAAATGGTTGATGTTTATTCGAAAAGGACTTTTTACAAGTTTCAGAAAGAGTTGAAGGAGTTAATGATGTTAAATGTTCATGTTTCTGAAATCAAAGATGGGTTGTCATGTTACAATGTTTCTTCAATTGATAAGTCTGTTAGAGATAGATTAGTTACTGAAATACATCAGTCTGATTATCTATCTTGTGAATGCAAAAAAATGAAATTTCAAGGAATACCATGCAGGCACTTACTTGCTGTTATCAAGTTCAGAGGAGATTCATTTCTTTCAAGTTCTTTTATTCTGTCCAGATGGACCAGGAATATTAAGAGGTCTGGTAATTATCCAATCTACAACCAAAATCCCCAGCATGAAAGGTCTGGACAGTTAAATAATATATGCTCTCAGATTGTGGCTGAAAGTAGCGTAGAATATGATGATATTTTTTCTCTCGTCAAAGCAAAGCTTGTCAAATTGCTCGAAGAAGTTCAAAGTTTAAATTCAAAAAAAAGATTATCAAATGTATCACAGGATCAATCTCATTTGGAAACTCATGATAATAATAATCATGTACTTATTCCGGTTACTGCAAAAACAAAAGGTAGTGGAAGGGGAGGAAGACCAAAAGGTTCAGGCAGTCGTCGAATATGTCAACAAGAATTAAAAAGAAATAGAGGCAGACAGTGCAAGGCTTGCATGAAGTACAATGTTGGGCATGATTCCAGGAATTGCCCTTCAAACAAGATTCAATCAACTTCAGACTGGTATGCAGTGTTAAACACTATATATTTTTTATATATTTTTAATTCTTATTAAAAACTGATAAATTTTATTTCAGTGATGATTCAGGACAGTCAGAATCACAATGATAATGCAAATTCCTTAAATGCGAGATGGTATATATTTTTTAACATTTAATTTCGTTTTTAAATTTTTTCCTCTATTTAGGTATCCTATTTTGTTATTACAGAGTTCACTTAGGAGAATATATTTCAGATATCACATACCCAATTATTTATAAACAGTCTGGTAAATTACACATTAGAATGGTATATTCTTTCAATTTATTATATTCAATCAAGTTTAGTGATGTAGTGTCCTTTTTCTTTGCAGGATCTTATTGATCAAGATGGAAGAGTACATAGTTGCAGCCATTAGAAAATATAGACCGATGTTTTAAGACAATTTTTATTTGTAATTTTTATTAAAACAGGGTGTTGATTGATTTATATTGATTGTATGATCTGATGTTACTCAAACGATAGATAGTCATTATTGATTTAAGGTTATAATTTTTTTAGTTGTGTAAACATTTGAATCTAATATCTATGAGCGTATTAGTCAGACATTATATGTCTCATATTGGGTATGGATGATTATTATTATTTGACAAAAAGTCTTGTGGTCGTTAAACGACACAACGTTATTCCTGACAAATAAGTTTAACTAAATAAATAACATTCGGGGAGTTCATTGTTGGTAATGATTAAGAATCTTTTTCATACTACACTCATATATCACATTAGATTCGTATTCAGAATTTCATCATTATGTCGTAGGATGTACTCAAGTTCAGTATTGTATTCGTCATGCAGATATTGTAAAATATAACGACATAAAGTAATATATATATATATATATCATTTCTGTGTAATATAACATTTTCAGATGCAAGGCTAATATTGTAAAATAAAGGAATATAATGTACAATATGATACAATATATTATGAACCAAAATACTTATTGTAATGTATTGTTAAAATATATGACGACTGATTTATGTTTCAGATTATCTTCAGATTGTTAACGCTATCTGATCACTTACTATTATTTTTCATATTTTCAGCAATATATTATGTACTATCATTTACCACATTTTAATTAAGATAATTTACATACTAGACCCGTATATCCATTAGATTCGTATTCAGAATTTCATCATTATATCGGAGAATGTACTCAGATCCATTTATTATATAATGATCTTTGTATAATGTTAATACAAGATAGAAAATCAAACGTACTATTAAATGATTATAGGTACATAATCTTACTTTTTATGATGAAGGAAATGGTTTAGATATAATGAAAAAATATGAAATATTAATGTATTACATTGATGTGTAAAACAATCAATTTCAGTATTGCAATCATTTTGCAGATATTGTAAAATATGGTGACATATATTAAGATATTGATGAATCTCGGATTCATCACTTTAAGTCTCATTAATTAAGCTCAAGTCCCTAAAAATCAACTGCATTTCTGCATTTATTTCGCATAATTAGCATTCAGGCATGAATTCATAAGAATTGCATTTTAGCGTTAATTTCTGCATATTTTAAGAAGCCAAAAATCCAAGCCCAAATTGACATGTAAATAGCCTAACTTCCCCTATTTTTAACTCCTCCATGCTAACACCGCATGCCAAAAAACCACCCCCACTGTGTACACATCACTAACAAGAATAAATAAAAAATACAAAAAAATAATTGACCCAGGTAAGTGGACCAAAAACCCAAACCCTAGTTACATGATTTTCGGACTAAAAGCCCCATATCTTCTCCATCCATTGTCCGATTTGATCCTACTCACTTTTGAACTAATGCACATTCAATTACCTTCAAAACAAGACCAAGTTCAAATGAATCGGAGCTCGTATGTGAAAGTTGGGTTTCGGGCCTCTTTTGCACATTGTATATTTTCGCGGTTTTTCTGACCTATATTTTATGTATATATTTTCTTTATTAATAAAAATAAAAAAAAATTAGATTTAGGTGTATTTTATTTATATTTGATTTCTCCATATTTTTCCGGATTTTTATCGTGTTTAAAAATGAAAAAAATAGAAAACCAAAAATCAAGGTATTCTATGTACATGGGATACCCCAAAAATTCACTTTTTACATTTGACCGAATTTGGTTTTGATGTCTTCATGAAAGTTGTAGATCTCGTCGAGACGAGCATTTTTTGGGAAGGAATCTTTTCGATCCGAGGTCATTTGCTATTTTTTTATCGATTTTACAAAAGGTTTTATTGACGAATTTTCTGGTGCTGACACGTGGCATCCCCAGAGGCCGCCACGTGTCATCGATTTTTGGCCCCTTTTACATTCTTTTTTATATAAAAAAAATAAATTAAAACCGCACGCACGTGCGTCGCACGTGCCACCCAGGCACGTGCTCCGCACGTGCTCCGTCTGTCTTCTTTTGACCGCCACGTGTCGCCCCCAGGACCGTTCGATCTAGGCCGATCGAACGGCCTGGGACCCGTCGTCCTCTTCCCAACGACCCCTGATTCCTCCGCCCTTCACCCGCAACCGACCGCCGCCTTTGACCGCGCCGCCTCCCTCGACGCCCAACGGCCGCCGCCCGCTCTCTTCGTAACCGCCCTTGCCCGCAACCACCGCGCTCCCCTTCTCTGATATCTCCGCACCGGTCGTCGGCCCCCTCTCTCTATAAAAGAACCCCGGCCGCCCCCAGTCCAACCCATCCGTCGTGCTCCCATCTGGTGGTGACAACCCAACGTCGACGAGATCCGAGGCCGTGCCCCTCGTCGCAGCCATCTCCTCGAGGCGCTGCTCGCTCCGGCCACCACTCGCCGTCGAGCCCAACCTTTCCTCAGGTATCCTCTCTCTCTCCCTCTCTCTCTCTCTATCCCTGCCGTCGTTCACCTCCATCCACCGACAACGCCTCGCCGCTCTCCTCCGCCTATCAACCTCGCTCCGACTCCGTCGTCAGCAGCCAGGAGCAGCCCCCCCTCGCTGGCCTTGCTCCACGACGCTGCTTCAACTTTGCCTTCGACAACACCACCAAACCGTCGTCATCTTCCTCGGCCAACTGCTACGCCACCCTCGACTCGAGCTCCGCCGACCTTCATCGCCTCGCCGGGATTCGAAGCCACCGTCCCCCTGGCCGTGTGTCGGCCAGAGGACAGCCACGCCAGTCACCGGCCCGCCAAGGCCGAGCTCCGCCACCAGCCACCGGGCTCAAGGCCCGAGGTCCCTCGCACGTGCTCCGCACGTGCGTGGGAAACTTCATCAACAAGCCACCCCGGGGTCACATGCTACGCACGTGCCCCTTGGGCAAATTGCAAAGACACCTCGGAGCTTCTTTTTATTGCAGACAAGCCCAAGAGCTCCAGGTCACGTGTAAAGCATGCGATTCTGGTGAAATTTGCAGAGAACCCCCCCACAGTATAGGTAATTTCAACTAGGCCCCACTGCATTGTTTTTATTTATTCTGTTTGCATCTGTACCCCTGTCTTTGTCATCCATTATAGACCTCTACATTGCATCATTTTACTTATTTAAAAATAGTATGATGTTCATTTCTTCATTCTCTACATTTTGACATGTTGCGGATATTTTTATGGTCAGTGGTTAATTTTTAATTAATTATTTTGTGATAAAGTACGTATTTTGCCCATCTTATGCTCTGGAATTTATCATTGATTAATCATTGCTCTAAAAATCCCTGAAAAATCAAATATTGTAGAGATAATTTTGCTTGACATTGTGCCCAAAAATCTTTGCATTTTCATGCATCATTTGTCCTGTAAAAATCATTTTGCATATTTCAATGTTTGATTTTTAATAGGTATTAAACCCCACATTTTTGAGGTTTAGGATTTTTCTGAGATCCATCACCTAGTGATAGATCTTAGATAAATTTATATCTTGAAAATAAGTAGGTAGGTTTAATATTTATTATAATTAAATATTGAAAACCATTCTCTTTGCATTTAAAATTCATAAAAAAATTCATATTACATCAGAAAATTCCAAAAAAATTACATTGCACTAATTTTGTCATAATTATCATCTCGGCCAAGTTTCATATTTTTTCGAACACCGTTTGAAGGTATTTGACATTTTAGTCCCTAAAATAGACCGAATTTGCACTTTGCATCCCTTATTGCATTGAAAAATTCCAAAAAAAACCGCCTTGAAAATCGAACACGAAATTGGATTGACACAACTCTAGGTTGTTCCTTTGCCTCCTTGTGATCGACCTTGGGACTTGCCCAAGTAAAATAAACATAAAACCACTTGAATAAAATTGAGAATTTTTTGTGGTTATTTCTTGACTGTTTCCGATCGCCGCCTACAACGAACGACTTTCATTATTTTCACACTCGAAGATTAAAAACACATTTTTATCACGGTGAAAATCGGACTCGTCAGATGGCGCCGTTGCCGGGGAGGCAAACGACTTAGTTTTTTGTTTAGAAAATTTTTGTTTGGTTTTCCGAATTCGGGTAGTCTGACCTCCGAATCTTTCACTGTAAATCCCATTTTATTTCTTGTATTTATTTTTCAACATTTATTTCATTTATTTTATTTTTGATTATTTTCTGAGTCACTCTCTTACATTCTCTCTCTTATTTTTCTTGCGAGGTACCCGGCGCACGTGGAGCGATTTTTTAAGAAACCGACGCATCTTCACCGACATCCAGAGAAGCCGCAACTAAATTAAGATCGAGTCGAGTCGTGAGAGAGCGTAGAGTCTAGGTTTTTAATTTCTGCACTTTTAATTTCTGCTCATTTATAGCGGTGTCCGTTTGGACTCTCGCGTGTGTAAAAAGACCTTGAACTTTATTTGTGGTGTGTCGTGGCCTGTTTCACTCTCCGGAGAGGGTGGGGCCCGACTTGAGTGGCGATTAGGATAGACCTACACATACGGCTCTTAGAGCATTTTTATTTTTAATTGTGCTCGTAGGATCTTAAGCCACACTGCACTTTAACTGAGACGCACATTAGATCGTTCAACTTAGCCAAATTCAACTCAATTCTTCCCGCTAATAGAACTTTCTGCTTAGGTGCGGTTTTCATCGGCTTGCACGCATTTAGTATAAATTTTTCAATTCTGTATTGCATCCCACATGGAGATTGCGAGGAGGCACTGTAAGTCTTCTAACTGAGCATTCATCATAGTTTTCCGCGTGCATCGGCTTTTCCCGAAATCCTCTCTCTTGTTTTATCACATAAATCTAAAGGAAATTGGGACTGGACGGTAGACGTGTATTTGTGTTCATCTATATTCTTCAGTGATCGCCTCATTAAAATTGGGACTGCTAAATATAGCCGATCTTTAAAACCCATAAAATCAAGAATTTCTTCGGGAGAGCAACCCCGACATTGTTTGATTTTATCTTGCAGCGAGGAGAGAGACGCACACTAGGATAGAGCCCAGCTCCAAAACCTAACAGCTCGTTTAAACGGCTTGCAAGACTTGAATTCTCACCAATTAAAACTGACAAGATAATTGGCCGGACTCTTACGACCTTCATTGAGTGGGTTGGTGAAAGAAATCTTTGTATTGTGTTTGGTTTGTGCGTAGAAAGTAAGTCATCAGCGAATACTGCACATTTGTGCCTACATCATAAACCGCAAACCTCTTGTTGACCTCGACAATGGAAGATTGTGGTAATTCTTATTCGGACTCTACTTCCTCTACCACAAACTCTTCAGTCTCAAAAGCCCAGAGAGACTCTTACTCTGGACCTGCTTGGCCTCCGGGAAACCCTTCCCAAGAACCCTATTCCTACGATTTCTTCTTCTTCCTAGAAGGAGGATATACTCACACTGTCTCTTTCTCACCAGAAAAGATTAAGGATAACTGCTACATCAATTCTTTCCAATCTATTAACTCAAACCCTTTATATTCTGAAGGTGAAGAAAAGGAGATGCCACCCAAGATGTCTTCCAATAAAGACCCTGAAGATGAACATAATGAAGATCCAATGAAGACGATTCTCGCAAGACTGGCTGCATCTGAGCAGCAACAACAGTTACTGAGGGAGCAGCTCGAACAAATGAATGCTGGGGGAGAAGTGCCAATGGAAGCCGCATACAACCCTGGACAGTACAGAGTGTGGAACTATTTGCAGCCACCACAGCCAGAGATCCACTATGAACTAAAGCCACATTTTGTCAGTCAATTACCTCAATTCCATGGTAATACGACTGAGGAGCCATACGAATTCTTGAGGGACCTGGAGCTGATATGTTCTAATCTGAGGCACCCACAAGTCAACCAAGACTACATTCGTCTCACTGCACTACCTTTCGCCTTGAAAGGGAAATCAGACTACTGGGTGAAAAACTTGGGGGTGACTGTGACGACTTATGAGAGGTTCAAAAACCTCTTTCTGAAGAAATTCTACCCCTTGAGCCAGACCAATCAAATGAGGACCTGCATCACCAGTTTCTCTCAGATGCCCAATGAGCCACTCTGTGAGGCATGGGATAGGTTTAAGGACCTGCTACAAAAATGTCCCTGCCATGATCCGGACAACAACATCCTAGTCCAATCACTCTACTCTGGCCTCAACCACGAGACTCAAGGGTTAGTTAGTGCTGCCTGCGGAGGGAATTACACATCACGTGGAGCTGAGACCGTCTGGAAAATACTGGAGCAGATGGCAGAAACAAGTCGGTCTCAAATTGCCAGTAGAGCATACACTGATTCCCTGAACACCCTTCAAGCCAAAGGCGGGAAGCAGACGGTTGCAGAAATAGCTGAGGACTTGATTCCAAGCATGCACTTTATTGCTGATAAATTGACAATAGTAGACAAGAGAATGAACGATATCGACAGTAGGATTTCCCAATTCCCAAAGCAGATGGAGGAGCTCACCGAGAAGATGTCTAAGATAGGGATGCCTAGTGCACCTACTGTCCCGATATATCATGTGCACCATGTCCAGGAGCAACCAGGAGCAGAGCGACAACAACCATGGGCTCAGGAGCAATCCTATGCTCAATTTTTCCAACAGCCGCCCCCACCGACTGAGACAGTCAAGGAAGCCCCGCCTCTGACATTTGAAGTAAACGACATCTGGTACACCCAGGACACTACCCGACAGGGTAATATGGGGGACCATCAGACTTATCAGCGTCCACCCACCTTCTATAATGCCGCATTTCCTCCACAGCACACTACATCTTTCCAGCAGTCGAAGCAGCAACAATCCTACAATCGCCAGAACCAACCTCAGCAATACCATCAACAATCTCAAGCCCCCAGACAGTCATCTCAGTCGTCCACACCTACAAAAGAACCGATCGACATCCAGAGACAAATTCTTGAAGAGTTTCGCCACTTCCGAAATGAGCTGCAAGATCTACGGGTTGATGTCAACCGCTTATCCCGTTGGAAGGATGAGCAGACAGCTCCAGCCACAACCATTCCCGCCCAAGTTCAAGCTAACCCCAATAGCTTGAACAAATTCCACTCATCTCAACATAATAACCAGGTATACTATTCAGACTTTTCCACATCTGAACATGAGATCCTTTCGTTTGACAAAATCAATGCCATGTCACTCAGGAGCGGAAGGACCGTGGTCGTACCTGACCGGGCAAGGGAATCAGACCATGAAGACTCGGAAGATCAACCGGAGGATGTTTCCGAGGAGGAAGATGAAGGACGCCTGAAGATCCCAGCAGTAGATAAAAGGGAAATCATCTATGGAGTCTGCAGATGACCTTGAACCTCTAGTTGCTGCAAAAATACCTTTGTCACCTTTTCAGCAACCTGATTTTGATTATTATGATTGTAATAAAAACTCCAAGTTGAATAAAGATGCTCTTATTTATGATTCTGGCCCTCTATCTCCTGTCTCAAATGCTTCCATTCCTTTCCCCCATGCCCTAAAGAAAGAAAAATAAAAGAAAAACATCAAAGATAACCCAGTCATGGAAAAATTCTGCCAACAAAATATCAGTCAAAGTATCCTTTGATCAGTACGTGGCCGGTAATCCAGCCTTTCAGAAATACTTGAAGGCAAAATGCACTCCTACCAGGACTCGTATAAAGAGAACAAGTCAATTTGTGGAGACTCATATCTTGACAGTTGCCACCACCAAATGCGTCAAAAACTAGCATCTGCCAAGAAAGAAAAGGGATCTGGGCGCCCATTATGTGGAGAGTCACATTGGCGGCATAGCGTTCACACGCACACTTCTCGACAATGGATCTTCCATAAATCTTCTACCCTTAGCCTTATATTATCGATTGGAGTTGGGCCCTCTAAAGAAATCATCATCGTTACTCCAATTTGCTGATAAATCGACTAAAAGACCTAAGGGAGAAGTGAAGAATGTCATCATCATTATCGAGGGTACATAATACAAAGTGGACCACTGTCCTGGACATGGAGACCCCAAACCATTGGAAGGAATCACAAATCATTCTCGGAAGACCATTCTTAAGAACCACTAAGGCTGTATTCGATTACTGTTCTGGCATGATGAAATTCCGTTCTCCAGGCGGAGAAGTAGACTTGGAGATGAAACAAACAAAGTGGCAAAGGCCAGACTCAGAATCCACAACTGAAGATGCTGAAACATCAGAATGCAATATCCTCAGAACCACTGGGCCATGGGACCAATTGCCAGACATACAGATAGAAAGCACATCCTCAGAAGAAGAAATAATACATGATGCAGTCTCTGAGATTTCTAGACCCCCAGATTATTACACCCTTAATGACACAGAAATCCTCTCGGATTTGTCAGTCCCATCACCTTTGGGACAGTCCAGAAATATCAATGACGAGTCGGTCGTGGCTCTGACCGAATTACCATTCTACTCTAGCGATCCGACTCACTTTTCTTCGGAATTAGTAGCCAACATCTCACACAGTGATTCACCGCCAACCGACACTGAGCCAGAAGCAAAAGTCATTCAACCAGACTTGAACGACGATTCAGAATTGCCAGAGCTGAAACCACTACCTCCCACGCTGAAGTATGCATTCCTCAATGGACCCAAAGAAAAATTCCCTGTGATCATTAGCTCATCATTAATCGTGGACCAAGAATCCAGGCTACTTAAGTCCTTGAGCGAAATCGAAAAGCCATAGGTTGGACTGTGTCGGATCTCGTAGGAATAAACCCCACTCTCTGCTCGCACCAAATTTATGTTGAGGATAATGCAAGGCCTTCCCGTGAATTTCAGAGAAGATTAAACCCCAATCTTCGGGAAGTAGTGAAGAAAGAAATAGAGAAATGGTGCAAAGCAGGATTTATTTACCCCATTTCTGACTCCAAGTGGGTAGCCCCCCTTCATGTCGTCCCGAAGAAGTCGGGAATCCAGATGGTTACCAACGAGGAGGGGGTAGAGATCGCGACCCGAGTACCCACGTCGTGGCGCGTCTGTGTCGATTACAGGCGCCTGAATGCTGCGACCAAGAAAGACTACTTTCCACTGCCATTCATTGATCAAATATTGGAGAGACTTACAGGGAAAGCATTCTTCTGTTTTCTTGATGGGTACTCCAGCTACAATCAAGTAGCTATCGCTCCCGAGGACCAGGAAAAGACCACATTCACATGTCCCTTCGGTACTTACGCATTCAAGCGCATGCCATTCGGTCTTTGCAATGCCTCAGGCACATTTCAGCGGTGCATGATTGCCGTATTTGCCGAAATGGTTGGTGATTTCCTGGAAGTCTTCATGGATGACTTCTCAGTTCATGGTGATTCATTTGATACATGATTAGCACACTTGGACCGAATCCTTCAAAGATGCAGGGAGGTTAATTTGGTGCTCTCCTGGGAGAAGAGTCACTTTATGGTGACTGAGGGTATCGTGTTGGGGCACGTCATCTCCAAAAAGGGAATGGAGGTGGATCCTGCCAAGGTGGATGTGATCAAGAAACTTGAGCCACCAACCAACGTCAAGTCAGTGAGGTCGTTCTTAGGGCATGTTGGATTTTACCGACGGTTCATTCCAGATTTTTCAAAGATCGCCCGCCCACTGACTGAGCTCTTAGGAAAAGACACCGAGTTTATTGTGAATCATAGATGTCTAGAGGCCTTCGAGCTCCTGAAAAAGAAAATATGTGAATCGCCGATATTACAAGCTCCCGACTGATCTCTTCCCTTCGAGATCATGACTGATGCATCGGATTTTGCTGTCGAAGCGGTACTCGGACAAAGAAGAGATGGAATTCCTTATGCGATTCACTACGCGAGCAAAGTGTTGGATCATGCACAGAGAAATTATACAGTGACTGAAAAGGAAATGCTCGCGGTTGTTTGGGCCCTGGAAAAATTCAGATCATACGTATTGGGCTCCAAGGTGACAATTTTCACAGATCACACAGCAATCAGATATCTCATGGATAAGAAGGATGCCAAGGCACGACTTTTGAGATGGATCTTGTTAATCCAGGAGTTTAATTTGGAGATTAAGGATAAACCTGGAATAAAGAATGTTGTTACTAATCGCCTTTCCCGAATCGAGCAAAACGATCATCCTGATATCGGACCAATCAAGGAGACTTTTCCAGAAGAATCGGTCTGCGGCATTGATTCAACCCCATGGTATTCCGACATGGTGAACTATCTTGTCTCCAAGAAGGTTCCCTATGGTTGGACCAAAAAAATGATTGATCGATTAAAGTCAGATTCGAGAAAATACCATTGGGACGATCCTTTCCTTTTCTATGAAGGACTGGATTGTGTCTGGAGAAGATGTATTCCTCAGGAGGAATATCAGAGTGTCCTCACACACTGTCATTCTCTCGAGGCCGGAGGACACCATTCGGGAAAGAGAACCGCGCACAAGGTACTCCAATGTGGATTTTACTGGCGGACCTTATTTCAGGATGCTAACGAATTTGTACGGTCATGCCTGATTTGTCAAAGAATGGGAGGGACTATGGGATATAGAGATGAAATGCCCATGCAATAAATGATTTTCTGTGATGTTTTTGATGCATGGGGGATTGATTTTATGGGTCCTTTTCCCAACAGCAATGGATTTGAGTACATCTTATTAGCGGTTGACTATTTATCAAGATGGGTAGAGGCTATTCCAACCCGAACCGCAGATAGCAAAGTCGTTTGTAAGTTTATCAAAGATAACATCATTGCAAGGTTCGGGATACCAAAAGTTTTGATTTCTGATGGAGGTAGCCACTTTGTGAACAGAGAAATGAGATCTTTGGCTAAGGAGTACAAATTTGAGCATAGAATAGCCAACCCATACCATCCACAATCTAATGGCATGGCAGAGGTTTCTAATAGAGAGGTGAAGGGCATTCTTCAGAAGTTGGTTCGTCCCGATAGGAAGAATTGGTCGAAACTGTTGGACCAAGTTCTATGGGCCTATAGGATAGCCTATAAGACTCCACTCGGTACTTCACCTTTTAGGATGATCTATGGCAAGCCATGTCATCTTCCTACAGAATTGATTCACAAATCTGAATGGGCGATCAAAAAGTTGAATTGGAGTTGTCACCTTGTGAAACTATGTCGAGACTTAAATCTGAATGAGCTAATTGAAATCCGAAATCGGGCATATGACAGCAGTGTGATTTATAAGGACAAGGTCAAGAGATGGCATGATAGACACATTCGAGAGAAGACCTTTGTCCCTGGACAAAAAGTGTGGTTGTTTAATGCTCGGTTGAAGATTTTTCATGGGAAACTCAAATCAAAATGGACGGGTCCCTACATTGTCATCGATGTGCATACCAATGGAAGCGTAGATATTGCCGAACTCAAAGATAATGCATAACTGTTCTCAGTAAATGGACAAATGCTGAAGCCATATATTGAATAACCCAAAGAACAGACAGTTCAAGTCGAGGTCATCTATTTCACGCAGAGCGAGGACATTGAAAATCTATCTGATCATTCCCACCCTCCCTCCCGACCACATCGGCCTCCTTGTACAGCTTCCTTTACTTAGGCCAAGGCCTAAGTATAGGGGGGGACCGATGCCATCTGTATATATCATTCTTCTCCTGACTCCTAATCGTTTCCATTTCCATCCTTCTTCCATACTTAGGCTGTCCAGAGCCTAAGTATAGGGGGAACCAACATCCACCTGTATATACTCTCTTCATTCACATATCCAGATTGCTTCATTTTTCTTTTTATTTTTTCACTCCCTTACGCTTAGCCCGAGCCATGTCTTCTTTACGCTTCTTGTGCTCTGAGGACACAGCACTCGCTAAGTATAGGGGGGTCTGTATATATACTTTGTATATATTTTACCCATATCTCGTACTTTCGCGTAAGTCTATATGTATTTACGGGGTGGGTACTACCTAAAACAAACAAACAAACAAACAAGCACACAAAAAAAAAGATTTTGCTACTAACACTAACTTTGCCCAAATTTTTATAAAAAAAGAAGAAGGCTTCTTATTTCATTTTTGCATAAAAGAAATCCCTTGCATAAAATGTCAAAAAAAATGTGTCTGCATTTCACACACCTGCACTTCATCCAGCACCGCATGCATTTGCATCTGTGAAAAGTCATTGGGTTCTGAACCGAGTTATGATCCGAAACCGAGAGTGGTCTGGACTTGACCTTAACCCACCTAATTTTCAGAGGAACTTCACTGAGAAATAGGATTTTAAGAGCTTCAGGTCTTTTTGACTTAATTCCTTAAGTTCCACATGACAATGTACAAGCGTTTGACTCTTAGTGTCTAACCTGGTCTCTTCATTCTGGGTACCACTCTGGAATAGGGAATTAATTCGCACTCTCGTACTATGCACTTAGCTCAACCAAGACGAGATGTTGGAAGACTGTGTGAGTCTCTTTTCTGGTAGCGTGGAAATCTAAAGACCGAAGTACGGGTTGAAATAAAGCTTCAGAAAAGGGATGGACGGCTGGGCACAATTTTTTCTAAGACCCCAAAAAATGTACGGAACAAAAAGATTCTATATCCGTAGGGGCACAACAAGATCCAAGCAGAACCACCAAAAATTCCAAATACATAGAAGCATTCTACCAAATAAAAATCCGACCAAAAAGGTCCAAGCTTCAGAAACCTGCAGATCTTGGTGGAGACTTGGCTACACTGGCCATCTTCACAAGGAGAGGTGACTACACTGGCCACCCTCCATTTCTTTTCTCTTTCTTCTATCTTCTCCCTCATTCGATTGTGAACACAACACGACCGACCTTAGAAGGAAATACCTGACTCCCCGAGGATGAGTTACTGGAGAGGAGAGGAGCATGATAGTCCGGCATTCTGGATGGGAAGAGCTAAAACCCTTCATACACATGAGTCGGTTATTCAATGTTCATAGGGTATACTTTGGGAAGAGGATTGATCTAAGATGACTTCTGAGCCAAAACTGTGACAATGATGTGTAGAACTTGAGGACTGCTGATTTTAAAATTCTAAGTCTCACAGAAGTTCCGCCACATTATTAATCCAAAGGTCGAGTTTAGTTTCACTTTCACCTTCGTTCATGGTCTTGGTATGGAACCCAGTCTCATTTCACTTAATGGCATTCCTTTTTGATGCTCAGGGACGAGCATGGTTTAAGTATAGGGAGATGATGAATCTCGGATTCATCACTTTAAGTCTCATTAATTAAGCTCAAGTCCCTAAAAATCAACTGTATTTCTGCATTTATTTCGCATAATTAGCATTCAAGCATGATTTCATAAGAATTGCATTTTAGCGTTAATTTCTGCATATTTTAAGAAGCCAAAAATCCAAGCCCAAATTGACCTGTAAATAGCCTAACTTCCCCTATTTTTAACTCCTCCATGCTAACACCGCATGCCACAAAACCACCCCCACTGTGTACACATCACTAACAAGAATAAATAAAAAATACAAAAAAAATAATTGACCCAGGTAAGTGGACCAAAAACCCAAACCCTAGTTACAGGATTTTCGGACTAAAAGCCCCATATCTTCTCCATCCATTGTCCGATTTGATCCTACTCACTTTTGAACTAATGCACATTCAATTACCTTCAAAACAAGACCAAGTTCAAATGAATCGGAGCTCGTATGTGAAAGTTGGGTTTTGGGCCTCTTTTGCACATTGTATATTTTCGCGGTTTTTCTGACCTATATTTTATGTATATATTTTCTTTATTAATAAAAATAAAAAAATTAGATTTAGGTGTCTTATATTTATATTTGATTTCTCCATATTTTTCTGGATTTTTATCGTGTTCAAAAATGAAAAAAAATAGAAAACCAAAAATCAAGGTATTCTATGTACATGGGATACCCCAGAAATTCACTTTTTACATTTGACCCAATTTGGTTTTGATGTCTTTATGAAAGTTGTAGATCTCGTCGAGACAAGCATTTTTCGGGAAGGAACTTTTTCGATCCGAGGTCATTTGCTATTTTTTATCGATTTTACAAAAGGTTTTATTGACGAATTTTCTGGTGCTGACATGTGGTAGCCCAAGAGGCCGCCACGTGTCATCGATTTTTGGCCCCTTTTACATTCGTTTTTTATTAAAAAAATTAAATTAAAACGGCATGCACGTGCGTCGCACGTGCCACCCAGGCACGTGCTCCGCACGTGCTCCGTCTGTCTTCTTTTGACCGCCACGTGTCGCCCCCAGGACCGTTCAATCTCGGCCGATCGAACGGCCTGGGACCCGTCGTCCTCTTCCCAACGACCCCCGATTCCTCCGCCCTTCACCCCGCAACCGACCGCCGCCTTTGACCGCGCCGCCTCTCTCGACGCCCAACGGCCGCCGCCCGCTATCTTCGCAGCCGCCCTTGCCCGCAACCGTCGTGCCCCTCTTCTCCGATATCTCCGCACCGGTCGTAGGCCCCCTCTCTCTATAAAAGAACCCCGGCCGCCCCCAGTCCAACCCATCCGTCGTGCTCCCATCTGGTGGTGACAGCCCAACGCCGGTGAGATCCGAGGCCGTGCCCCTCGTCGCAGCCATCTCCTCGAGGCGCTGCTCGCTCCGGCCACCACTCGTCGTCGAGCCCAACCTTTCCTCAGGTATCCTCTCTCTCTCTCTCCCTCCCTCTATCTCTCTCTCTATCCCTGCCGTCGTTCACCTCCATCCACTGACAACGTCTCGCCGCTCTCCTCCGCCTATCAACCTCGCTCCGACTCCGTCGTCAGCAGCCAAGAGCAGCCCCCCCCTCGCCGGCCTCGCTCCACGACGCTGCTTCAACTTCGCCTTCGACACCACCACCAAACCACCGTCATCTTCCTCGGCCAACTACTACGCCACCCTCGACTCGAGCTCCACCGACCTTCATCGCCTCGCCGGGATTCGAAGCCACCGTCCCCCTGGCCGTGTGTCGGCCAGAGGACGGCCACGCCAGTCACCAACCCGCCAAGGCCGAGCTCCGCCACCAGCCACCGGGCTCAAGGCCTGAGGTCCCTCGCACATGCTCCGCACGTGCGTGGGAAACTTCATGAGCAAGCCACCCCGGGGTCACGTGCTACGCACGTGCCCCTTGGGCAAATTGCAAAGACACCCCGGAGCTTCTTTTTATTGCAGACAAGCCCAAGAGCTCCAGGTCACGTGTAAAGCACGTGATTCTGGTGAATTTTGCAGAGAACCCCCCACAGTATAGGTAATTTCAACTAGGTCCCCCCTGCATTGTTTTTATTTATTTATTCTGTTTGCATCTGTACCCCTGTCTTTGTCATCCATTATAGACTTCTACATTGCATCATTTTACTTATTTAAAAATAGTATGATGTTCATTTCTTCATTCTCTACATTTTGACATGTTGCGGATATTTTTATGGTCAGTGGTTAATTATTAATTAATTAATTTGTGGAAAAATACGTATTTTTCCCATCTTATGCTCTGGAATTTATCATTGATTAATCATTGCTCTAAAAATGCCCGAAAAATCATATATTGTAGAGATAATTTTGCTTGACATTGTGCCCAAAAATCTTTGCATTTGCATGCATCATTTGTCCTGTAAAAATCATTTTGCATATTTCAATGTTTGATTTTTAATAGGTATTAAACCCCACATTTTTGAGGTTTAGGATTTTTCTGAGATCCATCACCTAGTGATAGATCTTAGATAATTTTATCTCTTGAAAATAAGTAGGTTTAATATTTATTATAATTAAATATTGAAAACCATTCTCTCTGCATTTAAAAATTCATAAAAAAATTCATATTACATCAGAAAATTCCAAAAAAATTACATTGCACTAATTTTGTCATAATTATCATCTCGGCCAAGTTTCATATTTTTTCGGACACCGTTTGAACGTATTTGACATTTTAGTCCCTAAAATAGGCCGAATTTGCACTTTGCATCCCTTATTGCATTGAAAAATTCCAAAAAAAACTGCCTTGAAAACCGAACACGAAATTGGATTGACACAACTCTAGGTTGTTTCTTTGCCTCCTTGTGATCGACCTTGGGACTTGCCCAAGTAAAATAATCATAAAACCACTTGAATAAAATTGAGAAGTTTTTGTGGTTATTTCTTGACTGTTTCCGATCGCCGCCTACAACGAACGACTTTGATTATTTTGACACTTGAAGATTAAAAACACATTTTTATCACGGTGAAAATCGGACTCGTCAGACATATCATATCATTTTACTTTTACAGTTGTAAATGTAAGGCCAATATAGTAAATTTAAGCATTATAATGTAAAATATGAATAAATAAACTATGAACCAAAGTACATATTGTAATGTAATGTTAACATATATGGCGATTGATTTATTTATCATATTATCTTCATATATTTAACGCTACCTTCTCACTTTATACCATCATTTATATATTCTGAAATATATTATGTACCAACATTGTATACAGTTAAATTATAATGATTTTACATCTGAATTTACAGTTATCTGCATATTAGAATTATAAAAAAAACATACCATATAATTCATACAAAATAGATATAATAAAAGACGTAACATGGCTGAATTATGTAAGGTAAATAAAATAAACAAACCAACATTCTTCAACATTCCAGGAAATACTTCTAAATACAAACCAAAGTCATCGTTTCAGGAAATACTTCTAAATACAAACTACTAAATATTGTTTCAAAAAATTAAATGTCAACACTGTTCAACATCTATGAAATATTTTTTTGTGTTGTCATGAAAACAACATGCACCATCATCTATCATTTAATTTCCAGCTTCATTATCAACGTGTCCGCATGTCAAAAGTGTACATGCTATTTCTGCCCTGAATCTTGCAATGTCTTCATAGCTGAAGTCCAAATCCCTCCCTTCACACAAGTACTCCATTGTCTTCATCACGTAAACACCGCAATCCAAGCTGTGAGGAGGTTGTTGCGGGCTGTCAACCACATATATTATCTCCCAGTCATTCATGGTTTCGTCCATCAAGTTTATGCCAAAGCATTCGCACATCCAGCCATGCTAACAAAATATCTTGTTAAATTTCGTTATAATCGTATGATGTTTTCAATAAAAAACATATTTAAATACACATACCCATTTTTGAGCATCTTTTTTGTGAAATTTTGACCCTCTCATCGAGTTATATGCATAAAATTTCCTCGCTGTGAAGTCTGTCACCAAAAGATGCCAGTGATTCTTGGTATGTATCACTGTGAAAACCTTAGTAAATTCCATCAGCCTTTCATCTTCCATTTCATAAAGGCTGTCCAGATGATTGATCTCTCCTTCTGTATCTCTATCAACCGTATTTACAAAATATTGCTGCATTTAGAAGATGTAAGTATTTTGATATATACGGAGAATTATATGTGATTGTAGTGATTAACCATCTTGTAAATAGGCGTGAATAGGAATGGGATCGTGTCACCGGTACAATATCTATGTCGCAGAACATCCATGAACATTTCCAAAATTTGTATTCCAAGTAAATAAATCATCAGAGTATTTTATGGTGTATATAAAAATCTGAATTAAAATCATGCGATTACGCTATCTTCAATCATTTTTTCATATAAAAAATGATGTATCTATTTTCCCTTGCAAAAAAATCCAAGAGGTGTGAAGTATGTGGCGTTAAATCTGCAGTTTTGATCAAGATACCATTAAATTGTAATTACATATTTATATAAAACATAAGAAATTATCTTAAATCATAACTTACTTCCGGGTCTCTTAGAAAGTCTTGGATCAATCTCCTTTGATCCTCTCTTATGTAATCATACCCGATAAAGTCAGTCGCAAGATCACAGAGATACTGTAATTTGTATTTATATATCAGATTTAAAAAAAATAATCATTAAATCTGTAATTATGTCATATATATTCTAAAGAAGAACTATAAACCATTGTATGATTAATAATCAATTTCAAATACACACCTCGTGGTCTGTTTCACTTGTAATAGTTTCTCTTGTTTCTCTTGCATCTCTTTTTGCTGCATTCCTCTCTTTAACTCGTTTTGTCAATGAGCTAGGATGCACTTCTGATCTCTCCTTTCTTTTCTTCCTTGGTGTGATCTTATTTTTATCTGTGACAACGGACTCATGCTCCCCAATTCCATGATCAAAACATGGAATATACTCTTTTGTGGATAATTTAATTTCTCCTTCTTGTTCTGTATCCAACTTGGCGACAATTTCAAAAATATTTTCCTCCACAAGTGTATTTTTTTTATCATCAACATCAGTCAGTTTCTTCTCTCCTTCCATTATCACATTCTCATTGATTTCTTTCTTCACTTCAGCTTGTTTTGCTTTTTCCAGTTTGCCTCTCAGTTCCTCATTCTCCACTTCCAACCTTCTTATATGAATTTCATAAGATGTAATTTTTGTAGCCTTATCTTGTTGTATATCATTCAGCTCTTCTAGTAGCTTCTGCAACCTGTCTATTTCTTTTGAAAATTCATCACACATGCATTGCTTGTCAGTCCCTTTTCCAGCACGAATGTTAGTTTCTTGATTTTGATTTATTACAATTTGGAATTCTACCCTCTTGTATCTCCCTCTCCTTGCAGGTCCATCTTCAGGCACTTTAATTCGTGCTTGGAGGTCTATCTGTGGCCTTCTCACTGAGAACCCGTATAGAATGAATCTTTCATACGAGAAAACATATTCATCTGCTCCTATTTTAAATATCTCATTTTTTTGTGGATGTAAACCTCCTACAATCTGATTTATTTGTAGTTTATAAAAAAAGTTATGTCAACTTTAATATAATATCATTAGAAATAATATGTAATATATAGTATTATTTATGGGCATATACTATTGCATACCTGTTCATTGGTGAGTGAAGCGATTCTCCTTGATAAACCTTTTATTGAGCCTGCCCATTTCCGTATCCTTGGACGTAGATCTCTGTTGACTACAAGATCTTTGCAACAGTATTCTAACATCCAGACCTGGTATAAATTTAAAAAACTCTGATTAGTTACAATTTATATAAATAATTAAATAATAACATGTTTACTTACGTATAGGCATGCTACACATCCCGTAAGATATCCAAGTGTTGTTCTTGATGATCCTTGCCTCCTTTGATGTATTCTATGCAATACATCTTCCATGTTAAACAAAATCATTTTTGCTACCACATTTGACCGGTTAAAAAATCGGGTATCTTCCAAAGATTCAATGTAATGGAGTAAATCTCTTGGGAAAGAGTATCCACAATCTGGGAACAAGAACATGGAAAATATGAACAATATCAAACAAGTCACGTAAACAGCCACTGAGTCATCATCATCTCTATCGTAGAAATCTATCAAAATACTGACTAATTTCTTCCTATTGAAAATCATTCCAGAATCAAATATCTCTTCTGAAATATAGCTCTTCCATTGTAGGTGTCTGCCTTTCACAGTCACTGCAAAGCCTGTGCTTGGAATTCCTAATATTGCTCCTATGTCTTCGTCGGTGAAGTTCAGAACCCTGTTCCCAAATTTAAATTGTCGTCCTCCTTGATATTGTTCCACAATCCATTGCAGAATCCTCCTTTGGATATCAACCTTTCCAATGTTTATTAATTTTGAGAATGCTGTCTTATTAATCAGACATTGTTGCTTCGTTGTTGGTCTATGTGCATCTATGAATTGAATGCTCTACAAAGCATCTGTGCTGGATGTAGCCCTTACCTTTAAAGAGGTAAACATATTCTTATAGTAATTTTATATAAAATACACAAAACAGATCAAACAATAAGAATTTGCAAAATTCTGTAAAGGGATATATAATTTGTATCTTACTGCCATAGTTCTCAGTCATGCACTCTTCAATAGCCTCATCTTCTATGTCAGGTATTTTACTTTGGCCTTTACCCTTCACTGTAATTCACAAATAACAAATACATTATATTTTTAGAAGACACGTAATGATTAAGTTTTAAATTATATTCATGTACCTTTCATCACCAATGAAATTGTGCGGTTTGAAACAACCGCTTCATTCAGTTTGTCCTCATTAGAAGAATTTCCGGTTAAGTTTTCGTTCTTTTTTCTTGAACTCCTTATTTCATCGAAATATGATTCGCTGCAGCTCATCTCTACTAAAATTTCATTAAAATTTTTTATATGTTAACACATTATAAATAAATGTTTAATATATGCATCTTTAATTATAACATTATACAACAGACACGGAAGTTGTTGTTAACATTTTTTCTTTTGCTTTCGCGCAGCAGTATAACTAAGTTTTATTATTTACAGGAATTTTTTTTACTGTCATATTTTTTCAAAGACTAATGTAACGATTTATGAATAATACCGATGATTTAAAAATCCATCATTTGTAATTAAAAAATAAACAGATGGTAAAAATATCTACAGTGATCTTATTCATTTTCTAGGTTGTCGATTATTTTTTGTGAAACCAAATACTAAGAAATCTAAACAATATAGCATTTTAGATGTATGTCTGACCTGGTTGTCATCTTCTCAGTATCGTGGTCTTCATGCCTTTGCCGCCGTGGATCGAAGATGATAAACCCTCTAGGGTTCTTGAGGCGCAATCGCCTTTCGCAGAGGGAGGGAACTCTGTTTTCTGTCTCCTTGTAACCGAAGGCGGAAATCACGGTGTTAAAGTCTTCTTATTTATTACTTTAAGTTATTTAAGTCAATTTAATTTTGTAGCTGTATAATCAATATTTAATAGTTACTTTTATTAGCTAAAAATAGAAACATATTATTCCCAAATAATCCTATAATCTAAAATTTCAAATTTTTTACGTCATTGTTCATTCGACAACGTCTGAAGCTTCTTCATGGTTCTAGGTATGAATTCTTTCATCCGTCTTCAAATTTTTCAATGCAATTTTTTTTAAAACAATTTAGAAGATCTTTCTTATTTACATCGTTGTTAATATATAGTATACATTAATTCATTCAAAAAAAAATTATTAGTTAAATTTCGTAAGATCAATTTATCTTACATCATGCTAATTGAATGTATTTCAAAAGTTCTTATATATCAAAAGTTCTTATATATTAAATCGAACCCCTGGTAAGTGATCGTTTTACTTCCTATTAGATAATGTAATATGTATAATAAATAACGAAACTTTATAATGTAATACATTTATTTCTCAAGTTCGTGATTTTTTATATAGTAAAATTCAATCTCTAATTATTTTTAGATTCATAACATTAAAATTTAATTGGTTATTGTATTATGTTACCGTTTATATTGTATTTTATTGATTAATGTTGTAAACGTTATAAATTGTAATATACGTGATATAATTTACATGTTCGTTTTGTATTAGTTTGTATTTTTTAGAACTCTAATGTATTTTAATGTTTTAATTTGTAAATCTGTGTGAATTAAAGTAAACACACCGCTATTATCACTTGCGTTTTCAAACTTTTACTCAAGTTTGATTTATAGTGTAAAGTTTTTTATAGAAATATTTCTCTTTGATACTGCTAGAAAAAGGTAGAGTTTTGGTATGCATATATTGTGTTATGCGTTGTCATATAGTAATTGGCAGAGTCATATTTCATATAAATGATTAATATTACAATACAACTGGCAACAATTTCATAAAAGCAATGATTTTTTTTGTATTCTTTTGCATTGTATTGTATTGTGTGTTATTTTTTGTAAATCTTACTAATTTAATGGAAACATACCGACAATAACAGTTCCAAATACGTATGCTCTTTTCGAGATTGACTTATATTTCCAACCTTTAATACATTAGTTATGTTTTCATTATATTGTGGTATAAAACAAATTATAGTAAATTGTCAAGATATATCTCATTATTCTGATAGCAAATGTAAATCAATTGACAATTTTTGCACGTATGTAAGAATTTATTTTGTAATCCTTTGCATTGTTTTGTATTGTAGGTTGTATTTTTGTAATTATTAGTAATTTTAAGTAACACATCGAACTTATCAGTTTACAGGCCGTACGTTTACGGTAAGTTTGATTTATAGTGTAAAGTTTTGTTATAGAAAAAGTTATAATTTTGGTATGCAGATATTGTGTTTTGCTTTGCAATATAGTAATTGGCAGAGTTATATATCATATATTTGATTAAAATTACGATATAATTAGCAACAATTTCACAAAGTCATGGATTTCTTTTGTATTCTTTTGCATTGTATTGTATTGTGTGTTATTTATTTGTAAATCTTAGTAATTTAATGTACACAGACCGACAATAACAGTTGCAAATACGCATGCTCTTTTCGAGATTGACTTATATTTCCAACCTGTAATACACTTGGTGTGTTTTCATTATATTGTGTTATACAACAAACATATAGTATATTCTCAAGATATTTCTCATTATAATGGTAGAAATTGTAAAACAATTAACAATATTTGCATGTATGTCAGGATTTATTTTGTATTCCTTTGCATTTTTTTGTATTGTAGTCCCTATTTTTGTAAATTGTAGTAATTTTAGGTAACACATCGACCTTAACAATTTACAGGCCGTACCTTTTCGGTAAGTTTATATTATATTTTAGGAATGTTTTTTATTAGTAATTCGAATTAATTATAGAAATGTCGAAATTTCGAAAATTTTTAAAATATTTGGTTTTTTGGTTACACGCTCAATCTCCTCCTTAATCTTAGCTAATTAGTTATTTCGAATACTACTCTTAGCTTTTCTATGGTGGTTTTAATCTCATCCATTAGATCCTCATCATAGGGTCTTTATGAGTGGCTTTCCATGCACTCAGGAAAGGTGCACCTCATTGGATATATATATATATATATATATATATATATAGGGCTTATCCAGAGAGCCATGTGCCCATTTGAGTTTAGTGAGCACCAAATGTAGGCTCTCCACGCGTACTTCTATTTATTGGTTGCCTATTTCGAAGGAGCACGGTTTTGGAAGGATATTAATACGCTTGACCATCTTATATTTCCAATTATATCGAGTCCTTAAAAAAAGGAAGACGGTTTTGGAAAGAAACATTTAAATCATTAATTTCGTACCGAAGAAATAGTCATTGTACATTTGATCAGTAATGTAAATAATGTACTCAAGTAATTATGTGTTGCGAGATCAGTAATACTGAAACACTTGTCAGTATTTTACATCTGTAATATTGCATTGTACAGAGATCAGTAATTCATTCATGTTACTCAAGTAATACATATTCAGTTCTCAAGTAACTATTGTTGTGAGATCAGTAATTAAGTATGTGAATTACTAATGTCCATACAATAAGTACTGATTACAAATGTCCATTTTACTGAAGTCATTTTGATTGTTACTAATGTTATAGTTACTTAATACTTTAAGTCTTACTGAAGCACCTCTTATTTACTTATATAATATTTTTAATTACTTATAATGTATCGAGTGTTACTGATGACAATACATAAGTTACTGGTCACATGGTTTTTTATACTTATTCCAACTTACTTATTCCGTTACCTTCTTTTACCTACAATTTATTACATGTTGCTGATGCTTCTATATATCTTACTTGTTTTATTCTTTGTTTTGAATTACTATCGAATCACACCTTCTTTACTTATGTAGCCTATTCAATTAGTTGTAATACGTCAAGTATTACTGAAAGTCGTACATAAATTACTTAATTATAGTTATATGGTGAACATCCAAATTTCAACGGTCTTGTAGTCCATTTAGATGATGTTATTTTGCTCTCGCTCCTCGGCATAACAACAGCTTCTTCAAGATACCAAATTATTGTATTTTTCTGCAAGAAACAATAAGTTAATTTATATCCCGTGAATAGTAGGAATTGTATAAAGAAAAGCAACTCAGCAATATACTCGCTTCAGTAAGAATCATTCAATGACAAGTAACTTGTAATGAATTGTTAGTAACGTTTGTTACATGACAAGTAACTTGTAATGAATTGTTAGAAACTCAGCAATATACTCGCTTCAGTAAGAATCATTCAATGACAAGTAACTTGTAATGAATTATTAATAACGTTTGTTATATAACAAGTAACTTGTAATGAATTGTTAGTAACTCAGCAATATACTCGCTTCAGTAAGAATCATTCAATGACAAGTAACTTGTAATGAATTGTTAGTAACGTTTGTTATATGAAAGTAACTTGTAATGAATTGTTATTAACTCAGCAATATACTCGCTTCAGTAAAAATCATTCAATGACAAGTAACTTGTAATGAATTGTTAGTAACATTTGTTATATGAAAAGTAACAATTGTGTTAGCATTAGTAACATAAAATATCTCATAAGTAAATTAATTAAATACATCAGTAACTCAATATATTTTCAAAGTAACACATGAAAAAATAACAATTGTATTTACTGTAACTTTTTATTATATGAAATCAAAATACCTTCGATACAAAATCAATTAGGACTACAAATCATGTATCAAAATGAATAAAAACGATATTATGAATACCATTTCTCATATTTCAATCATACTTCTCGAATAAATATTGCTTACGATAAAAAATATGCAGTATTCGTAATTGCTTCTGAAATATGTTGATCACAATCCAATCACGAATTAACCATGAACGAAACCTAATGAAAAATATTATCAAAGAAAAAATAACAATTAAAAAGTAGGATCAATGAAAAAAAATAAAATCAACAATCGAAATACAATACCTTTGACGAGCGAAAATTATCTGCAATCAATAATAAAACACAATGATTCCGTGAGAACGATTGCTAGATCCCCTCTCGAAATGTGACAAAATGGATTTTTTCTCAATACAATATCAGACGACACCAAAAAAGCCTATTGCTATTTAGGGAAATTCATTAATATTCAAAATTAAAAGCATTGTCGTTACCATTGCCGTTTCTAAAACCATGGGATTGAGAGATTTGATCTAACGGTGGATAAGATGGGCTCAATTTAATACAAATGGGCACAGTGCTCTCTGGATAGAAATCCTATACACACACACACACATATATACATATATATACATATATATATATATGGGAAAAGGGAGCCTACACCCATGTGTAGGTAACTTACCTACACCCAACTCTTTTTCCCTCAAATTTTTTTATTTTTTTGAATTAATTCCTTGGGGAATTTAGATCACAATATATCACCATATCGTCATTCAAATTTCAACTTATTTTGAGACTTCTAACTTATCCATCATGACAGTCAAATTTTAACGGTCTGAGATTTGCTGAGATCTACCCCTTCCGATGGAGCTGTTAGGAATGTCTGTTTTACATGAAATTTGAAATACATATTCCATTTAATATTCTAAGTAAATCCTTCAAAGATCCATTTCAAAAAAAATCAAAAAATTAAGAAACAAGAGGTGGGTGTAGGTAAGTTACCTACACATGGGTGTAGGCTCCCCAATCCCTATATATATACATACATACATATATATATATACACACATACATACACACACACGCACACACACACACACACATATGGTTAAAGGAGGCTACTCCCTGGGTGTAGTCAATTGGCTACTCCCACCTCTCTTTTTCTCTATATTTTTTATTGTTTTTGGAAAATAAAAATATGTAAATTCATAACTATGTCCCCCGAACATGTCATTCCAATTTCGTCAGAAACAGAGACTCCTATGCCCTCCATATGAAGGGGGTCAATTTCAGCAATTCTGAGGCCGTTAAAATTTGACAGTCTTGATGGAGGGGATATAAGTCTCGAATTAAGTTGAATTTTGAATGACACCATGGTGATATATTGTGGTCTAAATTCCATTAGGTTTCATTTCAGAAAAACTTAAAAAATATAGGAGAAAAGGGGTGGGAGCATGTAAGTTGGCTACAACCAGGGAGAATACTCCATTTTCCCATATATATATATATATATATATATATATATAAGAGAAACTTCAGATGAGGCGGGGTCTCGCCATATATATGGTAAGCCACCCTCAATTTAGGCATCTTTCCAATATATTTTACATTTTCTTGTTTCATACATTTAACAATAACTATTAACACAACATGTATAGTGAAATAAAATTATGAAAATATTATTATATTGGATGGAAATGTTAATTTAAATTTCGATGCTATATTTTACAAAATTCATTTTTTTACAATGTGCAGTTTATACTTTACAAAACTGTTATAGAGTTTTTACTAAATTCACAGTGGCCTTTACAATTTCAGAAAAGCCTCCACCTCATTTGAAAGGTCCCCTATATATATATATATGAGGCCTTTCAAATAGGACTTGGTCCTTTCATTCTTAAGGAAGACCAATGATCATAGCCATTAAATTCAAATCTAACAGCGTGATCAATTTGTTTACCCAAAAGGGCATTTTGGTCATCAACTTTTGCATTAATTATGCACACCAATTAATATTCTGAAATACTAAATTTAGCTAGTTTTATTTTTGGTATTTTTCACAATACCATATTTAAAAAAATGTTCAGTTTTGTGCTGGACGACATTGCGTGGGGCAATGTTTGTATTCTAATGTGGTTTTTTTGTAGAATATGCGGTTCTTTTTGTAACGATTGTATGTTTTTTGTATTATCCGTAGTTCATTCAAAAAGTCATCACTTATTTGTAAATTTTGTATGGTTCTTTGTAGAATACAATTCATATAAGCAATTAATATGTGGTTCTTTGTAACGATTGTATGATTTTTGTAGAAAAAAATGGTATGCTTCTTTGTAAAAACACAGTAATCATTCACGCTTATTTGATGATTAAATATAAACCAAAAATGTATAATACACATCTAAATATATAATGCACATCCAAAATATGTAATGCACATCAAATATATAAGATATATAAAAAATTACAATTTTCGTTCTCAACCAATTGAAATGTAAAAATACATAACAAATATGTATACTACATATCATAATTGTGTAATACACATCAATATTGTATAGTAATGTATCAATATTGTATAGTACACATCAGTATTGTATCAAACTGAGAATCGTTCTTCATCGAGGACTGGGTGTAATACGCCCCGCGGGAAGGAGCACCGCCTTCCCTGGAGCTCGTGCATCCCTCCTCCGCTCGACGCAACATCTGATCTCCTCTGTAGAACCATCTACACTGCCCGTTCGTCCACCTCGGGCTGACCACCGCATCGCCAAGAGCGCAGGAGCCCTTTCGCTCCCCATCCCGCGCTAAGCCATCGACCACCTCCGCGCGCTCTGCCAGGACCTCCGTCCGCTGCAGACCACCCGCCTGGAGAAGCTGCATCCCTACGCGAACCTCCAGAGCCCCACCGCCGTCTCCTCCTCTCATGCGCCACCATCATTCTTATGGGATTAGGAGAGCGGTTAATGATATAATTTAGGTATGCGTATGGGATTTTTGGAAAGTGCAGGTGAGAGATTAATGAGGAGATATTTTGGGAGGCTACATACTATATTTAGATAATGCATAATAACCAAAATGGGTTTTTAATTAATTAAATAATAATATTAACATGCCTTTAATAACAACCGTCTGATTAATTATGGATGCACAGGATCGTTGGCCTTCCTTAGAGATGGAAGGATCATGTCTCATTTGAAAGATATCATATATATATATATATAGGAAAACCTTGAATTGAGGTGGCACCTCTTTTCAATCACCGTACGACAAGCCTCTTCATCCGTCCGATTGTAATCTACGATTCTCTTAAAAATCACCAACCGAGTGTCAAAACCACTAATAGACTAATGGTTTAAATTCTATTTTTAGAAACATACTATATCATATCGGTGACAACATTTTAATGAATGAGTCGGATCCCACGTTTTTAGTGCATTAGTTATTTTCTCATTAAATTTCCATATTTCCTAAACTACATCTTCTCCCTGTTCGACATTTTGGGTTTCGAAAATTTCTCTACCTATCTCTAGTTCTTATTCCACGATTTTTTATCAACCACCGTGATCTTCAATGAATGTCGACGAAAGAGCAACTTGTTTTTTTAATAGAGAGATGTGTCAGGTAATTGAATTCTATTTTTCACATGTCATTTTTAGTACTAATATATAAATTTATTCAGGTATCTGTCGAAGATGGTGAAGTTAATGGACTTCTGGTGGGAACTGATCATAATTCGCATCAATCAGGTATTCTCAATGCCACAGAATTTCAAAGCATCATAGTTCTTATATACTATATGGTTTTACATATATTCCTGTCACTTTTACGAATGATATCTCCATTTTACTTATCAGATAACATTTTACTTTTAAATTACAGTGTATCTTAAAGTATTCCTTATCATATATTTTACATTGAAATAATTTAAATTACCTTTTTGGACATTATTTACAATATTAAACCATATTTTACAATAAACATACATCATATTTTCTAAAATCCACAGTTTTGCAAATCATCATATTTCATATATACTTTAACCTGATTTTCTATATCACTTATACCGTTTTCATATACGGTACAAATTTACATATATTCCTGACATTTTTCGAATGATCTCTATATTTGCCTTTAACAGAACTTATATTACATTCAAGATCCATATTTTACAATATAGTACCCTGTTTTACATAAAACATATATATTTTTATTTTTTACGATATTTATATTTTTAAACATATAGTTTAAAGTTTTTTCCTGTCTGGTTAGGTTGTATAAGAAAGTATAATCTTTTTATATAATATGAGGTTTTTCGTTTATATTAATTCGTTTCCAATACAACTTAATTTTTAAAACTACTATCAAGTTCTGATTACACAATCAATGAAACTGTCAATGTTCATACACCTCATATAGGCCAAACTCTTGTATCTATTCAAGATGCATATATACTTTAACCTGGTTTTCTATATCACTTATACAGTTTTCATATACTGTACAATTTTACATATATTCATGACATTTTTTCGAATGATCTCTATATTTTACTTTAACTAAACTTATATTACAATCAAGAACCATATTTTACAATATAGAACCACATTTTACAATAAACATATATATTTTTATTATTTACGATATTTATATTTTTAAACATATAGTTTTAAGTTTTTTCCTCTCTGGTTACGTTGTATAAGAAGTTATCATCTTTTTATATAATATGAGGTTTTTCGTTTATATTAATTAGTTTCTAATACTGCTCAATTTTTAAAATTATTACCAGGTTCTGATTACACAATCAATAAAACTGTCAATGTTCATACACCTCATATAGGACAAACTTTTGGATCTATTCAAGATACGTATAAATTTTACGAGACATATGCAATAGAAATAATATTTAATGTTAGGCAAGCAACAAGATTGGTAAAGATAAGCTTTTTAAGGAAAGGATAATTATCTTCAAATCCTTTGTTTGCTGGAAAGAGGGGTTTTCTAAAGCTACAAATAAAACATTGATCAATGATAATGCAAAAAGTGATGATAGCGATGATTGTATTTTTTATAAGGAGGAGCGTCGCGTTGGATTATCACGGACTGGATGCAAAGCTTTCATATCAGTTTCCTTTAGATCTGATCTCAAGGACTGGATTGTTTCTCATTTTGAACCAGGACACAATCACAATCTCGTTTCTCCATCCAAACGTAGTACCTCAGACCAAATAAACGTTTTTCAAAAGCTGCAAAAATGCTGGTGAAGTCGATGAATGATGTGAACATACCTGTATCCAAACAATCAGCGTTCATAAACATGTCAAGCGATCAAGTTGGTAGTATTGTCAAAGATATTTACAACCTCAATAGGAAAGAAAAAAAACGTATTGGGATGGATGTTTACCTACTAATTGAGCATTTTGAAAGCTGTAAGTCCACTACTCCGGATTTTTACTATGCTTACACAACTGATGATGATAACAGGCTTACACAGTGTATATGGATTGATAGTGCCTCTATTGAAGATTACAAATTATTCGGTGATACAATATCATTTGACACAACATATAGGACCAATGAATACAATCTGGTTTTTGGATCTTTTTGTAGGGTTAATCATCAAGGTTATACAATTTTTTGGAAATTCATTCATGAGCAGAGAGACAACTGAGTCATTCTCGTGGTTATTTGAGAGATTTCTGGAAGTAATGAGGAAGCATCCAATTTCTTTAATCACCGACGAAGATCCGGCAGTTTGTGCAGCTGTTAGGAATTGTTTTCCACATACTGTTCATAAATTCTGCACTTGGCATATAATGGCTAAGCTTAAAGCTTGGAAAGATTAAATACATAAATGAAGTCCTTTCAGCATTATCCATAGTTGTTCGGAAAAGTATAACTATAAGGGAATTTGAGCAAAACTGGTACAAGGTTATTGATCAATATGATTTATCATCAACCGTATGGTTGAATGAGAAATATAGCATTAGATATAAATGGATTAGTTTATATCTTAAGGATTTTTTTGGGCTGGACAACGCGGTGATGAATACTCATTCTTCACTCTTTATTCTTATATTTTAGCTACAAAAACCTTTGCAAATGCATGTAGATACTTGTAAATACAAATAATTACCAAAAAGCATGCATAGTGTAAAAACTAATAATTAGCATGTTTTTGTGCAAAAATAAAAGAATAAAGAAACAAAAGAAAAAGAGGAAAATATTTAGAATAAATATTGAGCAACCTAATCCCAAGGGAGGGCTCAGCATGGGCCTGACCGCATAAAAGCCAAAGTAGAGAGAGATAGGGAGCTCATGTGTGTAAATATACCTGTAAATATAATAAAAATATTTTCCTCTAAAATAAAATAAAAATGGGCTTGTATATATTTGTAAATATTGGTAAACACAAAATCAAAATAAAATAGAAAAATTAAAAAGAAAATAAAAATGACCCTCCTTGTACATATTCACCATGTACATAGACCCCCTATCCATATTTATTTCACCTTGTAAATATATAAATTAATTTCTATAAAAATTTGTATAGATTCTATATTTCATGATGTAAATAAATAAAATAAAAACCATAAAAACAAAAATTAAATAAAAAGAATAAAATTAAAAACCAAAAAGAACATTGTATATACACCATGTATATAAATGTATATACCTATTTATTTAACCCTTGTAAATAAATAATAAAAATAAAATAAAAACATCAAAATATTCCTCATTTTATGCTATAAATAAATAAAATATAAAATGGGAATAAAAATGTACAAAAATAATTAATTAAAAATCAAAAATTAAAAACCAATAATGTGTATATACCTATATATAACACTATAGTATAAATACCTTATTTTTATTTCGAAAAATTAATTAAAAATCACAAAAAATTAGAAAAAAAATAAAATAAACATTTTTCATGTTTTGAGTTTTTAATAATTCGTCCATTTATTATTTTATTTCAAATTTTTAAATCTTTCTGACATGGCCTACTCTGATTGGTCCACAGGGGACGTTGACCCCCCGGTCAACTCCCCCTTGGACCACTTCCAACGGGTCCATGACGCCCGACCCGACTTCGCTGCATTTTTGCGTCATGACCTGATCACCAAATCCGATATTCCCGGGATCTCCTTCTTCCTCTTGCATCCGAGATCCTCGCCCGGTTGTTTGCATTGGGATCCGCGCCTCGTCGTGCCCTGCCCGACCTGTTCTTGCTGGACCCTCACCCGTATATAATCCGAGCTCCGCCTTCATTTTCTCGCATCTTTGGATCAGTTCTCTCCACCCTAGGACCTCCATAGCCACCGCCTGAGTGACAGCTCGCGTCCGGCCGTGTTGCAGCGAGGAGGGAGCATCTGGACCATCGATCCGGCGTCTTTGCGCCACCGTGCGCCGCCCAGAGGTGGTGCTCGAGCCTCGGGCACCGACAACCCTTGAGGCTAGGACCTGGAGCATCCCCAGCTCTTCCCCAGTTGATCTCATCCATCAGGTACCCATAGTTCTTCCTGTTCTTAGCTAATTTTCATTTCGCCCAAATCCCGCCGTCACCGACGACCTCTGATTCCGACCACCCTCACCCTCGTTTCGATCATCGGAATCATCCATCATTTTTGCCTTTCCCCCGCACACCTTCTCCACCCCTTCGTCTAACCCAGTTCGCCACGGAACTGGGATGGGGTTCCTCCGCCGTCGCTTCGCCGGAGCCCCCTCATTCCGATGCACCGACCACCTACACCACCGCTAACCGGGTCGAGGCACTTTGACCTCGACCCAGGAGTCTGTGGCCTTGTTTTGCAGGTCCAAACGAGTCCATTTGAGGGCTCGACCTTCTGGAGCAGCAGCTCCTCCTCCGCCAACGTCGCCTGAGCTCTCTGGAGCTCCGTTGCGTCATCGGAGGAGCCCATTAGATGCGGGAGGCCCATGCGAACCTTCTTCGATCACTAGCAGCCCGCGAGGAGGGTCACCGTGCGTGCACCGGCCCGGTGAAGTTCGCCGGCTGCTTATTCTTCATGCATCCTCCGCAGCCGTCCGATCGTCCTCCAGCTCCAGTTCAGATCAGATCCGTCCATTTGAGGAGTTGCCACTTGCCATCACCGTCAGATCTTTGGAGGCTTGATCGTGACCGTCGACTCAGCGAGGCTTAGCCACCGTGCTCCATAGCCGTCCGATTCCCCACGTGGCACGTCCTCCACCGTCGATCAGAGCGAGGTTAACTCGAGGAGGCACCCGCTACTCCCAGCCGACCGATCAGCCACGTGGCACCACTCCAACCCTCGGATTTAATAAAGGGTAAATATCTCTTAGGCCCTTAGCTTTTTAGTTGTTAATCTTTAGCCCTGTAAATATTTTAGAACTTTTATTTTAGTTTGGTCATTTGCATCGAGGACCTTGTCTTTCCTTGTATTTGCTTTTATACCCATGTACGTAGTGGTGCACGTGCTTCGACACGTGATTTTGTGGGATATTTGCATGTATGGGCTGGATGTTTCAGGGTGTTAATGAATGAAATTATGTTTTTATAATTTGCAGAAATGCCCCTATGAGTGTTTTATTTGCGCATGTGCTATATATCGTGGGTAATTTATATTTTTGCCCCTAGACTTTTAGTACGTATTACTAAATAGTCCAGGGACTTAAGTTTATTGCAATTAGGTCCCTGTGTGCCCAGGTCACGCATTTGGCGCGTGAGTTCTTGAAGAATTTGCACCGGACCCCCTGGAACTTCTCTTAATTGCGTACATGTCCCTGTGCACTGTACCTTTGTTTTTGATTTTAATAAAATAGCAAACCAACTCCAAATTTGATGAAAATTAGAAACATGGATCTTGCCATGCTGTAAAATTTTTTCTAAATTTTGGAGACATTTGTGACTCTTTTTACTATTTTTTAAAAATTCAAAAACATGCCTTTTTCTTACTGTCTAGATTTAAAAATCACAAAAAATATTAAAACACCTTTAAAAATTACAAAAAAATAGATATTGATTGTTTTATGTTGATTGATTTTCTGACCAATTTTGGTCATTTTTGGCTTTATAAAACCTATAAAAATTATAAAACCCCTAAAAACCTATAAAAATTCTAATAATTAAAAGAAAAATAAAAAATTATTAATTCTAGTGCCTAATTTTTCCTTGTATTTTCTACTTTACAGGAAAATTACCTTCAGACCTTGATAGGCCATTTTGCATTTTAATTTGGCCCTCCAAGTCTGACTGGACAGTGCTTTTGTTTTCCAGCCTTGTTTGATTTTTATAAAATTCCCCAAAAATCAGAAAAACACCAAAAAATAAACAAAAACACAAAAAATATAAAAAACATAAAAACATTTTTGTTTGAATTTTTGGATGATTTTTGAGTGATAAAATAATTGTTTGTAGTTGCTTGATTTATTGCTTTCATATTTTCTTAATTAATTTAAAAGTCCAAAAAATATTAAAAGATTAAAAATCCACCAAAAAGCATTTTCTTTTATTTTGTTTTTTTTATTTTAGACTACTTCGTAGGCCGCAAGGCCATCACGTGCTCCTTGTGTTCGACCCTGTTAGCTATACCAGGTTAATCCTATAGCGAGACCGCTACTTTGAGCTTGTTTGATTTTTACCTTATTTTGGTGGTCTATATTTTTCTCGTTGAGCCACCTGAGCGACTGAGGTCGCAACGACCGCTTCTTGATTTATCTACCTTAGTTGTTCGGATTTTTGGCTCATCAGAATGGCACCGTTGCCGGGGAGCACGGCTTAGTAGTCGCTTTCGTTTTCATTTTCATTTTCTTTTTCGCGGCTTTCCGCGGCTCTTTCTGAGTCCGCAGCTTTTCGCGGCTTTTTATTTTTCCTTTATTTTTGTTTTGTTTTGTTTTATTTTATTTTCTTTTATTCTTGTTTTTATTTGATTGTACTTGTTTATTTTTATTTGCCATTTTTGCACATATATCCCTGTTTGCTTTTCTTGTCTATATTTGGTTATTTTATCTGGTTGATAACACTCTGTTGTTTTCTTGCGAGGGCCCGAGGCGGTGACTCTCGAGTAGCTGGAACAACCGCAGGATTCGGAGGCGGCTCCCTTCTGCACGGAGCCGCAGGAGAGCGTGAGGAGCAGCTGAGTGGGAGAGGCTTAGATTAGGTTTTATTTCAGCAACATTTGATTTATTGTAATAATACAGGGACAGCTCAGCAGGACTTGGACTTAGACTTTCTCGGGTCTGTTTCGCCGAGCACCGGTGTGCTCGGGGGACCCATTAGCTTGTTGGTTTTCTTCGCGGCTTTTTACGCGGTTTTTGTTTTTCGCTGCCTTTTACGATTTCTCGCGGTTTTTATCGAGCCTCTATCCTTAGGAATTTCTATTGATTGTGCCGTACTTAGTAGGATCCAAACACCTAATTATCTGCTTGTGCCTATAGTTCAGTAATTGGACCTATTAATAAAAGATTAATAAAAATAGCTGACTCGCTTCCTTCGAGCCTACGTGCCGCAGCCTGCCCTGCCAAGCACTGCTCCTGAACCCGATTTGTCAGGAGGAGGAGGGGTAGACCGAGACTGGACCTTTGGATCGGAGGCTAGTGACCAGCTAGACGGTTCTTTCCAGTAGAAGTTGCCTGCTTAGGGACTCGGTTTTCCCGTGTGCACCATTTAGGTAGTTTATTTCCTATCTTTCAATTCTGCGCGGATCATATTGCATGTAGATTGCTGGAGTCAGGTATGCATTTCTTACTCTGCATGCATCATTGATTTCATCGTGCATCGGCTTTTTCGTCTTCTCCCCATATTTTTGACTTAATAAGCAGGAGAACCGAAAAATTCGTTAGGCGTTTTCGCTTTTATTGAAAAATACCTAAAAAGAAAAACAATAAAATTGGGACTGCTAACACTATTGACCCTAAAAGACACTTGACTTAAAAACTTGTCTTGAGGAGAGCAACCCCCTCATTGTCTGGTTTGATTGTGCGAGAGAGTGACCCCGAACACTAGGTAGAGCCATTCGATACTCTTCTCGACTGATTACCGACTACTTCTGTGCGGGACAGTCGGTTGGGAAAGTATCAGGTATCCTAACATGTCACGTAATTGCTCTGATATCCTGACTGTTCACCAAAATAAAAATTGACAAGATAATTTACCGAGCCGTTACGGTCATCAGCTCGTGTTACGTTGGTGAATTGGGGGTTTGCTTGTGATCATAGTTTTTCCAGATCTCATCCGCCTTACTCGCCTCATCAAGATGATGGGCAGACGATCTCTTAGGCAGCCTCTGGCTGCACCGCTTTCGGGCGCGTCTACCCGCTCATCTAGGTTGGTTCGCGAGAGCAGAGACCCGCTCTCCGAACCCGAGTACGATTCCACCCTGTTCCCCCTCGACCCCCTTTCTTTTGGTTCCGAGAGACCAGTGCCAGAGGAGAGACTATCAGATTTATCGGCACATGAGTTTAGATCGTTTGATTTTGCAGAGACTATGGCCGACAGTAGCGATGATCGCAGTAGAGGTCCACAGCCTGAGCATTTTGTTCTGGACCAGGGTGCGATCAGCTCCACCCTGATCGCCTCCCTCGAGACAGTGCAGCATCAGTTGAGGGATCATGGAGCATTCATGTGAGGCGCGAGATAGAGGAGATGAGAGCAGAGCGAGAGCAGCATAGAGACGGGCCGAGGATTCCAGATAAGGCAGCAGCAGCAGCAGCCGCAGCGGCCGCAGCCGCAGCGGCAGGAGCAGAGCAGCCGAGACCGATGCGGGAGTTGCACAACCCCGGATCGACACTGATGCATCACTGGGTTGTGCTACCAGCCATCGTGGGGGACTTCAAGTTCCCCCCGAACACTTTGCAGCTCCTCCCCCGTTTCCATGGGCTCGCCACAGAGGAGCCCCATCTCCACCTCCAGGAGTTTCTGATGATCTTCAGCACAGTCCACGACCGTCAGGTGGACCAGGACACGATACGGATGATTGCCTTCCCCTTCTCCTTAGCAGACAGAGCAACCACCTGACTGAAGCACTTGGGGAAGTTTGTCTACACTTGGGAGCAGCTCCGCACCGAGTACTTGCATAAGTACTATCCACTCGGGCGGATGAATGCTGCTAGAGCCATGATCAACAACTTCTCCATGCTCCCCAACGAGCAGTTTCACGAGGCATGGAAGAGGTTTCGAGAGCTGACCGACCGATGCCTGCACCACAACATTTCCAAGCCGAATCTTGTGTAGATCTTTTTCAGCGGGCTAACACCAGAGCTTCAGGGCTTGGTGAATGCTTCTTGTGGCGGGTCTTACTTCGCCAAGGATCACGATCAGGTCTGGGCCATCTACGAGGAGATGACTGAGAACTACATGGTGATGTCCCAGACCCGATTGTACACTCAGGGCAGACCCCGACAGCCACAGACCGTGCAGTACCAGAGGATAGCACGGGTCGATGCCGGTCCTTCCAGTTCGTCTGCGGTAGCAGCATCACAGGCCGAGTCATCAGCCGCGGACATAGGGATCATCAGCGAGAAGCTGGATCGGATGGAGATTATAGAGAAGAAGCAGTGCCAGGGCATCACACAGATGGAACAGATGGCACAGACTTTGAGTGACCTGAAGAAACAACTCATGTGTCTCCAGGAGGCACAGACGGCTTCACAGCCTCATCTTCAGGCACGAGGCGATCTGAGTAGCAGCAACAGCTCGTCCCAGCGCTCCAGCTCCCACCAGCAGCCTAGACAGGTTCACCTTGTACAGGCAGAGCCGTACCAGCAGCTGCAGCCCACCTACCAGTCACCACCATCTCCAGACTTACAGATGGTGGTATACCAGCCGGATCAGCCTCTGGCAGTGCTCCCGCCACCCCAGTACGATGCAGAGTCGTTGATGGATGTCAACGGGATTTGGTATGGCCGCCCCCAGCCCGGTATCCGACGAGACCATCCCGGATTCCGTTGGGGGACCGGAGGTGCCCAGCCCCAGCAGCAGCCGTCAGGACAGGGTGGTCAGTTCGGCCATCAGAGGAGATCACCAGCAGCAGCATCCCCAGTGTACCACAGCCACAGCAGCAGCAATCACAGTATGATCCTCATCCCTATCAGCAGGGACAACCTTGGAGGCGTGATCAGCCTCACCAACCGCAACACCAGCCACATTCTTACCTTTCTCAGCCCCAGCAGCAGTTCCGGCAGCCTCACTACCAGAGAGGCTACCCGTCGGGCTCTCATGAGAGCCCCGCCTTGGATGATATAGCCCGCCTTCTCACCGATCAGCAGGCTACTTTTCGACGGGAGATGGATGAGTTCCGCCAGGAGATGCAGGACATCGTGAGAGGGAAGGCCGCCATCCCTGCCCCAGATTGAGCCGAATCCCAACAATCTGAAGAGGAAATCTGAGCAGGTAGCTTGTACTGAGTATGCCACTTCAAGTGATACTTTTGGTGATATGTCTGCATATCTTTTTGATACTGATTTTGTCACACTTAGGAGCGGTAGGGATGCCAGCAGGCGGTGCCTCGTCTGAGCGACACCATGAGGATACACCCAGAGCGCCCGACGAGGAGGAGGAGAGCGGTACTGAGGCCGCTAGAGATGATGACGGTGGCACTGAGGCCACCATGGATGCTGATCCCACCGGCGGTACTGAGGCCGCTGTTTCACCAGTTGGAGGAGGTGGTACTGAGGCCACCAGGATGCCGAGCCAGAGCACGGTACTGAGGCCGCGAGTCTTCCAACCGATGGTGGTGCTGATGCCACCAAGTCTTCTGAGATTCCTGTTGTTTTTCCTGTTACTGATGTATCTCGGAACACTTCTGTGAATAAAGGAAAAGGGTTTATTTTCTTCTGGTCCCCACTGAGTGCACGATGTATGTGTGGATCCGATCGTCGAACCATCTAGACCCTTTCCTAGTCCTTCATCTGAGAAGGACCCTGTGATCCCCTTCCCTAGAGCCCTTCAGATGGGGAAGGGGAAGAAAAAGGAAAATCCCAAAAAGAGAGAGCAGGAAGAGTTCAGCCAGCAGATGATAGATCGGTTTCCACATACAGCTGACTCTTCAGGAGGCTTTGCATCACATCCCTCTTCTTCAGCGTTCCCTTAGAGACAGGACTACAGTCAGATAGGAAGAGGAGGAACCACCACTCAGATATCCATGTGCTGACGAGAGCCACTTGTTTCGCGATCCAGAACCGTCTGCCGGCCAAGAGGCCAGATTCAGGAGCCCCATATGTTAGATGCCATATCAGAGAGCAAAGGTTCGACCGTACTCTATTAGATAGCGGATCGTCGATCAACCTACTTCCGGCAACCCTTCTCGACCGCTTCGAGTTGGGCACTTCTTAGACAGAGCAGGACAGTCCTTCAGTTTGCTGATCGATCCGTCAAGAGGTCGAAGGAGTTGTTGCGAGACGTTGTCGTCACGATTCAGGGCCTGCAATTCCCCGTGGACTTTGTAGTGTTGGACACAGAGATCCCTGAGTCTGTGACCGATATCCCCATCATTCTCCAATCGTCCGTTCTTGGCCACAGCCAAGGCGGTGACTGACCATGATAGCGGGAAGGTATACTTTCACTCGAGGGCGAAAGTGTACAAATAGAGACGGTCGAGGACAACCGAGCCAGAGACAGAGCATGCTCAGAGACCACTTCAGATACAGAGCAGATGACAGATGCCGGGCTAGACATCCACCAGGACTGTGACTTTGTGATCACAGACGATGAGGTAGTTTGGGCAGACCCAACAGCACAGGCCATCCTCTCACTTTCAGATTCCACTGATGCAGAGTTGACAGCAGAGGAGAGCTTGGAGAGCACATTCCTGGCCCAGGATACCTTAGAGGCAACAGAGCCAGGTTCTCGACCGCGACACTGATTTGTGTGATGATGGTGGTACTGATGCCACCATGGATGATATAGATCCCCTCGGAGTCAGAGTCTGACTGGGCAGATTGTGATGATTACATGCCAAGACCTGATTTCCACTGAGCCTGCAGATGGGGAGGAGGTAGATGCCGAGCAGAGCAGAGACAGTCCATCAGGGCAGCCTTCTCCAGATTTTGAGAGTGACAGAGAGTTTCAGTTCTCCCATGCAGATTTGGCAGCGTTCACGCAGACTTTTCAAAGGCCAGATCCACCAACACCTAGTTGTCTAGAGCTGAAGCCGCTTCCTACATCGCTGAAGTATAGGTTCCTTGTGGGTGAGCATGATATGTACCCAGTCATTATCTCCGCCGATTTGACTGGAGAGCAGGAATCCCGTCTGATGGGGGTTCTTGAAAGGAATCGCAAGGTAATAGGATGGAGCATAGCAGATCTCCAGGGCATAAGTCCGGCCCTGTGCTCCCACCATATCTATCTCGAGGATGAAGCGAAGCCGTCGCGTGAGTTCCAGCGGTGGCTGAACCCGAATCTGAGGGAGGTTGTCATGAAGGAGATTTCGAAATGCTGGAGGCCCGATTTTATCTACCCCATCTATGACTCCACAGTGGGTCAGCCCTTTGCATGTGGTGCCCAAGAAGACGGGCATCACTACAGTGGTCAGTGAGTCTGGAGAGGAGATTGCTACACGGGTACCCACTTCTTGGCGGGTCTGCGTTGACTACATGAGACTCTACCATGCCACCAAGAAGGATCATTTCCCCCTGCCCTTTATAGATCAGATTATTGAGAGACTGGCGGGGAAGAGCCACTACTGTTTTTCTGGATGGGTACTCGGGCTACAACCAAGTGGCCATCGCTCCCGAGGACCAGGACAAGACCACCTATACCTGTCCCTTCGGCACATACGCCTTCCGACGCATGCCATTTGGGCTATGCAATGCCCCTACGACTTTCAGAGATGCATGTTGTCGATCTTTTCGGACATGGTAGGGGAGTGCTTGGAGGTCTTCATGGATGACTTCTCGATTTACGACGAGGGATTCGATTCCTGTCTTGACTGCCTAGACCAAGTCCTTCAGCGATGTATAGAGGTTCACTTGGATGTTATCTTGGGAGAAGAGTCACTTCATGGTGACTCAAGAAACGGTGCTTGGCCATATCATCTCCAACAGGGCATGGAGGTTGATCCGGCCAAGGTAGATGTCATTAGAAAACTCGCACCCCGTCCAATTTGCGGCAATTACGGTCATCCCTGGGGCACGTCGGTTTCTACCGACGATTCATTCATGATTTTAGTAGAATTGCCCGACCGTTGATGACTGCTGACGAAAGACACCGAGTTCCTTGTCGATGACAAGTGTCTTTCATCCTTCGAGACTCTCATGCAGTGTGTTATTGAGGCTCCTGTTCTCCAGCCTCCTGATTGGTCTCTCCCATTCAAGATCATGATGGATGCCTCCAATTGGGTACAATGGGGCCGGCTGGGACAGAGGAGGATGGTGTCCCATTTGCTATCCACTACGCTAGCCGCAATTGGATTCCATACATCAGAACTACACAGTCACAGAGAAGGAGATGCTAGCCGTAGTATTCACCCTAGATAAGTTCAGATCGTACATTATTGGATCTAGAGTGACCCTGTTTACTGATCATACCGCCATCAGGTACCTCATGGCAAAGAAGGATGCCAAGGCCAGACTGACTAGATGGATCCTTCTACTCCAGGAGTTCGACATTGAGATCAATGATAAGCCTGGAGTCAAGAATGTGGTGGACAGATCATCTCTCCCGATTAGAGCATCTTGAGGATTCTGAGCAGATTGACCCTATTTGTGAGACCTTCCCCAGATGAGGCGATCCTTGCTATCGCCTCCCTCCCGTGGTATGCCGATATTGTGAACTTTCTTGTTGCTAAGAAAGTCCCACAAGGTTGGCCTTGGCAGAGGCTTGAGACCTTCTCGTGAAGGCCAAGTCCTACCACTGGGAGGATCCCATCCTTTACCACGAAGGAGGGGATAACGTCTGGCGTAGGTGCATTCCTCAGGAGGAGCACCATAGCGTCCTCACTTACTGCCACAAGCTTGAGGCAGGAGGACATCACTCTGGGAGGAGAACGACACAGAAAGTGCTCCAATCCGGCTTATGGTGGCCTACCCTCTTCAAGGACTCTGATGAGTTCGTGAAGAGGTGTACTGACTGTCAGAGTATGGGAACTTGTGGACAGCGTGATATTGATGCCCGATGCAGCTGATGACACGAAAATCCGAGAGACTAAGGTAATCAGGTGTATCTGAGAATGGTCGTTGCGACCTCGGTCACTCAGAGGTGTCGATCAAGAGAATGAACCATTAATAGAGATAAAACATATAAAACACAAAATAGCGTCCTGCTATTGGATTAACCTGGTATAGCGACCAGGGTGAACTCAAGGAGCAGGTTGGCCTCTCGGCCTATGAAGTAGTAAAAAGGAATAAAATAAAAGAAGAAAATATTTTTAGTGGTTTTTAATTTATTTTATAAATTTTTTGGATTTTTAATGTATTTAAGAAAATAGGAAAAGCAAGTAAACACACACTTCAACAATTTATTTAAAGCACTAAAAATTAACAAAAAATTCAACAAATATATTTTTATGTGTTTTATAATTTTTAACGTTTTTGGTGAATTTTTGAGAATTTTCTGATGTTTATTCAATTTTCTAAAAATCAAACAGTGACTGAAATAAATGGTACTGTCCAGCCGAGCCAAAAAGGCCTAGATAAAATATCTAAGAGCCCAAAATGCCTGGGAGGTAAATTTCTTGTAAAGAAGACAAAATGAGGAAAATTTAGGCACCAATTTTATTGTTTTTGGTTTTGGTTTAATTAATAGAATTTTTATAAGTTTTTTATGTGTTTTTCAATTTTTAGTGGTTTTTAGTAATGAAAAATAGCCAAAATTGGCTAGAAAATCAAGCACAACAAAATAGATAGTAGAATTTTTTTTTGTAATTTTTGGACACTATTTAATATTTTTTTGTGATTTTTAAAGTTAGACAGTGAAGAAAATAAGGGTTTTTGAATTTTTAAAAATATCAAATGAAAACAAAAATGTCGTCAAAAATCCACGAAAACTAACAGGTACCAAAAGCCCAAGGGCTTATCTGCAAATACCCACAAATATCACGCACATGCTCAAATAAACACGCACAGGGGTATAAGTGCAAATAAGTAAAAACTTTCATTCAACTAATAACACCAGAACTACCAGGCATAAGATGCAAATATCCCAACAAACCACGTGACGAAGCACGTGTCAGACCATGTACAGGGGTATATCAGCAAATCAAAACAAGCACACGAGTCTCTATGCAAAAAATACCAAAACTTAAACAACTACGCTAAATATTTACAAGACTAAAAGGCGAAATAAAATAACTAAGAGGGCCTAAGGGTAAATTACCCTTTATTACTTGGAGCGGCTGGATGGAGGGCACGTGGTGCATCCGACGGTGTGAACAGCGACCTCTCTACAGCTGGGCTCCTCGCGATGATCCGACGCTCGAGGTCAGCCACGTGGTGTGATCAACGGGTGGCTCGCTGTGGCTTAACCCACGAGCATCGTGCGGCTGGGATCGCCTCTCCAAAGATCTTGCGGTGCAGGTGCCTCCTGAGATGGACGGTCTGGAGCAGAACTGGAGTGCCGAGGCGATCGGACGACGACGGAGGATGTTGGATGAACAGGTAGCCGGCGAGACTCGCCGGCATCTGGCGTGCGCTAGGATCCTTCTGGAAGCACTCTGAAGGTCGGAGAAGAAACGTGGGTGCTCCCGCGTCTGCCGGTAGGCTCCGATGACCCAACCGGGCTCTAGAGAGCTCCGGCGAGGTCGGCGGAGGCGAGGCTCCTGGCCTGAATGACCAAAGCCCTCAGATGGGCTTGGTAGCACCTGCAAAGACCACCAAGAGACTCGTGGGTCGAGGTCAAAGTGCCTCGACCCGGTTAGGCGGAGCGACGGTGAACCTGGGGGTCGAAATGGCGAGCTCCGGCGAAGGGGGTAGACGGAGGAGCTCGACTCCCAGCTCCTGTGCGAGCTGGGTTGGATGGAGGGGTGAAGAAAGTGCGCGGGGAGTCGGCGAGGGCTATGGCGATGCCCGATGATCGAATGGTGGTCGGAAACGATGGGAATCGATGATGGACGGCGGCGGAGCGAATTGGGCGTAATCGGAAATCAGCGAAAAAGAAGGGCCTACGAGGTTACCTGGGTGGACGAAGAGACTGGGGAGGAGCTAAGGAAGCTCCTGGTCGTGGCCTCGAGGAGCGTCTCCCTCCGAGGCTCGGTGCTCACGCTGGTGGCGGGAGCAACGGCGACTGTGCTCGCCGGATCAGTGGACACGCCTCCACTCCTCGCTTCGACGGCGCCGGACGCAAGCTGTCACTCTCGCGAGTGCGCTGGAGCTCACAGGAGGTGGATACGAATGGCCAAAGATGGGGAAATGAGGTGGCGGAGCTCGCTTATTGTATGGGTGCAGGTCCGGGGAAAAATGGCTCGGGTCCGGCTCCATGGAGCACGGATCCCTAGGATCTATGTCGGGCGAGATTCCCGGGTACCTGGGGAGTGATTAGGACCCTGGGTTAGGCTAAATGGTGCTCGGGTCTGGCAGGGATAAATGGGGGAAATCGGGTTCTCGAACCAGACCCGCGGGAGGTGGTCCTGGGGGGGGGGTAGTTGACTGGGCGGTCAACACTCCCCAGGGCCAATAGGAACAGGCCATGTGGCTTAATCTTGGAGGTGAAAATTAAGGTAGCAAATGGCCGAATTTGCAAAAAGTTAAAACATGAAATATTTTTATTTTATTTTTTTTCTATTTTTAATGATTTTTAATAATTTTTTCGAAATAAAAATAAGGTATGTACACTATATGTACTATATAGGTTATGTACACTATTAGGGTTTTTAATTTTTGATTTTTAATTATTATTTTTATGCAATTTTATTCCTATTTTATATTTTATTTATCTTCATTATAAAATAAGGAATAAAAAGATATTTTTATTTTATTTTTATTATTTATATACATAGGTAAAATAAATACATATATACACTTATATACATGGTATATGTACTATCTATTTTTGTGTTTTTAATTTTTGCTATTTTTATTTGATTTTTTGTTTTGATTGTTTTTTATTTTATTTATTTACACTATATAATAAAGAATATTTACAAAAACTATAAAGATTACTTTTATTTATTTATAGGGCTAAATAAATATATAGGTGAGTCTATGTACAATGTGAAAGTGATATTTTTGTTCGTTTTGATTTTCATATTTTTATGTTTTGTTTTATATTTATAAATATAGACACAAATTTACAAGCCTATTTTTGGTGAGGAAAATACCTTTATTTTATTTACATAAATATTTACACACATGAGCCCCTATCTCCCTCTACTTTGGTTTTTATGCGGTCAGGCCATGCCTGAGCCCTCCCTTGGGTTAGGTTGCTCAATATTTATTCTAAATATTTCCCTCTTTTTCTTTTTAATCTTTATTCTTTTATTTTTGCACAAAAACATGCTAATTATAGGTTTTTACACAATGCATGCTTTTGGTAATTATTTGTATTTACACATATCTACATGCATTTGCAGAGGTTTTTGTAGCTAAAATATAAGAATAAAGAGTGATGAATGAGTATTCATCACCCCCCTATACTTAATTTTGCTAGTCCCTTAGCAAACACTTATTTGAAAAAGAGTGAAAAAGAAAGAAAGAAAAAGAAAAAGAAAAAGAGGATGTACATGGATCAAGGTTGATTATTAAACTTCCCTTCATTAAATTGGGTATGGAGCTCGATCAGATCTTTGGATTATTAGTGTGTCGGAACCTTATTTGGACTTAAGTCTAAAACTCAACAGCCTCTAAGTTCCACTAATCTATAATCAAGACTCCTCAATGCTCCAGATCAGAACAAGTCATCAATCACAAACCCTGAAGACCATGAATCTTTTCTTGTCCTGTGAATGTGAGGTCTAAGCTCTCCACCTCAGAAATGGCAACTTGACAACCCTCCCCAACAAGGTAACTCTATGACCTCAATCCGGCCACTCTTTCCTCGAGGAGCGGGGTATTCCCTTCTAAGTTCAAGTTCAACCGGCTCAAGAAGAGGAGGAAGAAGAGAATGGGTCAAGGCCAGTGTGCCAAGTACCCTTGGGAGCTTGACCAGTGTAGCCAAGTCTCCCTGCTGCAAGCTACAACAGGTGGATCATGAACTCAAGCTTTGCTTATTGCACTCTATATACATACTCCAGTGGGATTATCATTTTCTATCAGACCCACCACTTTTTTTGGAGTTATTTTCTTTTTGCACATTTTTTTTCAAGTGCATCTATACAACATATACATGTGCAGCATATATACAAGGAGTTTTTCCTCTTGAGCCAGTAGACTATCCCTCTTTTGAAGCTTAATTGCAACCCACAACTCCCGTCTTTAGACTTCATGGCAACCAGACCAAGTTGAGACGCACTTCCTTCACTAAAAGAAGAAGAGAGGTTCCGCCTAGAAGTACTACCCTCATATGCTACCCAAGTCAAGGAAGACTGCCTCCTCACCACCTCATCCGTGGAGAGCTCGGTGCATAGTGCTGGGTGTCCAAGTAAAGCCATAATCTATATGAGTCATGTGTTGTTGTTAAGTGCTCTACTTAGGCTAATTGAGATGACATGTGATCATAGCCTAGTGGACTCAAAGAATAAGTCACCATGGACCTGAAAAGCCTTAAACCTAAGCCCTATAAGGTTCCTCTTAGAAGTTAGGTGGATTAAGATCTTAATCAAGCTCCATTTCTCAATTTGATTCCAGGCTAGTTTAAATGTCAACTATCATCCGGAAAAACTATATACATATGTACAAAAGATGCTTATTTACACAAATTTTACAATCATGCAAAATTTTTGAAAAATGTTTTGAAATCATGAATGGATGATGCATGAAGTGCAAGTTTTGCAAAAAGGTATTTACACACATTTACACAAGATTTTTGCAAACTTTTGATTTTCAAAACATTTTGAAAAAATTTTGTACTATATACATAATTTTGATAAGAAAATATTTACACAAGCTTTACACAAAAGATTTTGAAATCATTTTTACAAAAATAATTTGTACACTAGCTATTTATGTGCAAATAAAAGAATGTTGCTGTACATGAAAATTTTTAATTTTTGTGATTTTTAGCCATTTTATTTATTAACACACTCACACAAAGTACGAGTTATGGCTAAAGTATATATA
>JAZKJV010008723.1:0-179243 GCA_037367405.1 Ottelia alismoides | reverse complement strand
TACCGAGAGTTCCGCGGCGGATCTTAAATCGCCGCCCTTCCTTGTTGTCTCTCATAACGCATTGCAGATTCAATGAACTCACAGTAGTTCTCCCATGTCATGTACGAGTACATGGTCTTGTAATCCATCACATACTGCCTGTACTGGTGGTCATCGATGCCTATGAGTATCCCGAGACGAGGATAAGCAGCACTAGATCCGGTATCACAAGTGGCACGACGAGGCTGCGAACTACTGGCCTGAGATCCTCGGGACGACGACGACGGAGTAGGAGAAGATCTCTGCGAAGGAGGAGGAGGAACTGACGTGTACTCAGGGAAGAAACCATAACTGTCACCCCCAAAGAAGCTGCTCTGGCTCTGCTCAGGTTGGCTACCTTGGTAGTTCTTACTGTTGTAGCTATCGTATCCCCCATACCCACTGTAACCATATGAATATGATGGAGGTGCATACGCTTGAGGAGGAGGAGGTCCTGGAGGAGGAGCATGAAAGTATTCCGGGAAGACGTCAAATGATTTCTCATCGTGCGACGATCCATATCCGCCTAAAAGACTTGGTGTTCCTCCGCGATATGGGATTTTAATGACCATGCAGCTCAAGGAACCTACAGATGATATCAAATCGTCCATGTAGCTGGCGGTTGGACGATGGCCACGACCGTACTCGTAATCCATAGGTCCTGGACTTGACTTGAACAAACTGTCCATGTGTGTTCCTATGTCGCTCCATATATTCACGTCTGCATGTAGCCCTTCCTCAAATCTTGTATCTTGTGGTCCACGACCACCCCTCCGGACCCACCTGAGTATGTTTCCACACCATCACCAGGTCCACCACGACCAACATCATCATCATCATCATCATCATCTCCACTGTCATCCTTTGACTTCGATTTGGATTTGGAGCTAGTGGAGAGAATTTCAACAACAACCGCATCAATCTCGGCCTCCAACCCTCCCAAGAGGGGTCTGTAATCCGTCCGGATCTTGCCAAATAGTCACCTACGTCTTCTCCTATTTGCTGGCTTATATTCTCATTTGGTCTTCTACCTGGTTGATCGAGAACGGGAGCACCATTGGAATCCATCCACCTCGGGAGAACGTCTTCATCAGCATCGTCATCGTGCATCTTGAAAATGTATGCAAGATCAATAGAGTCTGTGTAGTCCTCTTTGTGTTGTCCCTCCCTTGCATGTTTCAACTTCAGCCTCAAGTTGTAATGCACGTAGACAAGATCATTGAGCTTTCGTTCTCCCAACCTGTTCCGTCTCTTCGAATGAATCAAGTTGAATGTGCTCCAGTTCCTCTCACAACCACCAGCAGATGCGGTTTGAAACAACACTTTTACTGTCACATTTCATAGGTTGGGAGCTTCTATCCCGTATAATAACCACCATTCGGCTGCAAAAAACCAAAACGAGATAAATCAATAGTAGGAATAAATGAACACACAATCAATGGTGTTATTTGTCTTCGTCTCTACCAGGAAGAGTATTGCCTCGTCCATTTACCGCAGTAATTCGACCAAAGGAACCCAAGGCATCCCGGGAAATACTTAACCTGCACACATAGGTTGAAGTAATAAATTGTTACACAATACTCTTAAAGAATATTTGTGACTCCTAATCTAGCTTCAAATTCAGGATTACCTCGTTCATGCCCAAGATCTATAACTTCTCATCCTTGACGAGCTTCTCCACTACAATTTGTACAGCTGCTAGAAGGTCAGCATTTGTACCAAGTCCATTCTTATACCTAGTACTTAGGATTGAAGTAATAAGCTGGACACAAAGTCACGAACAAGCACAATTCTCATATTCTAAAGATCTATAAAAATTCAAAAAATGAAAAACAAATTAGATTAATTACATAATACATACCGGCCTTGTGAAAAGGATGTGAGAGCATCTTGGACCAACGCTCGTCTATGATGTCCAACCATGCTTTGGATCCATTTCCAACCGCTTCTCTAGTCTTCTCTCTCATGTAGCGCATTGCCTCGTAGATCACTCCCATGGTGGGCTTCTTATCGCCATCCACGATCCGCCATGCAGAAACAACTGGATCCATGACCCTTGTGACCCGAGTCACATCATCCCAAAAGTTGATATCATTGATCAATGTCTCCACTTTCCGTCCTCCTTCAGTATGAGCTTCAAGTATCTCGAACCATTTACCTTGGCAACACATGGTTTTCAACCATGTCTTTTGTTGTTTGAGGCTTTGCAACGCTATAAAATTAGTTGCAAATCGGGTGATGCCAGACCTCACCAGCTCACCATTGCACATCCGCCTCATCAATGCCAACACTTTACCGTGGTTGTAAATGAATGTGGTGATCGTTCGTGCTTTCTCCACCACCCTTGAGACGAGATTCCTCTTGCTGAAATCCTTAATCAATGCAATGTGCAGCACACGGTGTCCAAAAATTCCATAGCTGCTAGACTTCATTATTGTTTCACCCGCTTTCTTAAAGTTGCTGCCATTATCCGTCACAATCTGGACAATGTGATCTTTCCCAACCTCTTTAATGACATCCTTCATCAACTTCAGCAGGTACTTGTGGTCCTTCACATGATCAGATGGATCAACAGATTTCAAAAAGATTGTCTTCCCATCGCAATAAACAAGTAATTTGATGATCTGCTTCCTCGTGTAGCTCGTCCACCCATCGCACATCAATGTCACCCCGTACTCTAGCCATCTCCTCCTCAACTCGGCAATGTACTCATTCATCTCCTCCTTCTCCATCCCCGGATATTTGTTTATTATCTCGTAGGATGTAGGAGCCTTCACTCCAGTTCCCGCTGCAGCGATCTAATCAATGGCATGCTGCAGAAATGGCCCGCTAGCAATGTTGGCAGGAATGCTCTCCCCAAAGAAGAGCTTGCTGATGGCCTTTCCTACCCTTTCTCGTGCATTGGTGAACATACCCTTCACCGTTTTCTGCCTCAGATCCTTGCTTGCCTTGTATTGCATGGATCCGCTCCTCGTTAAGAAGGGCTCAATTCCCTTCCCCTTGTGTTTTTTGGTGGGTGGTGGTACTAGTGCACCTCCAGAACCACTCCCACTGCCACCTGCATCATAGAAGCCGCCCCGTGCACCACCGAGTTCTCTCCTCTCGAACTCGCTCCTCATTGATTCTTTTGTTTCCATTCTGTATGCTCTCCTCTCCGCTGTATTCTGAATGTCAGCAGGGTAGACAAACTCATCGTCGTCTGAATCTGAAAGGACGTTGAATTCTTTCTCAAACATGAACTCTTTCAATTGTTCATCCCTTCTTACCCTCTCTGTATCCCTTTCCTTCTTCCCGTCCAAGATGGCCTTCACCTTGTCCCTCACATCTTTGGGACAACGCGTGCACTTGACAACATTCTTGTTATTGCCAACAAGATGTTGCTTCATCCTCGTGATCCCGCCTCCTCCCAACTTCTTTCCACAGAAATTGCATTGTGGTTTCGCTTTATTTCCATCAGGAGTGGAGGCATACCTCCAACCAATGTCCCCACTGAAATCTCCCCTCTGATCCTCAGAACTGTCAGATCCTGATCCGGAATTGGAATGTGAAATGATGATGATCACCAAAATCTGCAAGGAAATTGAAGAACAATCATTCAAGAGGCATACAATGCGACCGATTAAGAAGTTGCTAATTAATTTATGTTTTAATTATCAAATTTATTATATTTTTAATTTTTCTAACACCTAATACATACAAAATCGTAAATACTTGGTGTTTGAAATTGAAAGAATACTCTAAATATTCTGATTTTCAGAAAAAACACCTTAGATCTATACATTAGGGTCTTAGATCTAGCAATTAGGGGACCATTTTCTAGAAAGACTACCTAAGTGACACAAAATATGTAAAAAAACAATAGATGTAACATATGATTTTTGGATTTACTCAATTTTTAAATTTCAATTACAAAAAAAATCCGAAACATGTTTTTTACTTACATAACTTAAGATCTGAATTTATCATTGAAGAACTCATCATCGTTCCACATTAAAACGCAAAAGCCCCAATTTCCTCTTCCATAGATCTTACAAAATGATCTTTAAGTACGTTTTACTTCATGTAATACACGAGATCCGAGATAATACGTTCATAACTATCATTATTGTGCAACTAAAAAACAAAACCCCTAATTTTCTTCTCCAAAATTAAAGCTATATATTTGAAATCTCTAAAAAAAATACCATACCAAGCTATATCAACATCCTAAGAGTAAAACCCCTAAAACATTGAAGAATTTGATGAAGATTAGGCCAAATTTGGCTTACCTTGAAGCAAGATGGCCTTGGAGGAAGTTTGAGAAGTTTCTGCTGGAAGTCGGTCGAAATGGGCGAGTTTCGACCGAAATTTCGGTCCATATCGACAAATGGGTGGATTTTTTTAATTACAGATTCCCTTTGTCGAACGAGATATCGATATGACCCGAAATCTCGCCGATATCTCGCAAGATTTCAGTCGAAATCCAGGAAATCGATATTCATATGGGTTTCGATACCCTCCACCCATCGAAACCGAAATTTCGTCGAAATTTCGCGAGATTTAGTTCCATGCTCCCTTTATATAAGAGAGCCCTATGGTTCTTCGATATAGTAAATTTAATCTTTTTTCAAACATGGTATCAAGTGATCCTAGACCGGAGCTCTCGTACCTAAGAAAAAAATCCTAGCTCCCCCCGCCACTTTCCTCTCGATGTGCCGCAAAGCATTACCCAATGTTGTCGATGCCTTCTGCGGTAGCCGCAGCCACCGCCGGCAGCCCTCTCTCCCATCGCCAGCGGTCCCTGCTGCTACATGTTGCGGCTGTTGCGCCTCCGCCAGCGCTCCCTACGGGTTCCTGTCACCATCCGCCTATGACACCGTTTTGTAGCGACGATCATTGATGGGAATGGTTGTATCCCGAGTCTACACATGCAACCACTTTCCTGTATGTCTGTGTAGACGAATCTTCGTTTGATCTACAAACCCTAGTTTTTCTCATCCTGGCATAATGTCAGAAAAGAAGGCTGACATCCCTGCCACAGGCACCTTCTGAGGTCCAACGCCGATAATAAAGATGGACGTGACAAATTATGAGCTATGGATCATGCAGTTCACGAGTCTCATGCAACCTACTGATAAGAAATACATTCTTACGAAGGAAGATCCGGTTGAGAAAACTGAGGTTAACGCCTCGTGGGAGGCGAACAATGCCTATGCACGTGTTTGGTTGTCTGGTACATTGACGATAGAGATCGTCAATGATGGTTTACATCATCCCACCACCAAGGTGATGTGGGACATTCTCGTGGCTATATATTTCCAAACAATGAATGAGAGGAAGATCCTGCAACTACAACATGACATTTTCGCAGTCAAGCAGAATGGGCGCACTCTTCATTCTCCACACACGTCTCTCTGTGGCATCTTCGAGAAGCTCCACAGTTTTATACATCTAGCTGCTACCAAGGCCCTAAATGTCAGTTTCGGTCACTATTTCAGTGACTGACCGAAACGGAATTTCGGTAGAATTTCGATCGAATTTCGACCGAAATTTCGATCATTTCGGTCATTTTTTGTACTAGGGCACTCATATTTCGGTCATTTGGGCCATTTCGGTCGAATTTCGATTTCGTTAGGATATCGATATTCGACAGAATTTCGACCGAATTTCGCTGAATTTTGAGGCCATGGCTGCTACCCCTGAGCAGCATAACGCATACATGAATGCGACTGTGGTTGGTGTATTTCTTGCAGTACTTACCAGAATATGATGGTGTTCGATCGCAGATTCTTACAGATGCTACTATTCCTCCCATGTAGGAGGCTTATTGCAAACTCAACATGATCAATGTCCCTTCATCTGTCTCTAGCTAAACCTCTTCTACGATGACTGCCTCCTACGGTAAGGGGGATCTTCTCAGTTTCGTTGTCATGGACCTCATGGCAGAGGATGTCGTATTCATCAGTCATGCACATATTGCCATTGTCCAGGACACTCAGAGGATACATGCTACTCCAAGCATGGCTTTCCCGCATCTGCTCGTGGAGCTAGTAGGCTGAGCCCCCTGTTGCTCCTACATCTGATCAGAAGTTTGATGATTTTACGGCTCGATTGCGGGAGAGTATGCCCCATGCCGGTTCTCATGATTCCTTACCTGTTTCGAGATGCCATTCAGATGTTGCAGCCTTTGCTTTTGCCAGTACGTTTGGTAGTATCTATGCCCTTACCAGTTGTCATAATGCCGATATTACGGAATGGATTATGGATTATGGAGCGTCCCATTACATGTGTGGAGATAGGAGTCAGTTTGATGAATACAGACATGTTCCCCTCGACTGAACAATTATCAGAGCCGATTGGACTCATTCTCCAATTGCAGGGCATGGGGAGATCGGATTGATGCCTTCAATACGTCTACAGAATGTGTTGTGTGCTCCTGAATTTTCTATGAATCTATTGTCAATTATCAGATTATGGACTTACATTATCGTGCTATTTTTTATCCAATTATCCTTATATTTCAAGACATTCTTACAGGCAGGGTTATTGGATGTGGCCGCGAGCAAGGCGGCATCTATCGACTAGTCCATACTCCATATGTTGATCTATCTTCTCATCCTACAAGATCAATATCTCCATTTATGTGGCACATGCGCTTTGGTCACCTCCCTCTTCAGAAGATGTGTCACGTTCTTCCTCAGATCTCACCTCGCTCATCCTTCCAGTGCGAGGTGTGTCAGTTATGAAAGCATCACCAATCTGCTTTTCGTAGTCGTCAGGTTCGGAGTAGTAACTCCCTTTTTGAGTTGATTCATGTAGACATTTGGGGTCCAAGTCGTTTACTCGATCACCAGGGACATTTTATCTAGTGATTGTAGATGATTTCTCTTGTCTATCATGGGTTTTCTTATTAAGGAATAAATCTGAGGCTGGTAATGTGATAAAATCTTATATCAATGAAGTGGAGAATATATTTCCTACGGTAAAATTTGTGCGAACTTTCAATGCATTGGAATTTTGTACTCGTGCACTCTCACATGTCCTCTCATCTCGTGATATCATTCATCAAATTTATGTGCCTACAAGTCTCAATAGAATGATGTTGCAGAACGTAAGCATCGACACCTACTTGATGTTACTCGAACCCTTCTCATTCAAAGTCGTGCCCCTAATTCGTTATAGGGATATACGTTTCTAACTGCTTGTTATCTTACGAGTCGCATGCCCTCGTCTATACTGGGTGAGAAAGTTCCTTTCTCCCTTGCCTTTCCTGAGAAGGATTCGTTCTCATTCACTCCTCGTGTTTTTGGCTCCGTTGCCTTTACACATCAGTTGTTTCCTAGTCTTGGCAAGCTCTCCCCTATAGCTGTCAAATGTGTTTTTGTTGGGTACTCCAGGACACAGAAGGGATATAAATGCTATGATCCATTGCATAGGAAATATTATATAAGTGTTGTAATATTTTTAAGTCGATGATGCATTTTTCCCTAAAGGTGATAGGTTGACTTCATTTGATTCAGATGATGAGGTCTACATATCACCTCCTCTTGCAAGCCCATCACCACTTCTCGATGCGCCCATTGCTCCACCATCTCCTACTATACCACCACTCAATGCCCTTGTCCCACCCTTACTATCACAGGGGTAAATCTCAAACTCTAATTTTTGAGACTAACCTGTGCGGCATTAGCTTCCAGCAAGCTAACCAGCCTTCCCTTGACGTGTAGGATGTACACCAGCACACCGATCAACCACGCCGCTAGAATGCTCGTACACAAGCACACAAGCACAAGGACACAAGAGCTTTGGCACTAAACCCTCTTTGTATTGCAAGAGACTCACTCTGAGTGTGATATCTACAAATGAGCTCTACCCCTCCTTATATAGACAAGCCAGGGGTATGCGAAGGGACACCATTATTACATGTACAATGAATAGCCATGACTCTTCGTCTTCTACGGAGACCCTTCGTCTTCCGAGGTGACTCTTCGTGTACGTGGCTCTTCATCTTGCATCCCTTCGGCTTTTGCAACCGACGCCATGTCACCCGCTCCGTTAGCATGCCATGTCGTCTGCCTCATCAGCACGCCATGTCATCATGCCACGTCATCAGTGGGCCCCACGCTCCTACATAGGATGTTGCAGCTCAAGCTCATCAAGTACCGCCGAACACTTGTGTTGTGCCAAGGGGAACCCGCGGTCATGCGGTAAACCCCATCCTTAGCCGTCGGTAAGCTAAGGTGAAGTCCTCCAGAACTTCATAGTGTGGCCACCGAACCACACGGTCGTGCGATACCATTATCTCACGGTATTACCGTACAACGGGAGTTGGGGGTGTTACATGCCTCCCCCACCTGATCCATCAGGCGTCCGCGACTGATCCTGCGTCTTCAAGAAATCCTCGATGAGGTCCTCGAACTGCCACAGGGTTGTATTACGTTCCCAGCTTGCCTCTTCCTCTGAGAACCCCTTCCATTTGACAAGGAAGAAGATCCTCCGGTTCTTCTTGCTCTGGCCCTCCATGCGCCGGTCAAGAATCTTCTCAGCAACCCTCGTATGCTGAACCCGGACGTTAGGAGGGGCACGTTTCGATGCCCTCCTGGTGTTATCTTCTCTGTCTTTATGGTACTCCTTCAGGAAGCTGACATGGAACACGGGATGCAGCTTCAGTCTCTCTGGAAGACGTAATTGATAGGCGAGCGATCCCACGCGTCGAACTATCTCAAAGGGTCCATCGTAACGAGGAATCAACCCTTTGTGCGCCATCTTCCTCAGGATTTTCTTCCAAATCTGGGGAGTAAGCTTCAGCAGCACTTTCTCCCCAACCTGGAACTCGACCGGCCTATGGCTCTTGTCAGTCGCCTTCTTCATTCTGCGTTGAGCATGAGCCAACACATCCTTCGCTTCCTCCCACCGATCCTGCCTCTCCAAAGCAAAGCGATGTACAGCAGGGCACCGTCCTTGGCTATTCTGCTTAGCCACTTCATGCGGTGTCACGGGTTGTCTACTCATCACGATCTCGAATGGACTCTGGCCTGTGGTGGAGGTCTGCTGTAGGTTGTAGCAGAATTGGGCAGTATCCAGTAAACTAACCCAATTGTGTTGATTGGTCGTCACGTAATGCCTCAGGTACTCTTCCAGCAGGGCATTGATCAGCTCCGTCTGACCATCCGTCTTGCGGGTGATTGCTGGTAGAGAATTTGAGATCGGATCCCAGCATCTCAAATAAGGTCGTCCAGAACCGACCTGTGAACCGGGCATCGCGGTCGCTCACGATGTCCAATGGTATCCCCCAGTGCTTCACCACGTTCTGCAAGAACAACTTCGTTGTGGTTTCCGTTGTGCACTCCTGGGGTGCTGGTACGAACATCGCGTATTTGGAGAAGCGATCAACTACCACCATCATCGCATTATTCCCATCCACCTTCGGGAACGCAGTGATGAAGTCCATGGAGACGCTCTCCCACGGACGTGAAGGGATAGGCAGGGGCTCCAGCAGTCCTGTCGTCTTCTTCCTCTCAGTCTTGTCTTGTTGGCACAAAAGACAAGTACGCACATAGACTTCAACGTCTTCCTCCATCTTCGGCCAGAAGTAGCTTGAGGAGAGGAGTGCTGCGCTCCACTCCTGGATGACCAACCCACTGTGCGTCGTGTGCTTCCTTCAGCAACATTTTCCTCAAGCCGCTGCTCGAGGGGACATAGGACCTCTTGCCCGTTGCGTAGAGGATGCCTTCCTCTATCCAGAATCTCCGGACTTTGCCATCATTCACGGCGTTGCACCAAGCGTGAAGTGATCGGATCCTCCTGTGTCTGCTCCCATATGCACTCCAGCATGTCTCCAGACACGCGGGTGATTGATGCAATCACCGCAACCTTCGGCTCTTCTGGTTCGCTCTTCCTCGAGAGAGCGTCTGCTACCTGGTTGGTCCGCCCAGGCCTGTAGCGAAGCTCGAAGTCGAATTCGGCAAGAAAGTCTTGCCATCGCGCCTGTTTGGAAGTCAGCTTCTTCTGTGTGGCAAAGCAGCTCGTTGCCACGTCCGTCTGCACCACGATCCTTGATCCGAGAAGATAGTGGCGCCATGTCCTCAGACAATGGACCACTGCTGTCATCTCCTTCTCGTGCACGGAGTACCCCCTCTCTGCTGGATTTAGTTTGCGGCTCTCGTACGCCACGGGGTGCCCATCTTGCACCAGTACACCTCCAAGTGCATAGTCAGACGCATCGGTGTGGACTTCGAATGGTTTCTCGAAGTCTGGAAGTCGCAGAGTAGGTTCTTCCACCACCGCCCTCTTCAGCTTCTGGAATGCCTCATGGCATTCACGTGTCTATCTCCAAGGCTGATCCTTCCGAAGCAAGTCTTGACAGCTTTGAAGTACACCTCCATGTCCCACAAGAAACTCTCCAAGTCTTTGATACTCCGCGTACCTGAAAAGGACTTGGGCTCTGGGACCTTTTGCCTTCTCGACTCCCTGGATCCGCCCCCGTTCGCGATCGCTCTCTTGACGATGGAGAGTTCCCCATGCAGATTTTGCACCAGGGACTCGAGCTCCTCTAGCTTCTCCCCGAGTGCCTTCATTACGTCGACCGAGCGCTGGCTATCGCCAACGACATCCGACACCACGCATGCATCATCCTCCAGACGAGCCAAGCGTTGGGCATGAGTACCCAGCCGAGACTGGATCTCCATCACGATTCCCTCCAAGGAAACAAGGCAATCTCCGGTGTTGGGCGCCATTTCTCGCTCTGATACCAGTTGTCACAGGGGTAAATATCAAACTCTAATTTTTTAGACTAACCTGTGCGGCGTTAGCTTCCCGTAAGCTAACCAGCCTTCCCTTGACGTGTAGGATGTACACCAGCACACCGATCAACCATGCCGCTAGAATGCTCGTACACAAGCACACACGCACAAGGACACAAGAGCTTTGACACTAAACCCTCTTTGTATTGCAAGAGACTCACTCTGAGTGTGATATCTACAAATGAGCTCTACCCCTCCTTATATAGACAAGCCAAGGGTATGCGAAGGGACACCATTATTACATGTACAATGAATAGCCATGACTCTTCGTCTTCTACGGAGACCCTTCGTCTTCCGAGGTGACTCTTCGTGCACGTGGCTCTTCATCTTGCATCCCTTCGGCTTTTGCAACCGACGCCATGTCACCCGCTCCGTCAGCATGCCATGTCGTCTGCCTCATCAGCACGCCATGTCATCATGCCACGTCATCAGTGGGTCCCACGTTCCTACGTAGGATGTTGCAGCTCAAGCTCATCAAGTGCCGCCGAACACTTGTGTTGTGCCAAGGGGAACCCGCGGTCATGCGGTAAACCCCATCCTTAGCCGTCCGTAAGCTAAGGTGAAGTCCTCCAGAACTTCATAGTGTGGCCACCGAACCACACGGTCGTGCGATACCGCTATCGCACGGTATTACCGTACAACGGGAGTTTGGGGTGTTACAATTACCATGATACTACACTCGTCGACCGTCTTCTGTTCATGGTCCTTGCCCATCAACCAGCGTGCCTCAGGTTTGTTCTGAATACATTGTTTCTACTTATGGGTCTGGAGATGTGTCTGAGCATGAAACTTTGCAGGAGGCTGGCATACAAGTTGAGGAGATCCCCAATGATCTGGATGTACCTATTGCACTTCGGAAGTAAAAGCATACATGTGCATTATATCCCCTCACTTCCCATGTTTCTTTGATCATGTAACAAGGGATTTCAGGAGGTTTGTGGTTGGTCTATCTACCATGGAGATTCCACGAACTTACCAGGATGCCTTGAGAGATAGTCGGTGGCGTCTTGCCATGGAAGAAGAGATGACATCACTACAGTCGTGTGGTACATGGAGCTTGGCCCCTGCTCCTTCTAGAGCATCTATTATCAGTTGCAAGTGGGTGTTTACTATCAAATACCACACAAATGGAAGTCTTGGTCGTTACAAGAGCAGATTGGCTGCACGTAGGTTTACTCAGACTTATGGGTGGCTCGCCACTCCACACTTCGTGTTCTCCTTGCAGTAGTTGTAGTACGTGATTGGCCTTTATAACTTGATGTCAAAAATCCATTTTTATGTGGAGATCTTCAGGAAGAAGTCTACATGTTGTAGTCTTCGGGGTTTGTTGCTGAGGTGGAGTGTCAGCAGGTTTGTAGACTTCACAAGGCAATCTATGGCATGAAGTATAACTTGTTCCAGAAGCTCTCGGGCTTGATTGAAAAGCAGCGATTCAAGAGATCAAATCCAGACGATTCGTTGTTTATTCAGAGGACCCACAAAAGTACAGTTGCTATTATGATCTATGTTGATGATATCCTTGTTACAAGAGATGTGCATAGGAAAAAGACGGCAAAAGAATGTCTCGGTCAACAGTTTGTCACCAAGGATCTTGGCAGCCTACGATACTTTCTAGGGTTAAGAGTTTTCCAAAAATCAGTAGGGTCTTCTGATGACCCAAAGAAAATACATTACAGACATGCTAGTCGAGACATGCATGATCGGGTGTTGCCCTGCCAATACACCTATAGATCCAAGCATGAGGCTATACGATGATGATACAAAGGATGTGGATAGGAGAAGATAAAGAGAATTGGTGAGAAAGCTACTTTATGTTACCATTACTAGGTCAGACATCTCCTTTGCTATCAGTCGGGTCAGTCAATTTATGGAGCAGTCCAGACATGTACATATGGATGCAGTCTATAAGATCTTGAGGTACTTGAAATCATCCCCAGGTGCAGGATTGTTGTTCATAAAAGGGACATCTCTCACTATCACAACTTACACAGATGTGGACTACACATGTCATAAGGATAGGAAATCTAACTCAGGGTTTGGTGTATTTGTTGGTGGCTCTTTAGTATCATAGAAGAACAAGAAGCAGACCGTGGTTGCCAGGTCTAGTGTTGAATTAGAATATACAGCTATGGCACAAGGGAGCACAGAGATGATGTGGGTCCGAGCTGTTTCAGCTGACTTATATATTGATGTGCCACTTCCTATGCAATTACAATGGGATAACCATGCAGTCTTATTTGTTACAAATAATCATGTTTCTAATGAGAGAACTAAACACATGGAAGTAGATTGCCACTATACACAGGACATGATTCCGAAAGGCTTTATTTCCACTTCCTATGTAAGCTCAGAGGAACAAACTGCAGAGTTTTTCACCAAGACCTTACTCAGAGGACCCTTTCAGAAGTGTATGTCCAAGATGTGCATGATTGACATCTATGCTCCATCTTGATGGGGAGTGTAGAGATATTATTAACTCTATGTATTGTTTTCACAGTTTAGATTTACTTATTCCATCTAATGTAATTTACATATGGGTCTCTCCTCTATATAGGAGAACCCTAGGGTTCTTTGGTATAGTAAATTTTATCTTTTTTCCCAACAATATGGATATAGACAAATCTAAATAACATGGACCCTCAACAATCATCATCTTGTTACTATCTCCAAGTGGTCAAAAGCATGACATTCACCTGGAAGATTAGAAGATCTTCACAAAAGATCCCTTTCTCCAAGGAAAGAACAAGAACTTCAGGTAACTACATTCTGGAACAAGAACTTCAAAAATGGCACGACAAAGTAAATTCATAGAGAATTCAAGAGCGTAAAGAACGTTCTGGAGCCGCATTGCAGGGGTTAACTGCACCTCCCCCTGCCCAGTAATGGGAGAATGTGCCCCCATCTGCTATCACGACTGATCTTCCAAACTGAGTTGTGCTATAGGAACTAAACTGGCCTCTGTCACCACAGAGATGATGGGAAGCTCCTGAATCCATACCATTCTGACAAGTCTGCTCTGTAACAGCTAGTAAATGCATATGTTGTACCTGATGTAGATATTGAGGATGAATACCTCTGATGATCCTGACGGAGAGCCAGTTGAGCCAGAAGAAGGCATAATCTCCCTGAGCCTTGCTACTAACTCGTCAAATCTCTGATCAGATGTAGTTGAAGAACTGTTTCCCGGCTGGATCTGTTCTACAACACGAGCCGAAGCTGGAAACCCATGCTTAGAATATCATGTTTCCTCCGAATGACATGGCCTGTGACAGTAGGTGCACGATTGATGAGGGGATCGACTGCCCCCACATCCTCTTCTACGGCCAACACGACCACGCAACTGCGTAGGGGCCCCCCTTCCACGAGATGCTGCCATGGCAGAGGAAGTCTAGACACTTGAGTACTATCTGAAGATATGGAATGCCTGCTCAGCCTATGATATGCCTCCTCCATTGAGGGTATAGTAGCAACAGTCATAATCTGTGCTCTAGCGGCATCATACTCAAAGTCAAGTGCCGCTAGAAAAACTCCGGTCATCACCGAATCTCTATATGCCTTCAGTTGCTCTTGCGTGGCAGTCAAGGGAATTGTAGCTATGTAATTTCTTAAACATACCCCTCAGAGAAGTGTAAAGGGTATGAAAAGGGCGACCATTCTACATGGATGTGAAGATGTCATGCTGAAGTTGCAGAATCTTGGATTCGTTCTTCGCTGGAGAGTAAGTCGCAGGAAGAATGTTCCACATAGCCTTGGCAGTGGGATGGCTCAATATATCATTGGCTATCTCCATGGACACAGCCCCTGAAAGCCACATGCGTGCGTACGCGTCGTCTGCCTCCCATGAGGCGTTAATCCCAGTCTTGTCAGCAGGCTCTGCCTGTGTAAGAATATGTTGTAACATCCTTAAATCCTAATGACTAATTAAGCCAAGATGGTGAATCATTAGTGAGCTTGATGGAAATTAGAGATGCCATTAGTGGCTAATTGTGATAATTGTGGCTAGAGGTGATTAAGTGGCTAAGTATGATTAGTAATGTGATTACTATTCATGGGTGGGCCTTGGTTGCAATTAGGAGGAGTTGGTGGGGTTTATGTTGCAATTTTCCCAAGGATATAACCTCTCATAGGCGTCACCCCTTCCTCCCACTTCATCTTCTTCCTCTTGAAATCTTGGAGCTCTTTTCTCCATGGCTGAAAAATCCATGGATCTCCATCTTCTTTTTTAGTTTTCTCCCTCATTTCTCCACCAAAATTCGAGTTCTTGGGCTCAAATCAAAGCTGAGAAGGAGAGGAACTTGGATCTTACATTGCATGTAAGATCAAGGGCCAAAGAAGAGGAGGAATCCAAGCTTGAAGCTCAAGGTGTGGACAGCCCAACATTTTCTTGGAGAGTTCTTCTTCAAGCTTTTGAAAGCTTGATTTGAGGTACAAATTAAACCCTTCTCTTGCTGTCATTTGTAGAGTTTTTACCACCTATATTCCAGATCTAAGACCAAGTGTTTGTTTTGGGGATTTTGGATGTAAAAATTTGAGAAAATGGTGCTTAGAGTGGACGGTTTTACTTGGTGTCCAGATCTGGTTGCTTTCTTTTTAATCCAAGTTAGACATGTATTTCTTGATCTTTCTTGGGTTTTCTTGGGTAGATTCATATATTGATTAATACTCCATTAAGTTAGGCTTAAATCCATGGGATTAGATACGAAATTGCATGTGATTATAACATCTTAAAGAGACTATATCTATGGACGGGTATACTGAAATTTCAGATTTTGTTGTTGTTGATTGTTGGCCAATAGCTTACATGATTTGGGTATCTTCTTTAAGTTTCCTTGAGTATATTTACTTACTGATATGACCTCACTAAATTGGCTTATGATTCTTGGTTTTTAATTTGAAAATTTAGGTGATTAGAAATGTTATGGATGTTGTCATATGCATGTAACTGAATGTGTCCAGATCTGTCCATGAACTTTAGGTTAGTGTTTTAAGATGCATTTGAGGAGTTTCTTCATGTTTCCTTGAGTGCAATTACTTTTAGATATATACTCTTTCATATTAACCTTTAGTCCATGGAGTTGTTTTAGAAAAATAAAGAGTTTTTGAGAAATTATTGACTACCTATATTATATCTCCACTAAAAGTATAGATTCGAGAAGGTTGCCTTAGGACTAAGAACATACATGATTTTGATAATATCCTTAGACATCCTTTGGTGGATTTGACTATAGATATTTAGGGAGTCTAATACACATGAAATCCATGTATTTGGATTGGTTTTGATGAGGATTTTGGAGACAAATTCGGTTGCTGTCCATGAACAAAACAGTGGCCAAATTCCATTGTTGAATGTATGTCTAACAAATTTTTAGGCATTCATTGATAAGTTTTAAAAACACCAAGTTCCCTTGTTTCCCTATATTGAAATGGGAAATCAATTAGTGATTTAATCCCAATCAGGAGAGGGATTAAGATAGGATAATTTTCCATATGTTTGCAGCCATATGCTTATTATACACATAGGTCTATGAGTGGAATAGATGCATGATTGGAGCATGGGATGCTCTCTAACAGACCCCCTTTAAATGTTAGACCTTAAAGTAACTTAAACACCTAAATAGCATCTTTAAAGTCATGAAGTTGGGTGTAAACTTAAAAGGACTAGATGCCTTGGATTATTATGAAGTATACACAAAATGACAATGTTTTGGGGTGATCAAAAAGTGAATAGGGTAAACTTCTATTAGTAATCATTTTAGAGCATGCCTCAGGATAATTGCTACTTATAAAGGTGGGCTTGAAACACCTATTATGAAATTTAGAGATTTGGGGATGATCTTAAAGATACATATATATATATATATATGTAGTTACTATACAGGAAAACAAGACTATATGCACTTGTCATGAAGCAAGTCTTCCTCTAAGGAGTAGCCCGATCCTTGTAGGTTTTTCTGAATCTTTTGGGACGTAGGAAAGAACGAAGTTTCCGGTAAGATAACCAAGATCATAAGATTGATGTTCTTGAGTAGGAAATTAGAGAGAGACTATCGTATCAGGTTTGTATCGTCGACCTTGGATCAAAAGAGGTTCTTATAGAATAAGTTCGGGTCTAGGACCGATAACTTATAAATGTGAAACAAATCAAAGACATAGACGCTTAGGGTGTAATATGAAAATAAAGAAATGGTGATGTCACATATGATCAGTCATGGAGAATGGTGCTCCGACTGTGCGAGGGCGCGGTGACCCTCACCTGAGCAGGAGATGAGGTCGCTCAGGCTTGGGTAGCGGACATTGAGAGCATGGGTCTAGGATCCCAGTCTTTTTACGTGTTTTTTTCAAGCCGGCTCGGTTTTTTTGCTTCGTTGGGATCCACGAGTTGTCTAGACCATTCCGCTGACCCGTTGGTTTTTCTTTGAGAGCCTAGGTTGGGGGTTCTCTGCGGTTAGTTACGAGCTCGTCTGGTTTTACTTAGCTCTTCTCCTCCGGGAGTTGAGCAATGAGAGGAAGTCGGGTCCGGCAGGCTTACCTCTTCTCTTTCCTGCCTCCAGTGGCGTAGTAGTCGTACTACCACTGCCTTTCCCTTGGACCACACTTCCACTGGGATTGGCGAGAGCAGACGAATCCCTTCGGGGGTTTCCTCACCGCTATTATTATTACTCTTCCACCAGGTTGTGCTATGGTGATGGGATTGTGATTAACAGACTTGTGACATTTCACCAATTGCCCAGTTAAGATGAAGTTTCATCAGTAGACATTGATGTCCCATAAATACTTTTCTACTATGTCGTGTACTGGTGATGGGGTAGTGGTCAGTAGTCATTAATGTCACCATTTGTACCTTTCCGCTATGCCGTGCACTGGTGATGGGGTAGTTGTTAGCAGACACTGATGACTTCATTATTACCTTTCCACCATGTCGTGCACTGGTGATGGGGTAGTGGGTAACAAACACTAAAAACTTCATCAATACCTTTCTGTCAGGTTTATGACCTCGTGATGGGGTAAGAGATATGTGATCTTTAGACTCTTCCGCTACGAGACTAATGACGACAGTACCGTTAGTCAAGACTAACGAGGAGTGAATGCTGAGAGAGAGTTGTGAGTACACGTACACCTTCGGGAGCGAGCTATCACATGTGTCGACCGAGGATCAATGTGAGTTGAGAGAACAAGCTAGAAGGAGTGTTGGGAACTTAGTTAGGATGCAAGACACCATCGCATGCCTACGGAGGCACCCCAACCCTGAGGCGTACACCATACCTCAGAGTCATAGTGTGAGGTTCAACCTGGACTTTGAAGTCCTACCTGGATATCGAGGTCCTAACCGGACCAAGACCACAGACTTACTTCTAGGCTTGAGTTGTTGTTGGTTAGTTCCATTGACCAAGGGAAACACAGTGTGGTAGTAAGCGAGTGTGTTCTGTTAGACTTCTGAAAGCAAGTAAATAATTTAAAAGAATCTATTAACCCACTTTTACTTGATAGCTTCTTTTGTCCACTACAGTTACCTTACTGTTTTTCTAGTTGTGCTAGTCTTTGCTTACTACTTTCCTTAGTAGAACTGTGTAGAATTTGTACTCGACAACTTTATGACAGATACTTGTTTGTCTTTTTTCTACTATGGTAGGCAAAGGGCCTGCGATCGAGTAGCCGACGTACTTGGGGTTGCTGGTGCTGACACTTACAGAGCAGGTATATTCTTTTGGAGCTCATTAGACGGTTGTTTGTTGTGTTCTCCTCTGTAGTATTATTTTTGTGATACATACATGTATATTGAATGTTGCGAAACTTCAGCATGTATATGAATGAAATGAAAATGAATGGATATGTTGTCGTTCAGTTCTGGTGTACTACTTACTTCCGCTTTTAGTTTTTTTTGTGGTTGCTTGCTTAGCTAAGTAAATCCTGTGAATGTCATGTTTAAAAAGCGAAAAATTTCCCCAGGTTTTCATAAGCATGAGATTAACTTAAGCTTGTTAAGTGTGCAAATGACGTGTTTGACGGGTAACCTAAGGTCCTCGGGAGGACGGTCGTGACAAGTTTGGTATCAGAGCAGAGTTACCCCGATACACGCATTCGCATAACTTAATAGCGAGAGTCTTCTGATTTCTCATGAAGCCGAATGGGAAATTTTTTTGACATTCAAAAGATTTATGTAACCACAAGTCACCAGAACATTTCATTCATATAAGTATCCCAAGAGGAGAAATAGTACAACTGGTTATTTCCTAAAGTGTGCTTAACTATGCTATGATCCAATACAAGAAGGATCAGCATGGCACCCTGAGTAGCTCGTGATCAGCCAGGAGAGATGGCACAGGTACTAGCTGCACTCGCTGATCTGCGACAGAGACAGGATCAGATACTTGCCCAGCAGACTGAGTTGGCTGAGCGCCAGACTGGGATGGAGCTGAGGATGGAGGAGCTGTCTGACTCCTCATACCACCCATCCAGGGATGAGTCCGCTAGAGCCGAGCATCTATTCTCTGAGGAGATTCCCCAGCATTCCGAGGCAGATATTCTGAGGGAGTCAGGAGCCGATAGAGTTGAGGCAGGCCAAGGGCCTGTAGTAGGAGTAGAGGTCACTGGGTTTGTTCTTCCTACTGCACCGAGACACCATGATGTCTTCACATCCTACTAGAGAGCTGGAGTACCCAGGTTCCAGGGCACGGGTACATCTGACGAGGCTGAGCAGTGGCTTAGGACGGTGACGAAGGTATTCAGGATGATTCAGGCACCACTAGAGTCGTGGTTACCATTTGCTGAGTTCTCCCTTATTGGGTTTGCAGAGCGCTGGTGGGAGGCTACTGTGTCTGAGATGGGGCGTGTGCCGACTTGGACAGACTTTGAGACCCACTTCAGAGCCCACTTCTTCTCAGGGAAGTGGAGAGAGACACAGCGCAGGTTGTTTGCAGAGCTGAGACAGGGCAGGATGACAGCGCGAGAGTACTTTGTGCGCTACACCGAGTTGTCACGCCACACATCTTCTGCAGCTGCTTTTCCAGAGGAGAATCTGGAGAAGTTTGTTCGTGGCATAAGGGAGGACGTTCAGGAGAAGTTGGTAGGGCTGAGACTGACTACCATTGTTGAGGTGACTGACGCAGCAGAACGAATTGAGGATGTCTGTGAGAGACGTTTTGGGAGTACTTTTAAATCGCCACCGGTACCACAGAGGTCGTCTGGGCCTATTCGGCGGCAGTTCCAGCCACAGCGGTCAGCACGACGCTTTCGTCCGACAGGGACGGTTTCTTCTGGCAGCGTTCGCTCGACCCCCACGACTACTTTGGGAGGAGCATTGGCCAGTAGAGGTTTTGAGGCAGCGCGAACATCTGGGTCGCAGAGGTTTGGAGCACAGAGCGCGAGACCCGCAGAGAGTGTCGGTCCATCTTCTAAGCCGAGCAGGGCGATCAGGTGCTACCAGTACCAGCAGGTGGGACATATCAGGTCCCAGTGTCCACAGCTACAGACTCCACCACCTCCACCTCCACCGCGTTCGAGAGCTACCGGGAGGAGCTCCCAGTACAGAGGTCAGCAGAGACCAGCTCAGAGCGCAGCAGGATCCAGTGCCGGATCTATACGTCAGGGACAGATTCACGCAGTTACAACTGAGCAGGCACGGTCCGCGGCCACGGTCGTGAAAGGTATGGTTTCAGTTTCGAGCCATCCTTTTCACGTGTTGTTTGATTCTGGTGCTACCCATTCGTTTCTTGCTGTGAGGCTTCTAGCCACATTGGGTAGAGTCGCGGAGGACGTAGATCCTCCATTTCACATTCGAGGGCCTGGCGGACAGTTATTCGTGATTTCAGAGATAGTTAGAGGGTTACCAGTATCCATAGGCGGTCACGAGATGACTGCGGACTGCCATCTACTACAGCTTGTTGAGTTCGACATGATTTTGGGCATGGATTGGTTGTCTACACATCACGCATTAGTCGATTGTTACAGGAAGACTGTTGTCTTCAGGATCCCCGGCTTGACAGAGTTCACTTTTGAGGGGACATTGCAGGACTCTAGGATGGAGTATATTTCAGTGCTGAGAGCACAACGACTGGTTGATCAGGGATGTGACACTTTTCTGGCCTTTGTTCAGGAGGTTGCAGATAGAGAGCCGATGGCTCAAGACATTAGAGTTGTGTCAGAGTATCCCGATGTGTTTCCTGAGGAGTTACCAGGACTACCTCCAGTTAGAGAGATCGAGTTTGAGATCTCGCTACTTCCCGATACGCAGCCGATCTCCATGGCTCCGTATCGCATGGCACCCGCAGAGCTGAGAGAGCTGAAGGTGCAGCTACAGGAGTTGCTTGACTTAGGCTTTGTGAGGCCGAGCACTTCACCTTGGGGCGCTTCTGTACTCTTTGTTCAGAAAAAGGATGGAACCATGCGGTTATGCATTTGATTATAGACAGTTGAATAAGTGGACGGTGAAGAACCGTTATCATCTGCCACGCATTGATGATCTATTTGATCAGCTACAGGGATCTTCGGTGTTCTCAAAGATCGACCTCCGCTCGGGTTACCATCAGTTGAGGATTCGGGAGACAGACGTCCCGAAGACAGCCTTTCGGACACGGTATGGCCACTACGAGTTTGTAGTGATGCCATTCGGACTGACGAATGCCTCCGCGACATTCATGGACATGATGAACAGAGTATTCCGTCCTTACTTGGACAAGTTTGTTGTGGTGTTCATAGATGATGTGTTGGTTTACTCGAAGAATGAATGGGACCATGAGAACGACTTGAGAGCAGTGCTTGGTACCTTGAGAGAGCATAGACTGTATGCCAAGTTGAGTAAGTGTGAGTTTTGGCTACCTCAGGTCTCATTCTTGGGACACGTCATCTCAGGAGCACGAGTCGCATCGGACCCTGCGAAGATAGATGCTGTGATGTCTTGGGAGCAGCCCAAGACAGTGACACAGATCCGTAGTTTTCTTGGGTTGGCAGGCTATTACAGACACTTTGTCATCAACTTTTCGCGGATCGTACTACCTTTGACGCGTTTGACGCAGAAAGGGGTACCTTTTGTTTGGGATAGTTCGTGCGAGCAGGCCTTCAGGACACTGAAGGAGAGACTTACTACAGCTCCGATTCTTGCTCTACCGTCAGGTACACAGGACTATGCGGTTTACACAGACGCGTCAGGTGATGATTTGGGAGCAGTGCTGATGCAGAGGGGCATGTGATTGCCTATGCTTCGAGACAGTTGAGACCGCATGAGCGGAATTACCCCACACACGATCTTGAGTTGGCGGCAGTGGTCTTCGCTTTGAAGACATGGCGTCACTACTTGTACGGGGTTAACTTTGAGCTCTTCACAGACCACAAGAGTCTGAAGTACATATTTGATCAGAAGGAGCTGAACATGAGGCAACGTAGATGGTTAGAGTTGCTGAAGGACTACGATTGCACGATCTCTTACCATCCTGGTAAGGGAAACGTGGTTGCAGACGCCCTTAACAGGAGAGCGCAAATGGAGGGTACGATGAACTGGCTATACACTTGGGACTTACTTGCAGCACTGACGGATTGGCATCCACAGGACAGTGCGTCTTCTCCCATCTCCGTACCTCCTAGGTACAGCAGCCTTTGGGACCATATAGTGTCAGGTCAGCAGACAGACCCGTGGATTCGCGACAGATACATGCAGGCAGTGAAGGACGAGTTTGACGATTTTGTTGTTGCAGAGTCTATTCTGTGGAAGGCAGGCCGGGTAGTGGTTCCCAACGATGAGCAGCTACGAAGAGACATACTTGACGAGGCGCATTGTTCGCATCTTTCCATTCATCCCGGCAGTACGAAGATGTACCACGATCTTCGCCGACATTTCTAGTGGGACGGGATGAAGAGGGACGTAGCTGGGCATGTCAGCAGGTGTTTGACTTGCCAGATGGTGAAGGCAGAGCATAGACGACCACCTGGATTACTGCAGCCTCTCCCCATTCCTGAGTGGAAGTGGGAGAGCATTTCGATGAACTTTGTTACAGGATTGCCAAGGACACCAGGAGGCCATGATTCCATTTGGGTCATTGTTGATAGGTTGACGAAGTCAGCCCATTTTATACCTGTTAGCATGACTTATACACCTTCTCAGCTGGCCAGATTGTACATACAACACATTGTGAGGTTACATGGCATACCCCGAGAGGTAGTGTCTGACAGAGACTCGAGGTTCACTTCCCATTACTGGCAGCAGTTCATGTCAGCTTTACAGACCGAGCTGAAGATGAGTTCAGCGTATCACCCTCAGATGGACGGACAGAGCGAGCGTACGATACAGACCTTGGAGGATCTTTTACGCGCATGTTCTCTAGAGTGGAAGGGATTCTGGAAGGATCATTTACCTCTTGTTGAGTTCACTTATAACAACAGCCATCATTCGAGCATCGGCATGGCGCCATTCGAGGCTCTTTACGGGCGGAGATGCCTTACGTCAATCAGTTGGCGCGAGGTAGGCGATCATGCGTTGTATACCGTGGATCTCTTGGAGGAGACTACGAGGGTTGTTGACTTGGTAAGGAGCAAGCTCTTGACGGCACAGAGTCGCCAGAAGAGCTATGCAGATCGACGACGCCGACACTTGGAGTTTCAGGTTGGGGATTTTGTGTTCCTGCGTGTATCGCCCATGAAGGGGATACAACGGTTCGGAGTTCATGGCAAGCTGGTGCCACGTTTTGTTGGTCCATTTGAGATACTTTCACGTGTCGGGAAGGTGGTGTACATACTGGCACTTCCCCCACGTTTGGCGGCTATACACGACATATTCCATGTGTCGAACTTGAGGAAGTACGTGCACGATCCTCGGCACATCATCAGCTATGAGAGCCTTGACATAGAGCCAGAGTTGACATACGAGGAGGAGCCAGTGCAGATACTTGATTTTGCTGTCAGGAGGCTTCGGAACAAGGAGATTCCCTTGGTCAAGATCCTATGGCACCGACAGGGTGTTGAGGAGGCGACATGGGAGACCGAAGCAGCTATGCGAGAGAGATACCCGTGACTCTTCTCAGGTACATTCGCAGTTTAGTTTATCAGTTCTCTGTATGGCAAATCATTTCACTTTCTGAGTAAAAACCTTCTTTGAGGTTTTTATGGGTTAAAAACCTTTTGAGGTTTTTATGGCAGACCGGCGAACCCAACTTAGAAGTGGAGTCTCGAGGACGAGACTCTCTTTGAGGTTTTTATGATTGTAACATCCTTAAATCCTAATGACTAATTAAGCCAAGATGGTGAATCATTAGTAAGCTTGATGGAAATTAGAGATGTCATTAGTGGCTAATTGTGATAATTGTAGCTAGAGGTGATTAAGTGGCTAAGTATGATTAGTAATGTGATTACTATTCATGGGTGGGCCTTCGTTGCAATTAGGAGGAGTTGGTGGGGTTTATGTTGCAATTTTCCCAAGGATATAACCTCCCATAGGCGTCACCCCTTCCTCCCACTTCATCTTCTTCCTCTTGAAATCTTGGAGCTCTTTTCTCCATGGCTGAAAAATCCATGGATCTCCATCTTCTTTTTTAGTTTTCTCCCTCATTTCTCCACCAAAATTCGAGTTCTTGGGCTCAAATCAAAGCTGGGAAGGAGAGGATCTTGGATCTTACATTGCATGTAAGATCAAGGGCCAAAGAAGAGGAGGAATCCCAGCTTGAAGCTCAAGTTATAGACAGCCCAACATTTTCTTGGAGAGTTCTTCTTCAAGCTTTTGAAAGCTTGATTTGAGGTACAAATTAAACCCTTCTCTTGCTGTCATTTGTAGAGTTTTTACCACCTATATTCCAGATCTAAGACCAAGTGTTTGTTTTGGGGATTTTGGTTGTAAAAATTTGAGAAAATGAGGCTTAGAGTGGACGGTTTTACTTGGTGTCCAGATCTGGTTGCTTTCTTTTTAATCCAAGTTAGACATGTATTTCTTGATCTTTCTTGGGTTTTCTTGGGTAGATTCATATATTGATTAATACTCCATTAAGTTAGGCTTAAATCCATGGGCTTAGATACGAAATTGCATGTGATTATAACATCTTAAAGAGACTATATCTATGGACGGGTATACTGAAATTTCAGATTTTGTTGTTGTTGATTGTTGGCCAAAAGCTTACATGATTTGGGTATCTTCTTTAAGTTTCCTTGAGTATATTTGCTTACTGATATGACCTCACTAAATTGGCTTATGATTCTTGGTTTTTAATTTGAAAATTAAGGTGATTAGAAATGTTATGGATGTTGTCATATGCATGTAACTGAATGTGTCCAGATCTGTCCATGAACTTTAGGTTAGTGTTTTAAGATGCATTTGAGGAGTTTCTTCATGTTTCCTTCAGTGCAATTACTTTTAGATATATACTCTTTTATATTAACCTTTAGTCCATGGAGTTGTTTTAGAAAAATAAGGAGTTTTTGAGGAATTATTGACTACCTATATCATATCTCCACTAAATGTTCAGATTGGAGATGGTTGCCTTAGGACTAAGAACATACATGATTTTGATAATATCCTTAGACATCCTTTGGTGGATTTGACTATAGATATTTAGGGAGTGTAATACACATGAAATCCATGTATTTGGATTGGTTTTGATGAGGATTTTGGAGACAAATTCGGTTGCTGTCCATGAACAAAACAGTGGCCAAATTCCATTGTTGAATGTATGTCTAACAAATTTTTAGGCATTCATTAATAAGTTTTAAAAACACCAAGTTCCCTTGTTTCCCTATATTGAAATGGGAAATCAATTAGTGATTTAATCCCAGTCAGGAGAGGGATTAAGATAGGATAATATTCCTTATGTTTGCAGCCATATGCTTATTATACACATAGGTCTATGAGTGGAATAGATGCATGATTGGAGCATGGGATGCTCTCTAACAGACCCCCTTTAAATGTTAGACCTTAAAGTAACTTAAACACCTAAATAGCATCTTTAAAGTCATGAAGTTGGGTGTAAACTTAAAAGGACTAGATGCCTTGGATTATTATGAAGTATACACAAAATGACAATGTTTTGGGGTGATCAAAAAGTGAATAGGGTAAACTTCTATTAGTAATCATTTTAGAGCATGCCTTAGGATAATTGCTACTTATAAAGGTGGGCTTGAAACACCTATTATGAAATTTAGAGATTTGGGGATGATCTTAAAGATACATATATATATATATATATATATGTAGTTACTATACAGGAAAACAAGACTATATGCACTTGTCATGAAGCAAGTCTTCCTCTAAGGAGTAGCCCGATCCTTGTAGGTTTTTCTGAATCTTTTGGGACGTAGGAAAGAACGAAGTTTCCGGTAAGATAGCCAAGATCATAAGATTGATGTTCTTGAGTAGGAAATTAGAGAGAGACTATCGTCTCAGGTTTGTATCGTCGACCTTGGATCAATAGAGGTTCTTATAGAATAAGTTCGGGTCTAGGACCGATAACTTATAAATGTGAAACAAATCAAAGACATAGACGCTTAGGGTGTAATATGAAAATAAAGAAATGGTGATGTCACATATGATCAGTCATGGAGAATGGTGCTCTGACTATGCGAGGGCACGGTGACCCTCACCTGAGCAGGAGATGAGGTCGCTCAGGCTTGGGTAGCGGACATTGAGAGCATGGGTCTAGGATCCCAGTCTTTTTACGTGTTTTCTTCGAGTCGGCTCGGTTTTTTCGCTTCGTTGGGATCCACGAGTTGTCTAGACCATTCTGCTGACCCGTTGGTTTTTCTTTGAGAGCCTAGGTTGGGGGTTCTCTGCGGTTAGTTACGAGCTCGTCTGGTTTTTACTTAGCTCTTCTCCTCCGGGAGTTGAGCAACGAGAGAGGAAGTCGGGTCCGGCAGGCTTACCTCTTCTCTTTCCTACCTCCAGTGGCGTAGTAGTCGTACTACCACTGCCTTTCCCTTGGACCACACTTCCACTGGGATTGGCAAGAGCAGACGAATCCCTTCGGGGGTTTCCTCACCGCTATAATTATTACTCTTCCACCAGGTTGTGCTCTGGTGATGGGATTGTGATTAACAGACTTGTGACATTTCACCAATTGCCCAGTTAAGATGAAGTTTCATCAGTAGACATTGATGTCCCATAAATACCTTTCTACTATGTCGTGTACTGGTGATGGGGTAGTGGTCAGTAGACATCAATGTCACCATTTGTACCTTTCCGCTATGTCGTGCACTGGTGATGGGGTAGTTGTTAGCAGACACTGATGACTTCATTATTACCTTTCCACCATGTCGTGCACTGGTGATGGGGTAGTGGGTAACAAACACTAAAAACTTCATCAATACCTTTCTGTCCGGTTTATGACCTCGTGATGGGGTAAGAGATATGTGATCTTTAGACTCTTCCGCTACGAGACTAATGACGACAGTACCGTTAGTCAAGACTAACGAGGAGTGAATGCTGAGAGAGAGTTGTGAGTACACGTACACCTTCGGGAGCGAGCTATCACATGTGTCGACCGAGGATCAATGTGAGTTGAGAGAACAAGCTAGAAGGAGTGTTGGGAACTTAGTTAGGATGCGGACACCATCGCATGCCTACGGAGGCACCCCAACCCTGAGGCGTACACCATACCTCAGAGTCATAGTGTGAGGTTCAACCTGGACTTTGAAGTCTTACCCGGATATCGAGGTCCTAACCGGACCAAGACCACAGACTTACTTCTAGGCTTGAGTTGTTGGTTAGTTCCATTGACCAAGGGAGACATAGTGTGGTAGTGAGCGAGTGTGTTCTGTTAGACTTCTGAAAGCAAGTAAATAATTTAAAAGAATCTATTAACCCACTTTTACTTGCTAGCTTCTTTTGTCCACTGCAGTTACCTTACTGTTTTTCTAGCTGTGCTAGTCTTTGGTTACTACTTTCCTTAGTAGAACTGTGTAGAATTTGTACTCGACAACTTTGTGACAGATACTTGCTTGTCCTTTTTCTACTATGGTAGGCAAAGGGCCTGCGATCGAGTAGCCGACGTACTTGGGGCTGCTGTTGTTCTTTTGGTGCAGACACTTACAGAGCAGGTATATTCTTTTGGAGCTCATTAGACAGTTGTTTGTTGTGTTCTCCTCTGTAGTGTTATTTTTGTGATACATACATGTATATTGAATGTTGCGAAACTTCAGCATGTATATGAATGAAATGAAAATGAATGGATATGTTGTCGTTCAGTTCTGGTGTACTACTTACTTCCGCTTTTAGTTTTTTTTTGTGGTTGCTTGCTTAGCTAAGTAAATCCTGTGAATGTCATGTTTAAAAAGCGAAAAATTTCCCCAGGTTTTCATAAGCATGAGATTAACTTAAGCTTGTTAAGTGTGCAAATGACGTATTTGACGGGTAACCTAAGGTCCTCGGGAGGACGGTTGTTACATATGCTTCTTGCCATTGCATTGCATTAGACTCATGAACTGCATGGCCCAAAGTTCATAATTTATTCCATCCAACTTGACGATGGGTGCGGGACCTTTGAAGGCACCCAGGGATGGAACGCCAGCTTTGTTATCGGACATGGTGACAACTATTTTGCAAGATTGGGTGATCAACAAGAGAGACTTGTGTCTACACGAACATACGGGAAGATGGTTGTTGGTGTAGACTCATACCACAACCTCTTCCTTTATTTGGAGGTTCCTTTAGGTAACTAGGGTGATTTGGATAATCACATCACACCCTAATCACCCAAAAAACATGACAGAAGCACCTACAGTCCTAGAGGGCGACGGCGGAACACGGGACAAGGCGGCACAGCGAGGGTCGACGGCATGCGCTGCGGGCTTCGTGGGTACGCATTCGCGCACTAGGGTTTGGGTGGGTGGGTCTCTAGGGCACAGGCTCTGGTCTAGGACCGTCGATCTGATACCATGTGGATATGATTGAAATGAAAGGAATAGAATTATCGTAGCCCTAGAGTTCTCTTATATAGGAGAAAAGCTCTAAGGAAAAATACATAGAAAAACAACGAAAAGCAAGGTTGCAAAAATCGGTAGTCGGTACTCGGACGGTTGGGTCACTGACTAAGGATTAATCGGTAGTCGGACGACTAATCGGATTTAGTCGAACTTTAATCGATTTTGAATTGTTTAATTGTTTGAAATATATAAATCATTTTTGTATGTATATTCTTATATATTTACATAGATTTGTACATTTTTTACATTATCGTAATGAAACAAAAGAAGAAATTGAATTTAAATAGCATATTAGAATAAGTTTCCTTTAAAAAATAAAAAATAAATGGTATCTCCAAGAAAAAATCGATCGACTAGCTGGCCTTAGTCGGAATTAGTCAGTACTCGGTCGGCCACCCCACCGACTAGACTAGTCGGACCTACTAGTCGGGCCGGTCAGGGGATTTTTACAATAATGACGAAAAGGAAAAATTACAAGATAATACTAAAGAGATATAAAATATCTCAACAATCGCAAAAGGACCTTGTGGAAGGGGCCTTTCAGGAATCATCGAAAATGGTTAAATTCAGGCACCTTACAGAATAAGCTAAAGGAAGGTTGAAGGGGCTCTTAGGTGAGTGAATGGAGTGGTGGAGGTGTAAAATGAGCAAGCGGCAAAGGGAGAGGATGAAATAAGACAGATATGTCAAATGGGAGATGATGAAATAGCATGAATTGCAAATAAGCCAAACATCAGGGACATGATTAACATTTTCTATCATTTTTAATGGTGGTTTTAGATAGAATTCAACCAGAGGACTCATTATGTCAGAGTCAACATGAAGTTATAAAGACATTGTTGTGCACTGTAAAATATTTTACTATCCTTACTTCTTCAACGTATTATGCTACTTTTATATCATTATGACTCGATATATTCAAGGCAGCAGTACTAATTTAATACATACAGCTATTAAGAAACATACCAATCTGCAGCTCGTGTTGTAAGCAAGAATAGCTTTTCAAGCCCAAGAGAAGATGCCTTTTTTTCCACATAATCTACAAAAAAAATCCTAGCCTCAGTCGTCACAATATATGTGCGGTCATAAAGAAATTAGTAATGGCAAATCAAGTTCAAGAAAACAAGTTAGCTAACATTTAGTGCAGAAAAACACAAGTAAAATGTAGATAGCTAGAGAGGCAAAATACCACGCACATCAAATTCAAGGGCACACTAATTTTTTTTAAGAAAACAAATATTTAAAAACATATATATAAGATATGATAAAATTCCAGGTTTATCAAAATGAATACCATCCTGCAATTAAAGATACAGGATCTGTTGCCTTGATTTTCTCCTAGCTGAAAAATTACATGAAGGGTGATGCACACGGATACAATGCATGTCAGAATTTTGCACACTTACCAAGCAATTTATCGCCTAGACCAAGTCCACGTAACTCAGGAGTGACAGCAAAAGCAGCAACTTCTCCACACTTTTCTTCATTAAAAGGGAAAAGTGCAGCGCATGCCATAATGGAACCATCTCTTTCCACAACAACAAAAGAATCGATAGCCTCAAGTAGCTGGTAACAGCAATGACATTAACTAATCATTGAAATACAAAGATGTTTCAATAACAAATTGTATCAAAGAAAATGCTTGAATAACAAATTGTATCAAAGAAAATGTTTCAATAAGAATTTGACAAAGGCATCAATAGCAGTAGTTAAAATTTGGAGGGAATTTATTTAAAAAATGCAGGAACCTCATCATGCGTCCTCCTGATCAACGCTCCAGATTCCTCTAATGGTTGAAGAACTTGCTTTATACCCTGGAGATCACTTGCTCTAGCCATGCGTGTTCCTTCATAAACATCACTAGGATACAGAAACAAATGAGTCAGTCTACAAGATTGTGCAAAACAGGCTTTCTAAACTACAGAAATTAACCATAAAACCCAAAGTTCCCAAATTAGATAATTGTAACAAAAAAAATGCTCGTCACAAGTCCAACGCACCAATAGAACACATAAAATCTGAATGCAAAAACTTTACAGTGGCGTTTTACAGTGGGACAGATGCCTTCCTTTTTCCAATACCATGAAAATTCACACCGACATGAAAATGGAATCTTGTTTGGGCTTGAATGAATATATCGGTTCAAGTCAATTTTCACATGCTTTCATTAAAAGATGTATTTTTGTATAACTCTCAGTGGTTACCGCATCGTGTTGCCTTTGGATATATCCAAACGGTGACAACTAAAGTTTTGTTTTCATCCAGCAAAAAACAAAGAGAGCTATCCAACAATCTATAGGAGCTTGCCAGTCCAGTTCTTCCTACGGTAGGGTATTTTGCAAATTTGGATTATTCAAGTATGCATATTGTGGAGAATCCATGCATTAGGGAATATCCTTACATCCTTGATTGATGACAGTATGCCTCATGCTTTTTAAAGGGAAAAAAGACTAATCCAGGTAGAGTTTGTTGCATCATTCATCGACAACTTCAGATATTAAGTTTGGAAAAAAATAATACACTTGTATCTTGGTGCGAGTATACTGTTGCAAATATGTTTTTTTAGGAAATCTGTGTCTTAGAAGCAAGAACTAAGAGGACTGAAGTGTATGTCACAAAATATAACCAAATAATATAGAAACAACATCACCATAAGTTGTACTGACCAAATATACTGGTTCAGACAGGACCTCTGGCTCCAAGATATGATTACAGTTTAAGAATTTCCACCAACAATTTTAACATCAGCAACTACTCAATTTTTACGTCAGCAACTACTCAACCTAATTTGCTTTAACTACTTTAAATGCAGTATCTCACTGGTTTGTTGAGGTATTATATTAGCTCAATATACCTTATTACATACAAATAACAAACAACAACAAAGCCTTTTCCCACAATTAAGTAGGGTCGGCTACATGGATTCTTCGCCTCCATTCAGATCTATCTTGGGTCAATTCCGGGCTTATATCCACAAAACAAAGATCCCTTCGTATGGTCTCTTTCCAACACTTCTTGGGCCGTCCCCGCCCTCTCTTAGCCGACTCAACATCCCAACGCCCTCATCTCCTAACTGGTGCATCAGCTGATCTTCTTTGCAAATGACCAAACCATCTTAAACGATTTTCTCGCATCTTATCCTCGATTGGAGCAACACCAACTTTCTTTCCGATAGCATCATTCCGAATCCGATCTTTATATGTGTGTCCACACATCCACCTTAGCATTTTCATTCTTGCTACAGCCATTCTCTGCACATGTCTACGGTTCAATGGCCAACATTCAGATCCATAGAGCATAGCAGGTCTCACGGCTGCTTTGTAAAATATTCCTTTAATTTTTAAAGGAATTTTCTTATCACAGAGAACAGCAGAGTCTCCTCTCCACTTTAGCCAGCCTGCATTTATTCTGTTAGTAACATCTCCATCAATTTCCCCATCATGTTGCAAAATAGAACCCATATATCTAAAAGAATCTCTCTTCTGAATGTTATTATCACTAATCTTCACCTCGATTCCTTCACCATTGCTTCCATCAAAGGTGCACTCCATATATTCTGTCTTAGCCCTACTTATACGAAATCTTTTACTCTCCAACTCATGTCTCCAGACCTCAAGCTTCTCATTTACTCCATCTCTAGTCTCGTCAATCAACACAATATCATCAGCAAATAACATATACCAAGGTAACTCATCCTGAATGTGACTTGTCAACTCGTCCATAATCAAAGTAAAAAGAAATGGACTCAAAGCTGAACCTTGATGTAAACCAATGTTGATGTCAAAATAGCCAGTCTTCCCAGACGGGGTCCTTACACAAGATAAAGCCCTATCATACATGTCCTTTATGAGGTTAATGTATAGGACCGGCACTTGTCTCTTCTCCAAAACTCTCCACAATATCTCTCGTGGGACAGAATCATAAGCCTTCTCCAAATCAACAAAGATCATATGGAGGTTCTTCCTTTTAAATCTATAAATCTCCATTGTTCTCCTCAGAAAATGGAAGGCTTCAATAGTTGAGTGACCTGGCATGAATCCGAATTGATTTTCTTTTACGTTGGTAACTTGCCTCGACCTTCTTTCGATCACACGTTCCCAAATTTTCATATTGTGACTCATCAGCTTAATACCTCTATAATTAGAACAATTTTGAATGTCCCCTTTATTCTTATAAAGAGGCACCACGATACTCCTCCAATCTTCAGACATTTTCTTGCTTCGCCAAATAACATTGAAAAGATTCGTAAACCAAGTCAAACCGCGCTCACTTAAAACTTTCCATACTTCTACAGGGATGTCATCCGGTCCTACACCTTTCTCAGGTCTCATAGCCTTCAAAGCCTCCTCTACTTTCGTTCTTTGTATCCATCTATAGCTTGCACGATTTAAGTAACTTTCACTACTAGCTAGATCACCCAAAGTGATCTCTCTATTTCCTTCCCCAATGAAAAGTTTATGGAAGTACTGCTCCCATCTAGTCTCTATATCCTTCTGAGTAACAAGCACATGACCTTCCTCATCCTTAATGCATCTCACTTGAGAAAGGTCTTTGGTCTTTCTTTCTCTTACTTTGGCCAATCTGAATATATCCTTCTGGCCTCCTTAGAGTCGAGATTTCTATACAAAACTTCATAAACTTTTGACTTAGCTTTGCTTACAGCCTTCTTTGCTTCCTTCTTCGCTATTTTGTAGTTTGTGACACTTTAATATACCTTATTACATATCTATAAAAAAATACTTACAAGGAAAATCTGTAGAGACAAAGTAAAACTAAAATGAAAACAGAAACTAAGATGCAAAATGGCACCAAACCATTTGAAACGAAGAGTGTACAAGAAAGAGTAGTGCTTAGATGGAAAGCTTTGAAAGAAGCAGCGCATTGATAACTTGTTTAGTGATAACGAAATCGTACTAGAAAGGCAGCAATCGGAGAAGAAAATTTGGATCAGAGAAGAAAATTAGGACCAACTCGTAACCATAGAATGTGAACCGTTTATGCCTTCAATTGCCTCACAACAAATTAATGCTAGTGATCCCTCTCCCAGATAAAGGTGCGACTCCCCTTTCGAGATATTATTACTCTAGGGAAAATATCAGCAATCACGCACAGCAAAATGCATCTCTGAACTCATAGGAGGATTGCCTCCTGCATTTGAAATTGGGATTCTGGACAGACTTCCCTATTGATCGCCGATGCAGTAACACCTTGGCCTTCCATCTCTATAGATGGAAAAGAATTGATTGATTAATGAGATGCCCTAAGGTTCTCTTATATAGGAGAGGAATATGTTGGGAAAATTACAAGAAGATGATAAAATAAATAGATGATATGAATAACAATAAGGAAGATAACTCATATCTCAACACTCCCCATCAAACTGGAGCGTAGATATCGATCAGGCACAAGTTCAAACATCTCTGATAAGGTCCTCTGGCTAGAGCCTTAGTAAAATCATCTGTTGTCTGATCCCCATCGCAGATATGAGTAATGACAATAAGACCATTCAGTATCATGTCACAAGTGTAGTGACAGTCCACCTCTATGTTTTTGTTCATCTCATGAAAAGCTGGGTTGTTGGCAATGAAAAGAGCAGCTTGATTGCCACATTGGAGGTTCATGAGAAGAGGCACCTCTATAGTCAAGTCAGTAAGAACATATCTGACCCACATCATCTCCGTGTTAGCCTGCATCATGGCCCTGCCCTTCCAAGAAACCAGTGAATTCCCTATGAACATAGCGAAGCCTGAAGTAGACTTCCTATCCTTTGGACACCCGGTATAATCTACATCTGTACATGTTGTAACTGAAAGAGATGTATCTCTGAAAAAAAGTCCCGTAACTGGTGAAGTCTCCAGATACCTCAAAATCACATGCACTGCATCCATATATGCCTGTCTGGGCTGCTCCATAAACTGACTCACTTTGCTCACGACAAAGGATATGTCGGGCCTGGTAATAGTCACATATAGTAGCTTGTCAAAAAGCTCCATGTACCTCCTCTTGTCGACCTCCTCAGTGTCATCATCATATAGCTTCATGCTCGGGTCAATAGGAGTAGTGGAAGGTCTGCAATCTGTCATGCTTGTCTCTAAAAGAAAATTTGTAACGTACTTCATCTGGATCATCACAAAACCTCGCTGGCTCCTGGCAAACTCCAGTCTAAGGAACTAACGTAAATTACCAAGGTCCTTGGTAACAAATTGCTGACCTAAGAAGTCCTTGGCACTATGAATACCCTGCTCGTCATCCCCTTGTAACAATAATACCATCAACATAAACAAGAATGACAATAGTACCTCTCTGGGTCATGTGCACAAACAAAGAGTGATCGGCAATCGATCGCACAAACCCCTGCTGCTCTATCAAGTCTGAGAGTTTCTAGAGCCATGTTCTTGGACTCTGCTTAAGGCCATAGATAGCCTTGTGAAGCTTGCAAACCTTTTGACACTCCCTCTCAGTAGCAAATTCAGGTGGTTGCTGCATGTAGACCTCCTCCTGTAGATCAGCATAGAGGAAGGCATTCTTCACATCAAGCTGGTAAAGGGGCCAATCTCGTACCACAACAACAGAAAGTAGAATGCGCAAAGTATAATGTCTGGAAATTGGAGAGAAAGTACCCTGATAGTCCACCCCATATATCTGGGTGAACCCACGTGCCACAAGTTTTGCCTTATAGCGATCCATACTGCCATCTGCACGGTGTTTCGCAGTGAATACCCATTTGCATCCTACAACGGATGCGCCAACTTGGACCAGAAACAAGACTCCACGTACCACGTGATTGTAACGTATCCATCTCCTCCTCCATGGCTAACCTCCACTGACTGTCTTGAAGAGCCTTCTGATATATTCGTGGTATCTCTCCGGCTGATAGTGCCAAGTTAAACCTCCTGAAATCCTCAGACAATCTGCTCACGGAAACATGGGCTGCAAGAGAATAAGTAGCACACCTATGTCTCTACTTACGCAGAGCAATACGCACATCATGGCCTCAAATTTCAGCGAAATTCGGTCGAATTTCTGTCGAATATCGATATCTAATCAAAATCGAAATTCGACCAAAATGACCGAAATGACCGAAATATGGGGGTCCTAGTACAAAAAATGACTGAAATTTCCGTCGAAATTCCACCGAAATTGCATCGAAATTCTGTTTTGGTCGATATCGAAGTGGTGACCGAAACCGACATTTAAGGCCTTGCCGCACATCAAGATCATCAACCAAAGGCACATGCTCATTCTGTATGGAATCCTGCTGCACAGACAACTCAGTAGTGCCATCAGTAGAAACAATGTTCTCATTACATATTTGAGGCGTACTGGATGATGGGCAAGGTATGTGAGCTGGGGGAACCGAGTGAGACATGCGAGTAAAACACAGGGCAAAAAATTGAGTCACAATACGAGGTTGAGCCACAGGAGCAGGTGTAGAGGCAGGAGTAGGTGTAGGTAGTGGTTGAGGAGGTGGTGGTAAAGCAGGAGTAGAGGGAATTGGTGATACGACAGTAGGAGGTGGAGGCATGTAGATCTCATCGTCAGAGTCAGATGGGGCTAGTATGTCACATGTAGGAGAAAAATATATAATAAACTCAAAGAAAGTAATCTCAGTATTGACAAAGTACTTCCGCCTGAGCGGATCAAAGCAACGGTACCCCTTCTGTTCTGAGTACGAGAGTAGCCGACAAAAACAGCACTTGACAGCTCTGGGAGAGAGCTTGTCACGATCTGGAGAGACATCATGAACAAAAGCAATTGAACCGAACACACGAGGTGTAAGGGAGAAAAGATCCTTCTCGGAAAACACAATCGAGAAAGAAATCTTCTCTCCCAACACAGACGAAGGCATGCGGTTCACCAGATAGCAAGCCGTGAGAACAGCATCGCCCCAATAGGCGTGAGGAGTATGACTCTGTATCAACTATGTTTGGGTCACATCAAGTAACGGTGTTTGCCCTCAGTAACACCGTTATGCTGGGTTGTATAGGCACATGAGGTCTAGTGAACAATGCCAAGAGATCTAAGAAAGTCAGAAAGCTCTAAGGTGCAGAACTCTAAAGCATTATCAGAACGAATATATTTGACATTGGCAGAAAAAAACTTTATCTCATTAATAAAAGATTTGATCACAGAACCATCCTCATACTTATTCTTCAATAAAAATACCTAGGAAAGTATAGAAAAATCATCGACAACAACAAGATAAAAATGTTAAAAAAATATAATGCGGAAGCTAATATCAGAAAAAAGTAAACATTTAGGAACGCAGGATTTTTACGTGGAACCCTACTCCTTAAGGAGTGAGATGAAACCATAGGAGAAGACCTCAAAGGGCCATATGTTTAATTGAACTTTCTCATTGGATATAGGAGGTCTAGGGCTTCCTATATAGCCTCCACAGACCCTCCAAGTCCCACCACTGGTAGATGTAGGACTAAACTATGGATGTGGTAAATGGATATTGGAAGGATCCATTTACCCATCTTACATTATAAGTGGCATGTACTCTAACACTCCCCCTCAAGCTGGAGCATGCAATGCTCAGCTTGGACAAATAGAAAGAAATCTCAACTCACAATACAAGACACTACATACAATATCCACTCATGCGCACAATTGTCGACTGTTGTCGAGGACATTGCTTCTCATGCTGTGCAGGTGAGAAGGAACAAACGGGCTGAAGTGTGAGTCAAACTGCATCTCTTCGTCGGAGAGCATGTGCTTTGTTAGAGCCACTGCAACTAAATATGAGTCTCCATCTGGCCCACTATAATATTGTATACAACTGCTCCATATCTGAAAGGGCCGAACTGAAAAGTCGAGGAGACATCCTCGTCGGAGTCCACGATCGCTGGAGAATGGAGTCTAAAAAAATCTCCTCGTCGGAGAACTGGGTCTCTCTCACACTGGCTCAGAGAATAGGATCTCCACTCTAGAGTCCCCATGAAACCACATGAAGAACCTAACCCACATGACATAGGGAATGGGATCGCTACTCTGGAGTCCCTATGGAACACATTAAACTTTGACCAAAATAAAAGATGGAGACCACATAAAAATGATGGCAAACATGTGCACATCTAAAAAAGAGTCTCTATGAACTCGAAGAAAATGGGTCACTCAAATATGGAGTGCCTCGAACTTGCACTATGAACCAATCCACAGAGTCTGAAAGTAAACTGTAGAGTCTGAACATATGGCTGGTCTGGAATCTGACATCTGAATCTGGAACAGACTGCTGACTCTACACAATACTCCCCCTTTCTCCCATACTTGTCAGAAAATAGTGACATCGACAAAGTAGGGAGAAGACAATAAAATGGTGGGAAAAGAAACCAATAAGCCGTCACACATTTTCTCGACTTCAAAAAAAATCTTTTTTTAAAAATCATTATTTTTTTCGTACGAATTTTTTTGTGTACGATCCTCCCCCTTTTTTTGGCTATTTCCCTTTTTATAGCCGTCTTCTCTCTTTTTCCATACGTATGGTTTTGTTGTATGCACTTCTTTTCTCAAATCATTTTTTTGAACAAATTCACGGGCTCATTTGTGCCCGAAAGAAGCAGACCCTAGATTGGGCGCATTTTTTTCATCGGGCCTTTTTTTCTCACTGGGCACTTCCATCTTTCTTTCCCATTTTTTACAACCTTCGGCCCACATGGGCACGAGAGCAGCAGATAAAATTTTTTTTATAGGCCCTATCGGGGCTCTATTTAGGGTTCCACTTGGAACCCTCTTTTCCAAGGACCACAACCCCCGATGGGCCTTCTCTTATTGTCACCGCCCTGGGAGTTTAAAGTTGTGCCCCGCCTGGATGGGCTTCCACCTGGAGGGCCCTCGTGCAAGGGTTTTGGAGTTGTACCCATGCCTGCACGATGGAGATTGGCAAGAGAGAGTGTGCTGCCTGGACTTTTGAAGAGGAGGCGGCATCGCCTGGGGATGCTTCAACGTGCATCCTGGAGCTACGGCTAGAGGGGTGGGAAGCGCGTGCCTTGGTCGCCCACCAGGGATCACGGTGGTGGGAGGAGCGTGCTGACAAAAAGAGGAATTGCACCTGCGCGATGGGGCTCCACGATGGAGCTTCTTCTTCTTTCTTCGAGTTCGACTTCGTGAGTCATTGAATCTGGAGCTTCTCGTGCTTGCGCGAGCGTGATACCAAGATGGAGAACGGAAGGGAGGAGCACGGTCACGAGGATGTTGTGCCCCGTGTGATATGAAGAGGGCATATTGCAGGAGCAATCGATGGGTTGTGTCGCCTGTGCGACTAGGGCATCGTCGGGCTCGATGTCGCAGCCTAGAGAGAGGAAGGCGGCTAGGGCTCTGTCTGGAGCCTCCTGAGATGTTGTCCCCTGGAACCAGAGGGACGCCCTAGAACCAAAGAGGGTGCCTGGAAGTACGCGCCCATGCAAGGATCGTTGTTTGGAGATGATCAGAATGACGATGGAAATTTTTGAAGCAGAACGAGGGTTCCAAAAATTGAACCATGAACTTAATAATCTCGAATCTCGAATAAAACAATAAAGAATGTAAAAATCCTCGAGAATCGATCCGCTCTTATACCATGTTAGAAAATATAATGCGGAAGCTAATATCAGATAAAAGAATAAAACATTGAGGAATTCATGATTTTTACGTGGAACCCTACTCCCTAAGGAGCGGGATGAAACCACGGGAGAAGGCTTTAAAGGGCCATATGTTTCATTGAACTTTCTCATTGGATACAGGAGGTCTGGAGCTTCTTATATAACCTCCACAGATCCTCCAAGTCTCACCACTCGTAGATGTGGGACTAAACTCTGGATGTGGTAAATGGATCTTGGAAGGATCCATTTACCCATCTTACATGATAAGTGACGCATACTCTAACAAAAACGGTGACCCTGGTGATCAGGAACACGACTCGAACCCTAGATATCTAAATGAAGGAGCTCAAATAACTGAGAGCTTGTCTGACTCTAATGGGATGGAAAGGAGGAATTGTAATGCTTCCCAAGCTGGCATGCCTCATATTGGAAGGAGGATCTCGTGGAAATCTGAGAGAGAACATGACATAGCTTCTGTAGAGGAAGGTGGCTAAAACGAAGGTGCCATAAATATGGTGAGACTTGTCCAGTAGGTATAGTAGAAACGCTAACATGATGAGGTTGGATCAGTCTGTAGAGCCCATGATGCTCACGACCACATCCAATCAACCTACCTATGAGTATGTCCTGAAACACAAGAGATGATGAGTCAAAGATTGCACGACAATGCAGATCCTTCGTAATCTGACCAATGGAAAGTAAATTCATCTGAAAGTCAGGAGCATATAAAACATTCTAAAGACACATGAATGGTGTCAAATGCACCTATGTTTGTCCTGTAATGGGTAAGTGGTCGTCATTGGCAATGACAACCCATCTACCGGGTGGTATAGTCTTGTAGGACCTCAGTTGTGCTCTGTCTCCACACAGACGATGGGAAGCACCAAAGTCCATAATCCACCCTGTCATATCAGTACCATTACTACCAGTGAAAGCATAAGCGATACCTAAGGAGCTCGAAAAGGCTTTGGTTATGGATGTTGTATCTATAGTGGTGGTTCCTGCAAAAGGAACCATGATCTCTCGAATACGAGAGACGATATCATCCAGGTGAGGATCGGCCTGTGAAGCAAGTGTATTTGAATGCTCAATATGTTCTGCTACATGACCAGAAATGAGATATCCATGCTTCTTATGGCATGTATCCTCTGCATATCCCGATCGATGACAAAAGGTGCAAGGGTCACGCAGACATCAACCGCCATTGCCACAAGGGGTGCGTCCTCGAGACTGGGTCGTCCCTCCACGTATACGAGAAACGACCATAGTTGACGAGGGCTGAGGAGTCGTTGTAGGAGGCATGATAATCCGGCTAAGATGGCTATAGGCCTCCTTCATGGGAGGTATGGTAGCTCCAGTGTAAAGCTGAGTACACGTTGCATCATAGTTTGTATCAAGGCCGGCTAGGAAAACTCCAACCATCATGGAGTTCTTATATGTTTTCTATTGCTCAAGAGATATCGTAATAGGCATATAGCTATGAAACTTCTCGAACATGCCACAGAGTGAACAATAGTACACATGTAGAGGAAGACCATTCTACTTGGCCATGTTGATGTCAAACTGTATCTAAAGAATCTTGGCCTCATTCTTCTCTTGAGCATAGGTGGAAGCCAAACTGTTCCACATCGCCCTAGCGGTGGGCTAGATCAGAATATCAATGGCTATCTCTGTGATGAGGGTCCTGCATAGCCAAACACGCGCATACATGTCATCTTGCTTCCAAGAAGCATTTGCCCAAGTTTTATCCGTTGGCTTTGGATCTATTAAGATGTGCTAGTATCCATATTATAATTCCAAACTAAACAGCTTGCAGTACCAAAGATTTATTTTGCCACTTATGAAGTTGTGCTTTCATTGATGTGTTGAGGAAGAACATGCAACATGAAATTGCTGGGAATTTAGCACTGGATGTAATCATTTGTTAATGTCTTAAAGGCTATTATTGAGGGTTGCGTTGTCACAGAATCGATTTGAGTTTGAAATCCAAAACCACAATATAATTGCAAGACATCAAGGCCAACATAGAGCAGATTTTTTCTGAAATACCTCAAACAGATTCAGTTTTGAGGAAACACCTCATAAGATGCCTCGAAAATGCCCCGTGCCTCAGACCGCCCCGCCAAACTGAGGCGAGCGCCTCGACAGTAAAGCCTGAGGCATATGCCTCGAGGCTAAATATGACCACCTCGCCTTGAGGCATAAACCTCGAGGCTAGTTTTTAAAAACCATGATTACAAAAATATAAATAAAATTTCAAAACAAAACAAAATCCCAATTTACTCCTAAATTAACTCTAACTGACTAACTAATTGATTTAACATACTAATTAATAATTAATTGGAGTTGAAATAAAATTTCAGCAAACTAAATTAACCCTAAATAAATTACCCTAACTCTAATTAATTGATTTTAATTTAGTGGATGAAAAATAAAATTTTAATTTAATAAACGACAAATTTTGAACGGATGAAAAACCATAATTGAGCACAACTTTGTCATTCTACATTACATCAACCCACAATATAGTTCACCACTTTGTCATGTACAATGGATCATAGACTCTGGAACATCTCACCATCTTTGCGGAGACAGCATAGTTCACCTCCTACAGTTCAGTTTAGCATGTTAGATCAATAATCATTGTCGATGGGAGACATTATAGGGCAAAAAGAGATTCAGTTGACTCCATCTATGCACCTGTTTTTTCTATGAATTTATTGTCTATCAGTCGGATTACCAAGGATATGGATTGTCATGCCATTTTCGACACATCTTCACTTGTATTTCAGGATATACTTACGAGCAGGGTGATTGGATGCGGTCGTGGTCAAGGGGGTTTCTACAGATTGAGCCAGTCTCCTTATGCTGGTAACTCTTCTTTTCCCACAAGATCAATCTCTTCGTACATGTGTACCTTCGGTTCAGTCATCTTCCTCTATAGAAGTCGTGTAGAGTCCTCCTGCATATTCCTTCTCAATCCATTTTTAATATGAGGCTTGTCACCTTGGAAACATCATCCCGACAGTTTTCCTAGTCGTTAAAGTCATAGAAATAGTTCTTTATTTGAGTTGTTGCATTTTAATATTTGGGGCCCATTCGTGTTCGTGATTACCCGTGGCACATGTTCTATCTCATTATTGTTGATTTTATAGACAATCTTGGATTTTTATATTAAAAACAAGTCTAAGGTCGATTTTGTTATGCAAATTTTCACCACTAAACTAAAAAACAACTTTTCTACTACCATTAACTATGTTCATTTTGACAATGCCTTGGAGTTATGTACTCTTCGGCCTTTTCATTCTTCATGTCCCTTGAAATCTTACATCAGAGCTCATGTGCCTACACTTCTCAGTAGATTAATGTTGCAGAATGCAAAAGCCATCATCTTCTTGATGTTACTAGGACTCTTATACCTAGTCGCGTTCCCTACTTTTATAAGGGTGATGTTATCATCAATGCATGCCACCTTGTCAACCACATTTTTTTGGTGTAAAAGAGGGTGAACTCCCATTGAGGGAGTTACCTCGCTACCTTTTTCATTAACTAAGAGTTAGAGTACATTACCGTGAAAGCCATAGGCGATACAGGGAATTAAAATGACAAACAACATTTTCGTAGTAAGAAGTCTGATTGTTGAAGACTACATCATTCCTTTCTGTCCAGATGCACCACAGAACAGCAAACGACCTAGCGCTATCATCTGTGGAGTTACTCCCCACCAGTCTAATCGACCTCCAAAAGTCCTCCGACCCACCCGTCACAACCCAGTCGCACCTTGCCTCCCTCCAAACCCGTGTCGAAGATGGGCACTTGAAGAACAAGTGTTCCAAGTCCTCCACACCTCCGTCACATCTGTCACAACCAGTGTCTTCCAAATAGAGCAATCTTCCTCTCCTTGCCTAATTGTTCAAACGGCATCTTCTCAAACACCAGAGAAAAATCTTAACCCTACACGGAATACTAGCTGCCCACACTACCTTCAAGTCCTGGCATAACGTTGCGTCATGTTCCTCAGCCACAAACCTCAATTCCTCATAAATTTTCTTCACTGAATATCCAGCTCCTCCCCATTTAAAATGATCACAGTCATGTATAAAATCTCCAGTAGGGGGAACCTCCCCCACCAATCTGATGAAATCCTCCATGTGTTGGTCAGACAACTCGATGCCGAATAGCGGCATCCAATTGCCAGATTCCGTTGCCTCTTAAAGGGAACTATCCTTCAAGATTGCCATTGCAAACAGTCTCGGGAATCTTGCTTACAGGATACCATCACCCGACCAATCATCATGCTAAAATCTGAAAACTCGGCAATCTCCCACACAGATGCAGTCTATGTGCAATCTACGGCAACACCTCACGAATTCTCGCCCAGAGCAGAGACTCAAAGCGCATTAATCCTACCACCAATTCCCCCTTGACATCGTAGAGATGCCTGATAAGAGAGACCGCGGGTGCAGTCGATGGTTCCAGATGCGAATCACCCATTTAGCGATCAAGGCCTTGTTCATGCACTCCACATCCCGAACTCTCAGGCCCCCCTCGTTACGTCCCTTTGTGACCTTGTCCCAGCTGACTAGGTGCATCACGGACCTCTGTTGTTTCCCGTTCGACCAAAAAAAACTCCTCGTCAGAGCCTCCACCTTCTTCCTGACTCCCGTTGGCATCATACGTGTAGAAATAAAGAAGGCCGGGATTGCTGATAGGACATGTTTCAAAAGAATCAGCTTCCCCCCTCTTGAGAGCGTGATTACTTTCCAACCAGCTAGCCTTTGTTCAATCTTCTGAACCATTGCATCCCAAACAGATTTCTTCAATTTTCCTGCCACCAGTGGCAACCCCAGGTAGGATATTGGTAGCTCTCCCAACCGACAGTCGGTCAAGCCCGCCAGATTTAAACACTTTGCTTCCTCCATTTCAAAAGCCATCAGTGTCTACTTGTGCCTCTTTATCTCGAGCCCCGAGATACTGCTGAAAATCTGCACTATTTGTGCCGCGTTGATATTCTACTACTCTGATCCCCCAAGAAACAGAATTGTATCATCCACATATTGAAGGATTGGGATAGAAATATTCTCCTGCCGAAAGCCATCACACCACCCGGTGTCAACCGCCCGCTTAAGCAAAGCAGCCAATGCGTCCGCCACCAGCACAGAAAGCATAGGAGCTAACGGACATCCACGACGCACCCCCCGCTAGGGCTGGAAATACCCCCCCCCCTCTGGCTTTCCGTTGACCAGGATCAAATAGGAAGAAGTAGTCACACATCTTTTCATCCAATCAACCCATTAGTCGGGGAAACCTCTCTTTTGAAGGGACGACCACAGGAACCTCCGGTCAACGCTATCATAGGCCTTGGCATAGTCTATCTTCCATAAGGCCCCTTTCTTCCTTGACCGCTTCCACTCAAGGCAAATCTCGGATGCCATCACCATACCGTCAGCCATCTGTCTTCCCGGAATGAAAGCCGATTGACCCTGGAGCACCACCGTAGCCATTACCTTCTTCAGTCTGTTTGCCATAATCTTGGCCACAATCAAGAAGATGCCATTGGAAAGCGCAATAGGCCTGAAATCGTCAACCCCCAGAGGCGACTCCTTCTTAGGAAGGAGAAATAATAAAGCTTTGTTGACCTTCTCAAATCCTCTATTCCCTTTTTTGAATTCGTTCACCGTTTCAAGGACCTCTCCCTTGACCAAGCCTTAGAACTCCCTGTAAAACAGCACTTGGAAGCCATCAGGACCAGGGGCGCCATCCGCATTAAGCCCCCAAACGGCCCGTTTAACCTCCTTCTCCGTATAAGGGGCGACAAGAGACTCCGCCTGCTCGCCGTACAAAGACTGCACTCCTCTTCCCAGCCAAGCCCACCCTTCTCTAGTTCTTCTCGATGATTCAGCAAAGTGGTTCCGCAACGCTCTCCCAATCTGCGCCTCCCCAGATATCCTTACTCCCCCGATTTTAATTTCGTGCGGGAAGTTTCTTCTCCGCCTCCCTGAGGCCATGTTGTGGAAAAATCTCGTATTGGTGTCACCTTCCTTGAGCCACTTCTGACGAGATCACTGCCTTCATTCCCTCTTTTCCTTCTTATCTTCCTGCAATAGCTCGTCGAGGAAGCCCAATCTCTCTTGCAGCTCTTCCTCGCCCAGTCCTCTCTCGTCATCCAGATTATCCAGTCGTGCAACACCAGCCCAAGCAGCCTCCCTTTTAGCCCTCCATCTGGTCTTCAACTCCCTTCCGAAGTTGATTAGATGCGACCTCAGCAACTGCAACTTTGTTGCCAACCTTCCGACAGCCGAGCCCTCAGGGGCCCACCCACTCCATAACCTCTCTACCTCATCCCTGAAGCCATCCTTCAATAGCCAATTCCGTTCGAAATGGAAAAAGAATCAGCTCTTTCTTTCCTCTCCAGAAAACCAGATGATTGGCGTACGATCAGAGTGTGCCCGTGGCATCGCCCAGGCCCAAGAAAGAGGGAAGGTTTTCGCACCTTCCATGGACAAAAAGAACCTATCCAATCTGGATCGCGTACGGACGTTGCACCAAGTGAAAGCACAGCCAGCCACATCGATAATCGACAGGCCCATAGTGTGGGCCACTCTTCGAAGATCCTCCGAGCCCGAATCACTGCAACCTCACCATAGTGGTCGATCATCCGAGAGAAGGGTAAAGTTCAGATCCCCCCCAACGATCCATAGTTCGGACGCATATACTGTTCCCAGCTGCTCCAGCTCGGCCGCTAAGGTGCCTCTCTCATTCCTGATAGGGTCGTAGACCTTTTCAACCACATGACATCCACTGTGTTAGGAGAAAATGTTCTTTTTCCGATTGTGTTTACCAATAAGGGCCTTTTCTCTTTAATACATCATGTCTTTGGCTTTGTGACTTTTGTTCAGTACCTAACTCCTATCCCTAACAAGCTCTTCCAAGAGTTGTCTAGTGCAACGTTTTTTGGCTACTCATAAAACCAGAAAGGATATCGATGCTTTGATCATGTCAGACAAGAGCATTGATGTCATATTCTTTGAGTATGTTATGTATTTTTCTCCCATAGATAAGAAGATGAGTTCGTCTGAGTCTGGTGAGGAGGTTTACATTCTACCTCCTCCTTCGCCTCCAACTCACAGCACACCTGATGTGGTTTAGATATTTCTCTGTGTGTACATTCGTAGGCTAACTACTAAACCCCCTGCTCATGTGTTGTTGTTATCTTCAAGCATGCCCTAGATAAATTCCGAACCCTTGATTTCTACTGATGGCACTGTTGATATTTCTGTTAAGCAAGAGACTTTATAAGGTGAGATTGGAGCTCCTCAGGAGAGTGTGGTAAAAAAATGGTGAAGCATTCTCTCACTATAAGTAGGGCCAGCTACATGGATTCTTTCTCAAATACATGGTGAAAGATTCGACTTTTTTTTATGATGGTTGTCGACTACCTAACGCAAACCCACAAGGGGGATTTGAACCCTGGTCATTTGGGTGGTAGGCACACTGCACTACCATCAGACCATTTAAGTGGGTACAGGAGACATCTCATTCAGAGGATCTTGACCATCATATTGCACTTCGGAAGAGGATGGATACATGTGCTGTGTATCCTCTCATAGGCCATGTTTCACTATACACCTATCAGAAGATTTTAAGTACGTAGTCGGACTATCAGTTGTTACGATCACATGCACATATCATGAGGTTACGCGAGATAGTCAGTGGTGTATTGTTACAGAGGAAGAGATGGTTGCACTCTAATCATGTGGCACATGGAGCTTGGTTGTTGTCCCAATAGGGGCTTCTGTGGTTGACTGCAAGTAGATCTTTACAGTTAAGCAAAGAGCATATGACAGTGTTAAACGCTACAAGGCTAGATTTGTGGCACGAGGATTCACTTAAACATATGGGGAGGACTCTCAAGAAACTTTCTCTCACGTAGCAGCTCATCCTACTCTTCATATCCTCCTTTCTGTTGTTGTGATACAAGATTGGTCACTCTCCTAACTTGGTGTCAAGAATGCTTTCTTGGATGGTGATCTGCAGAAGAAAGTGTACATGCAGCAACCACCTTTGTTCGCTACTGAGACTGAGTGTCAGAAGATATGCAGAATTCATAAGGTTATTTATGTCTTAAGCATAGTCCCAGAGCATGGTTCCAGAAGCTCTAGGACATTATAGAGAAGTAGGGCTTCAAGAGATCAATTGTTGATCACTTGCTCATTGTACACAGGACACCATGAGGTATCGTTGTCACTCGGATCTACGCTGAGGATATCATTATTATAGGGGATCAACGAGGCTAAGGAGTTCATTGGACAATAGTCTGTCACCAAGAACCTTGGCGAACTACAATACCTCCTTGTCCTTGAATTTTCCAAGAATCATAGAGTTCTTCTAATAAATTTAAAAGCACATTCCAGATCTCCTTCTAGAGACTTGAATGGTAGATTGCAGACAAGCCACAACTCCTATGGATCCCAGCATGAAGCTCTATGATGATGATATAGATGAGTCATGAGGTAGACAAGATGGGATATACGAACCAAATTCCTAAGTAGTACCTTGGATTTACTTAAATTCCCAGGTACTACAAAAAGTATTTTTTTACCCGAAAGCTACATTGGTGTCGCATGTTGAACATGCGACACCTGAAAAGTTTTTTTTACCCCGGAACAACAGCGATAGCGCATCTTAAAGATGTGATATATAAAACGCATATTGAATATGCGATTTGTGAAAAGTAGCGCATCTTAAAGATACGATATACGCTGATCTCCCTGGATATCTACTGGAATAGTTCCAGGAACTTTCCCAGATAGCGCATGTTGAACATGCGCCATTTGAGTATCTTCCTGGAACAATTCCAGGAAGTATCTCATAAAGCGCATGTTCAACATGCGCCGTATGTGGTGCCCCCTGGAACGATTACAGGAAGTTTCTCATATGGCGCATGTTCAACATGCGACATGTGAGGTTCTTCCTGGAAAAAATTCCAGCATTTTTTGCCGATTACCCTGCTTAAACACGATTTACCAATCTCCATTTAACCTAATCTTTCGTTGAAGTTCTTTCGTAGTCGCATTTTAACTTGCAGAGTACCGTTCTTCCTAAGTAATACACGTCTCCACAAACACAAATGTGGGTTATCGATGCACACACATTCACAAAGGATATATATTGATGCACAAAGACAATCACACAAATTACATATATTGAATTGTCCACGGAGATACATTTTCATACTTGCAACATATTAACAACTACAACATGTACAACTCAACGCTTTCTCCTACGATGATGTGTTCTCGTTGTATCACGGAGATGGAATGGTAACAAACGGTCCGTCTTGTTTATCATGTTGATTTGTGAGGGTCATGCACCGTCTTCGTCAAAGATAGGCATCGGTGGCGGTGTGAGCGTGCAGTAAGTGGGCTGTGCTTCTCTAGTGTCCATGCCTTGCCTCAACGGTGCATGCGGCGTTGGCATGTCGTCATATGGTCGCTCAACAACTGGTGTGACGAAGTCGCTCTCCAATTCCGTTGACGCAAGATCTTCATCTTCCCCAGCTGCTGCCTCATTGTCCACGGGTTCCGCTATCGGTTCACGCGCTCTTCCCCGACCTCTTCATCTTCCTCTTGCTCTTCCTCGCCTGACCTCCGCCTGAGCCACATCAGCATGGTCTTCATGTATTGTGACGGCATCTGCAAATTGAAAAGTCAATGGTCCATTTCAGCTTTTGCCTGTATCGCAATCTCGCAGTCGCAGCATTCCTCGTGTCCAATATCATATATCCGGCCCCAGCTGGCGAGCTGCATCCAAGGAAAAAAATACATATCGGTTAATTTGATAGAAACTTCTTTAAGTAATTTACAACAAAGTCTACCAGAGCACTTACGTTGCTTGCCAAAGTTGCACCTAGCCGTCCAACAAATCTTCTTGTGATCATCCTATACCATTGCTCGTAAGCGGGCGTCGCGAAGATCCCATTGGACTGGTCGACGGCAACGACTCTGTCTTCCCGATCATCCCATTCGGCTATATACAACTAATGTTTCGTCCTCCAATCCACATGCACCTTTCCCCTCAAGTCGATGGCGTGGAGGTCAGGTAAAGCAAGGTTCTGGAATGTCCTGACGTCCGCCAAATTGTCTCAGAAATCGGTCCGGGAAGTAATACTCCACAATGTGGAAGTATATCAACGGTACACAGGCCCTCCAAATGTTTTCGCCTTCAAGACAGTTGGCAGGGAGACTTGCGCAGATTTCATCAGTATACGACGTCCACACGACCTGCATGGGGAAAATGTATTTAGATAAATAAATTTTTTGGGTTGAAATTGAATTAATTTGTAGATGCAAAATTATCTGCTCGGGTGATTGCATGTCAAAAAAGCATCGCGGTATGGTCTCACAACGTGTGTAGGCTGTCGATGATGGGCAAACGCCGTTGCCCAATGAACTCCTAATGGGTGCCCGTGCCAATGTCTGTCTTCCCTCACAACAGGAGCAATGTGGGGGGAATGCTCCCATGCCCATAGCTGAAGTAGTATGACCGAGCCTCCAATCTCCCCGATCGCCATATCCGTCGCTAAACAGAGGTGTCTATATAGATACACAAGTACGGCGGATCCCCAGCTCAAAGTCCCAGAGTACTCCAGTGCAGATGTGGTAGCGCAATAAGGGAAACCAATGATCCTGACTTATCCTTGAATAATACACCACCAAGCAACTGCAAGATGTAAGCACGGGCATGCCTCTGTAAGACCACCTCCCCTGCATCTTCTGGCAATTCTGCAAAATGAGGGAATAACCAACTTGCTAACACCCTGCTGCCAACGATCTCGGATGGAAGAGGCCTTACACCCAACAACTCCTCGCACGTATCCGCCCATGTAGCTCCAGGTGTAGTCCCTCACATAACAACAGGTCCATCAATTCGTAACCCAAGGATAAACACGACGTCTTGCAAGGTGATGGACATCTCCCCACTGGCCATGTGGAAAGTGTGTGTCTCGGGCCTCCAGCGTTCAACCAAAGCCGTTACCAAATGTCAATCTAGCGTGATGAATTCCATCTCAGATATGCAACCAAAGCCTGCTTGAGCTACATATGGCTGGAGTCGTTCTTGAAAACGCTATTGAAGTTGCTTGCGACATGCCTTGAACAGAACCGTCAATATGCAAAAGATTCCAATAAGTCCACGTCAGCATCTTTCATAGCGGATTTTATTCTAGAATTCCGATCGGAAATGATACATATTGGTCCAGCTCGCATGCCAATTACCCTGATACGTACCAACGATAGAAACCACTTACATGAAGGACCGGATTCCTCGTCAATAATTGCGAACGCAGGGGGAACAATATGTTTATCCCCGTCAATCCTGCAAGCAATGAGCAATTTCTGTTTGTACTTCCCATACAAATGGGTCCCACCGATACTAATCAAAGGGCAGCAATATTTGAATGCCTCAATGGAAGGCCCAAATGCCCAAAAGCATCGTTGAAATCTATGGTAATGCGGTTTCCGAGGATCAGGATGGTCGTTGTACTCAATATCAATTTCAGTCCCCGGAATGGCAGCCTTCATCGCATGTAATAGATAAGGCATTTCAGCATATGACTTCTTCCAATCATGAAATACAATTCCGATTGCCTTCCTCCGAGCATCCCAAGCCCTTTTCTTCGTAACCCAGTAGTTGTACATCTCCTGGATGTGAGCTCTACAACTCGAAACACGGACATTAGGGTCATCCCTCACAAGAGTTAGCAATGATCAGGACATAAATTTGTAGTCCAACTGAGGGTGATCCTGATTAACTGTAGGGTTTATACAAGTGTGTGGTCCAACAACCTTCGAAATCACCCACAGTCCATCAAATTTTCTAAAATGTCCTCGTAAATACCAAACACATCCATTCGATCTGTGTGTGCAAAAAACCAACCATATCAAGCTGGTGGATTCCTTCACAACGAAGTTATAGTGTGCTAGAATATGATACTTCTTTACAGCATAAATCAAATCTTCCCTACATTTGAAGGTTCTACCCTTGTGTATTTCGTCAACGACGCCATCAAGTCGAGACTTGTTTCGAATGTGGTCTTCATAGGTTGAACGAGTATTAGATCCTCTAAAACCCCAAAAAAAGGTAAACGGGGTACAATCTGTTGTGTGCTTTGTTCATCAACTCGGATCTACTCGTCTACCACATTATCGTCGACATCTTCACTACTTTCTTCCTGGTCATCATCGGTTCCCCAAGGGATGAAATCATCCAAAGCATGATTAACCTCTCGTAGCAACGAGTCACTCATGCGCTATTCCTGATCCGTGCATGGCTGCGTTATAGGCGCATCAGTGTCAAAGGAGGGTTCCATGCTAGGGACAACTGTTGGTTGTATGCTAGGGAAGATTGTTGGTTATGTGCTACGGACAACTGTTGGTTGTGTACTCGGGACAACATACGATCCCGTGTTAGTCACAACATTGGGGACTTCGCTCACAGATACATCTTCAACAATAATGTCAGTAGGCATCGATTTCCCAATGGTCCGAGCATACACAAGAACTACCTGCACATCATCATCATCGACAATAGATGAAAATGATGATTTTTCCCCTAGGCCTCGAGGGATGCGAGGTAGTAATCAGATTTTTTGACTATTGGCATCCAGGTTGAACTTACGGTAAACCAAGTTCAACATCTCATCGAACGTCATATTAGGCGTTAATACAATCCCCCGTACGTTGGTCGTTGAACCACCAATAAGTGTACCGTTCAAATGAAACATACAATACAACGGCTCCATTCCGACCTAATACATGACACAACGTACAAGTAAACAAAATACATTCATGAAATGAAGAATAATATGCATATTATATAGACAATAATCTCAAGAAAAATTTTTATCAAGTCTCAATGTATGCAACAACGGCTAAGCCCTAGTGGGAGGCAGTGGCGGCTAGGACGGTGCCGACCAAGGAAGCTACAGAAAAGGAGTTTTTCGCGAGGCTAGGAGTGATCAAAATAGAGGTTTGTGAGAGAGGGGGAGGTCAAGGTCGGTGGGTGGCGTTGGGAGGAGTCGCGGGCGGCAGGGACGGTCGTCTGGGCTATGAGGATCGCGTAGGGGGAAATCCGATATGCGCATTTCTTATTTAGCACTCAAATCGCATATTAAATATGCATTTTATATATCGCATCTTTATGATGCGCTATCGCTGTTGTTCCGAGGTAAAAAAACTTTTCAGGTGTCGCATGTTCAACATGCGACACCAGTGTAGCTTTCAGGTAAAATACTTTTTGTAGTACCTGGGGATTTAAGTAAATCCAAGGTACTACTTAGGAATTTGGCTCTGGGATATATGAAGCTCATTGGGAACCTTCTATGTGTAAATATTACCAAGTAAGATATCTCCTCTGTAGTGAGCAAAGTAGGTTAATTTATGGAGCAGCTACATCGGACCCACATGTATGATGTCTACATAATCCTAAGGCTTCGTTTGGTTGCTGGTGTACACCAGCATACCCCTCGTTCCAACCCTCCCAACCTGGGTTAGGATTACTTGCATTAACCTTATAACTTCTTTGGTATATTTTTTAACTATGTTCAAATAAAATTATTAACATAAAAAACATATTATAATCATTAAAAAAGTTAATATAACACATAATCATTGTCACGCCACATCACAATTATCATTCCAACCCTCCCAACCCTCTAAACAACTACTATTCACCGGGGGACACCTCAACCCAACCCCGTTACCAAACTGGCCCTAAGGTATCTGAAGTCTTTTTTCCAGTTTAGGACCTATTCAGTAGGAGGACATCTCTTGCCATCACGTCCTATATAGAAGCCAATTATGTAGAATGTCTAAAAGACAGGAGTTCCACCTCCAAATTTGCAGTGTTCACAGGGAGCTCATTTGTCTCATGAAAAATCAAAAAGCAGACTGTGGTTGCTAGGGTGAGTGCGGAATCGAAATATTGTGTCGTTGGCGTAAGGGAGTTGAGATGATCTGGGTCACGTCTGTTCCAACTGACCTACCTATTGGTGTTAGATCTTCCTACGCTACTATGTGACAATTATGGTGCATTACTATTGCTAACAGTCCAGCTTTCCATGAGTGGACCAAACACATTGAGGTAGATTACCATTACACTCAAGATATAATACATAACAGCTTCATCTCTACTTCCCACATCAACTAAGGGGGACAGACAAACATTTTCACCAAGGCCCTATCTAAGGAGTTATTTCCAAAGTATTCTTCCAAGCTGAGCATGATAGATAGATATATATATGCCCCATCTTAAGGGGGAGTGTTACGGTAATTAACAGTTGTGTTTCTTATTTATTTCTTTTATAATTTTTCCTTTTGTTATCTACCCTCTAGGGTTTCTCCTCTCTATAAAAACGAACTCTATGGACACACAGAATAAACAATTATTAATTTCCCTCTACAGGACCAACGGATGTGGAGATCTACATATGGTCCCGATTGAAAGAGTCCAAGGTACTCTCAACTAATGGGAGTACTAAAGGCGGGTTCCTGGCCTGGGATGTGGACAGATTTATGCTGATGAAAGAGTGGATGGGTCACAGATCTTGTCTAGATGAAGTTTTGGCTTCGATGAAGCTGTTGTAGATATTTCGTCTGTCCTCAGCTCGGGTTCTACCGAGGTATTATTCGGATCATACACCTATCTGCTGGTAACGGTACTATTGAAATCGAACACCTTCGAATCCACCCGGATTTTGGTTCAGTTCTGTCAGAGTTATTGAGTCGTTTCTATTTATTCTTGTTTCCATCCAGTAACCCCTTCGAGGTATCTATGTAATTTTTCCTTTTTTGCTCCTCTACGGTTGCACGCTATATAAAAAAACCCTATACTCATGGAATAAGACAAGTCATTCATTCTCGCATATTTCTCCACATGGCATCAGAGAAATGGTCCTAGATCTGGGTTATGGCATAGTACTAGCCGCCACTGTCAGCCTTCCCCTTCCAATCTCTTGTACAAGCCCTCTCCTCTACCTAGGGCCCTGCGCAAGGCGCTTATCTGTTACACAAGGGACCCAGGTCTATCAAGGAGGCATCACCCTAGGCTCCTCGAGGCTGCAACATTGCCACAGATGCACCTCAGGGTCCTTTGCGCCATCGTGAAGCATTGCCCAGACGCCCCGAGTGCTGCTCCACGCCGCTACAGCACTGCTCTAGGTCCCTTACGCCTTTGAGCATTGCCCCAGACCCCCATGAGCGTTGATCCAGGCCGCTGAGCTTCGCTCCAAGCCACCACAATGCCACTCCAAGTGCACCTTCGCCACCCCTGCTACCGTCGGAGGCCCTCCGGCCGCTTATGTGTTGTCGCTCAGGTGCAAGTCCACTAGAGCATTGCACATGATATGTTTGGGCGCTGCAATGGTGATCTAGATCACTCGCAAGCATGACTAAGCAGACAATTCATCTTCTTGACATGTTTATCTAACTACGATGGCACCTCTTCCTATTATGGAAAGGCGTGAAATTGAAAGATACATTCATCGTAGCCCTAGAGCTCTCTTATATAGAAGAAAATCTCTAAGAGAAAATTACATAAAACAAACTAGAGAAAAAAGAAACTACAAAATAAAGATTATGAGATATAAATATCCCAACACTCCCCCTCAAGCTGGAGCATATATGTCTATCATGCTCAGCATGGAATAGCAACGTTGAAAAGGACCCTACGTGAGAGCTTTGATAAACATATCTACAATCTGATCGCCTGAAGCAACATGAGAGGTGAGAATAAGTCCCTTCTGGATAAGATCACGCATGTAATGGTAGTCTACTTCGATGTGCTTTGTTCTTTCAAGAAGGATGGATTATTAGTTATGAATAAAGCAGCTTGAATATCACACTTGATATGCATAGGAAGAGGTACCTCAATAGTTAGGTCAGTCAGAACTAACTTGACCCACATCATTTATGTGCTCCCTTGGGCCATGGCCCTATATTCTGATCCAACACTAGACCTAGCCACAACAGTCTGTTTCTTACTCTTCCATGAAACCACCAAGCTACCAACGAACACGGTGAAGCCTGAAGTGGACTTCATGTCCTTGGGGCACCCAGCATAATCCTCATCCGCATATCCAGTCACTGTGAGAGAAGTATCGCTTCTGAACAGAAGTCATGTACCAGGAAAAGACTTAAGATACCTCAAGATCATGTTAATTGCATTCATATGAACCTGCCTGGGTTGATTCATAAACCGGCTGACTCTACTAACAACAAATGATATATAAGGGGTGATAGTAACATACAGCAGCTTCCCAACTAGCTCTCTGCATCGTCTCTTATCCACCTCCTCAGAGTCATCATCATAGAGCCTAGCATTGGGATCCATTAGATTAGCAGCAGGTTTACATCCTGTCATGCACGTCTCAGATAGGAGGTCAGTGACATATTTCTTTTACGTCATCACCATACCATGCCGATTTCTTGCAAACTCTGAGCTAAGAAAATAACGCAGCTTATCAAGTTCCTTGGTCATAAACTGTTGTCTAAAGAAATCCTTAGATGCCTGAATGTCTGGTTCATCGCTACCTGTAACAGTAATATCATCAGTGTAGACCGTAATAACAATGGTACGTCTTTGGGTTCTCCTGACAAAGAGAGAATGATCTGCAGTAGATCTGACAAACCCCTATTGTTTAATCAACTCTGAGAGCTTCTGAAACCAAGTCCTCATACTCTGTTTAAGGCCATATGTGGTCTTGTGAAGTCTGCACACCATACTGGACTCCCCCTCAGCAGCAAACCCTGGCGGTTGCTGCATGTAAACTTCCTCCTGCAGGTCCCCATACAAAAAGGCATTCTTGACATCTGTTAGAAAATAGGAAGCGGAAGCGGAATCAGAAATAAAGATAAAGAACTTGAAGAACACAAAGATTTTAACGTGGAACCCTACTCCATAAGGAGCAGGATGAAACCACGGAAGAATACCTCAGAGGACCGGTGTGTCTATTGCACCTTTTCTCAATGGATACAGGAGGTCTGGGGCTCTTTATATAGCGTCCATAAATCCTCCAAGTACCACCACTGGTAGATGTGGGACTAAACTCTTGGATGTGGTAAATGGATCTTGGAGAGATCCATTTACCCATCTCCCATACATATGGAGCACAACCAAATACTCCAGCACTCCCCCTCAAACTGGAGCATGCAATGCTCAGCTTAGATAAACAGAAAGAAACTCAAATCACGCTACAGGACACTACAGACAATATCAACTCAACGTGCACAACTGTCGGCTGCTATCAAGGATGTTGCTTCTCATGTCGTGCAGGTGAGGAGGACGAACGAGCTGGAGTGTGAGTCTGTTGAATCTCCTCATCGGAGAGAATGTGCTCTGAATTGCGCCTGTCAGAGTCACTGCAACAGGAAATGAGTCTCCTCGTCGGAGTAATCTGGCCCGCCATAACATGTGGACAACAGCTCCATCTCTGAAAAAGGCCAAACTGGAAAAGGCCGTGGAAGTTCAGTCCTCGTCGGAGTCCGCGGTCGCTGGAGAATGGAGTCTGAAAAAGTCTCCTCGTCTGAGAACTGGGTCTCTCCCATTCGGCACAGAGAATGGTACATTAAGCTGGAGTACCTATGACTCACATGCAAACTCTAGCCCGTAACTACAAGAAGAATGATGGGGACCACTACAAAAGATGGCAAACATGTGCTCATCTGAAAGAAGACCGCATCCATATGCGTGCCTGAAACTGAGATTTGGAATCTGATGTCGAGTCTACAAAATCTCTGCAGAGTCTGAAAATCGGTTGGTCTGGAGAATATCTGAATCTGACCTCCTGAATCAAGACCTGTGACTCTACATATACTCCCCCTTTCTCTCATACTTGACGGAAAATGAACATCGACAAAGTTGGGAGAAGACAATGACATGGGGAAAACAACATGAACATTCACAAAAAAAATTCTTGCAGCCTTTCGATTTTTTTATATAAGTCGTCACACATTTTTTTTTGTTTTTTTAAGCCGTTTCAACCAATTTTTTTCCGGCTTTCCACCATCATCATTTTTTAAAAAACTTTTTGTTTACTCCTTCCCTTTTTTTCTGTGTACTCCTTTTTTTTGTACGTGCCTTTAATTTTTTTTCAAATTCTTTTTTTTGAAACGGACATCTCCCCCCCTTTTTAACTCTCAGGGGCCATTTGGGCTTCCTCTGGCCCGCTTTTTTTAAAAAAAACAACCGCCCAATCTGGGCTTAAGCCCTGTGCTCCCTTTTTTTTAATGACACGGCCGGGCTCATGGGCCCATACAGTAAATCATTTTTTTAAATACTTCGGTCCCCCCACCCTTAAGGTTCCCACGATGGGGAACCCCATCTCCCGACAGTCGCTAGGGTTCCCCATCGGGGCCGCCTAGTAGCCGTGGAAGCGGCGCCACCTGGGAGCAATATGGATTCGTGGCACTGCCTGGGCTTCTTCCTCGATCTTCTTTCTTCTTCGACGCATAGGCGCCACCACCAGGGGGAGAGGGGGTCGATCGTAGGGAGCAGCAGAGGTGGATTCGCACGGAGGTGATCTTGGAGCCGCCTGAGGTGTGCGTGCGGAGAAAGAGGAGCGTCGCCTGGGCGTGGCTGGGAGCGGCTGGAGGCGCGCGCGTGGGGAGGCGCCGCCTGAAGGAGGGAGGTCGGCTGGAACTCTCCCTTGGAGGAGCAGCGAGGCTCTGCCAGGCGATGAGTAGGGTTGCCGCCTGAAGCTCGGACCCAGTGTGGTGTTTCTCCACCGACTGGAGGTAGCTGCGGACTGGTGGTTGTTGAAGGAGCACGCACTGCTGCCGTACATAACCCTAGATCTTTGAGGGTTCGATCTATCCCTCCCGGAAGTGATGTTCGGGGGCTCTGGAGCATCGCATATGGCAGAGAATGTGACTGCCCTTTGGCAGAAAAACTGCAGAGTCAGCATGGTGTTGTTGCCTTGTTCACGGAGAACTAGGGTTTCATGAAACCCTAGAATTGACTAGAAGTTTGAATATTCTCCAGAAAATAACCACGAAAGAACAATAATTGAATCTCAGAAATGAAAAAGAACATGAAAAATTTTTCGAGAATCGAACCCGCTCTGATACCATGTTAGAAAATAGGAAGTGGAAGCGAAATCAGAAATAAAGATAAAGAACTTGAAGAACACAAAGATTTTAACGTGGAACCCTACTCCTAAGGAGCGGGATGAAACCACGGGAGAATGCCTCAGAGGGCTGGTGTGTCTATTGCACTTTTCTCAATGGATACAGGAGGTCCGGGGCTCTTTATATAGCTTCCACAGAGCCTCCAAGTCCCACCACTGGTAGATGTGGGACTAAACTCTTGGATGGGGTAAATGAATACTGGAGAGATCCATTTACCCATCTCCCATACATATGGCGCACAACCAAATACTCCAACAACATCCAATTGGAAAAGCGACCAATCACGTACTACAACAACAGCAACAAGAATCCACGGTATAGAATGACACACAACTGGAGAAAATGCTTCCTCAAAAGGTGAGATTGGATCATCTAAGACATCCGGCACCTCAAGCTGCATACGCAAACCACCAGTGTCATTAGTAGAACTCAAATGCTCAAAACATACATGGGATGTGCCGGATGATGGAGGTGGCACATGAGCACGAGGTCAGCGCTAGTAAACCTACGGAAGGAAGGTAGGTGTGGTAGGCGGTGGAGAAGGTAGTGGAGTCGACGATGGAGTAGGAGGTGGTGGAGTGGAGCCTGGAGTAGACAAAATCGGAGATAGAGGCATATAAACCTCTTCTCCATTCTCAGAAGAAATGAGTTTGTCACATGTACGAGAAAAATACATAATAGACTCAAAGAAGATGACATATGCACTAACATAGTACCTTCATCGAACATGGTCGAAGCAATGGTATCCCTTTTGAGTCTTGGAATACCAAACAAACGCACACTTGACAGCTCTAGGAGAGAGCTTGTTAAGACCTAGAGACATCTAGTGACCAAAAGCAACTGATCCGAAAACACGAGACGTAAGAGAGAAAAGATCCGTCTCGGGAAACGCAATCGAGAACAGGATCTTCTCCCCCAAGACCGACGAGGGCATGCGATTCACCAGGTAGCATGCAATTAGAACCCCATCCCCCAGTAGGAAAGGGCGGCACTGCTCTGGATCAAGAGAGTCCTGGTGACATCCAAAAGATGACGTGTTTTCGTTAAGCCACCCCATTCTGTTGAGATGTATAAGCACAAGATGTCAGATGCACAATGCCATAGGTTCTAAGAAATTGAGAAAGTTGAGTACTGCAAAATTCTAGCGCATTATCAGAACGTACAAACTTGACAGTTGCCAAAAAACATTCCTTATTTCATTAATAAAGGACTGAATAATAGGGCATGCATCAAACTTATTCTTAAGGAGAAAGACCCAAGACAATCTTGAAAACTCATCAACAGCAACAAGATAAAAACATATGCCCCTGATGGTCTGGGACACAACTTGGACCCCAAAAAACAAAATGAATTAATTCAAAAAGACTATAGCTACTTCGACCCCGACAACTCTGGAATGTAGCTGATGATGCTTCTCAAGCTGACAGGCCTCGCACTGAAAGGTAGAGCGAGGAGAAATCTGTGGAAGAACGTGACACGGCTTTTACAGAGGGAGATGACCAATCCGAAGATGCCACACATAGGGAGAAACGGATCCAGTGCGAAGAAAAAGAAGCACCAGCATAAGGAGATTGTACCAGTATATAGAGGTCTAGTTGCTCACAGCCAGATCCAATCACTCTGCCCGTAAGAATGTCCTGAAACACAAGAGCAGGAGGATCAAATATGGCATGATAGTGTAAATCCTTAGTGATTTGACTAATAGGCAATAAATTCATAGAAAATTCAAGAGCGTAAAGAACATTATGAAGTCGCATTGCGGGAGTTAACTGCACCTCTCTCTGACTAATAATGGGAGAGTGTGTTCCATCTGTTGTCACAACCAATCTCCCTAACCGAGTAGGGCTATAAGTACTAAATTGTCTTCTATCACCACAAAGGTGATGGGATGCTCCTGAATCCATAATCCACTCTGACAAATCTCCCTTGTAATAGCTAGTAAAAGCATATGTTATACCTGATGTGGGCGTTGATGCTGAGGAAGCTACCTCTGAGGACCTTGATGGAGAGTTGGTTGACCCAGGAGCAAGCATAATCTCTCTGAGTCATGCTACAAATTCATCGAACCTTTGATCTGATGCAAGTGACGAATTCCCAATGAGTCTGCTCTGCAGCGCGTGCAGAAGCAGAAAACCAATGCTTAGAGTAGCATGTCTCCTCAAAGTGGACTGACCTATAACAATAAGTGTACGGCTGCCGAGGTTGACTATCTCCCCTTCTACGGTTACCACGACCGCGATACTACGCATGACTCCCCCTACCACGAGATGCAGCCATAGCAGACGAGGTATGGGACTGCTAGATACCACCATGAGATATGAAGAGTCTGCTCAATCTGCAATATGCCACCTCCATTGGAGGTATGGTGGCATCAGTAAGAATATGTGCTCGAGCATCGTCATACTCAAGATCAAGGGCTGCTAGAAAAACTCCTGTCATCACCGAATCTCTATACGCCTTGAGCTGCTCTGGTGTGGTAGTCAAGGGAATGAACCCATGGAGCTTCTCAAACATACCCCTCAGAGAAGTGTAAAGAGTATGGAGAGGACGACCATTTTACTCCGACGTGAAGATATCGTGCTGAAGTTGCAGTATCTTTGATTCATTTTTCGCTGGAGAATACCTAGCGGCGAGAATGTCCCACATAGCCATTGCAGTAGTGCACCCTGGAAATCCAAAAACGGACCTAACAAGAGATGGAGCACACAGGCACAACAATGGGCCGCGAGAGAGAGGGCAGCAGTCTTAGGGCTCCACAGTAAAACACTGTAGGCGGCAGCCCATGCCATTGTTGACGAGCAAGCGGTGGTGGCTTCTGTCGGTGCTAGGCGACGATCGACGGCCCCACGGGAGCGGCGGGAGGCGGCGGCAGCAGCTGCTATCGCTGCTGGGCAATGATCGGCTGCCCCGCGGGAGTGGAGGGCAATAGCGGCCGGGCGCGCGTGACACGGTAGGGTTTTGGTGAGGTGGGTGCTCTAGGGCACAGGCTCCGGTCTAGGACCGTCGCTCTGATACCATGTGAAAAGACATGAAAATGAAAGATACATTCACCGTAGCCCTAGAACTACTCTTATATAGTAGAAAAGCTCTAAGGAAAAATTACATAAACTAAACTGGAGAAAAAAGAAACTACAAAGTAAAGATAATGAGAGATAAGTATCTCAACACCTACCAAGACCAAGTCCCTGTATACTTCATCTTCTATGATGGCACATGACACTTATATCAAACTCAAGGGCATAGAAAACTTTGTGCTATGGTCTTCTGCCTTCAAGGTGTTCATCGGTGGTCAGCAGAAAATCTACATTCTGACAAGAGATCCTCTAAAAGAGATGAATAAAGATTATGACACATGGATTTGAGATAACTATTAGATCATCACTTGGATGGCAAATAGTGTCGAACCACATATATCTTTATACACACGTGATTCTCATCTGCATCTCAAGGAGAATTCACTCTTGTTGAGTACTAGTGGCATTTGACCGGTCTATATAAGGAGCTTTCAATATTTCAACGTGCATGGTGTATGAAACAAGTGACAGAGAGATCGAAATGGCAACTCTACCAATTTCTTGTTGGTATACATCCTCCGTACCAAGCAATGAAGCAACAGTTTCTTATGTCGGATACCCTACCATCCATCAAGGTTATTTTTGGTCGTATTTAGGAACTTGAGACATCTATTGGGCGTGCCCATACTCTGCCTCTTATAGATAATTCTTCCTTCTTTGCCTCATTAGGGAGAGGAGGACATAGTTTTCGTGGAGGCTCCAATCACGACTCCGGTCATGGTCGTGTATGCCACTTAAGCTGCGGCCGTGACTCTAGTCATGGTCGAAGATGTGATACTAGTGCTCCACAGTATCCATAGTCCATCCACTACCAGCGTTGAAACCGTCCATCAGAGCATTGCTGGGTAAAGTTTGGATATCCTCCCCATGCCAATAATGCTTATGAGACTGCAAACGATACTATAGAGACATCTCCTGATCCAAACTCCAATGGACAAACAATCCAACTCAATGCCGCAGATTACTCACATCTGATGTAGCTCCTACAGATTTCCAGTTCTTCCACCAGTGAGAGCACTCCTACTAGTCTGGTACCACCTCAGGTACAATAGCCAACTTCGACATTGATTCTACTCTTGCTTGGATTATAGATTCTGAAGCCTTCACCCATTTAACAGGAGAAGGTAGTCTGCTAACCTTCTCCAAATCCAAACCCTCTTCCTTTGTGAAGCTGGTTCGGATAACCAAATGAAGTTCTCCTCCATACTCTGACTCACCGGAGTTCATTGTGCCCATGATTTCCCAATGAGCTTGCTATATGTTCATAAGCTTTGTACTGAGCTTAAGTGACGTGTAATTTTTGCACTCAGTTGTTATTTTCAGGGCATCCCGACAATGCAGATTTTTGGTGGGGGAAATGAGAAGAACAATCTATATTATCTTGGCATTCCCTTTGATTCCATGTTTATTCGTGTTGCATCTATTTCAACTGACCCGTTCATTTGGCATCTTCGTCTTGGGCATCCTTCGACCAAGACCCTCTCAATGATGTCCCCTAAACTCTCTACTTTGAAGCCCTTCGAGTGCGAGGCGTATGAGTTTGGAAAACATCATCGAGTTTCTTTTCTTGTTCATGTTGAATCGTGTCATAGTGCTCCCTTTTCTTTAAACAATTGTGATGTTTGGGGACCATGTATGCTCCATACTTTGAGCGGTCACATAGTTTTTGTGGATCATAATAGTAGATTCTCTTAAGTCTATCTTATAAAGAAAAGTTCGGAAATTAATAAAATTGTCAAACTTTTTTCCAGTTTATCAAAATTTCTTTTTCTGTCTGTGGTCATATTATAGGAACTGACAATGATTTTGAGTTCACCAAACAAGACCTAGTATCCTTTGTAACCTTTCAGAGGATTGTTCATTAGACTTCCGGTCAGTTTACCTCTTAACGGCACGGGTAGCAGAAAGGAAACTTCAGCATCGTCTTGATATTGTACGATCTTTACTCACTCAGATGAAGGTTCCAAAGTCCTACTGGGGGGATGCCATCCTCATAGTCATCCATCTCATAAACAGGGTTCCGTCATCCGTTCTGAAGGGGGACACTCCTTTCTCCTTAGTATACCCTATTGGTCACCTTTCTCATTGCCACTAAGAATTTTTTAGTGCACTGCCTTTATACATAACTTTCATATTGCTGAGAAATTGTGACCTAAAGATATCAAGCGTGTTTTTCTTGGAGACTCTCGCACTCAGAAGGGCTATAGGTGTTATGATTCTATTGGTCATTGTTACTATATTTCTGATGATGTCACCTTCTTCGAACAGACCAGCTACTTTACACAATCTATTAGTGAAATCTACTTGGAGCTACCACCACCGATTGTTTATAAACCACAAACACGCTACTTTGCCGCTATCTCACTTTGCATGTTCCTTATTTGCAAGATAATGCGCCTTCTTCGAGTGCTCCCACCATCACTACACCAGATGCACCTCAAGAGCTCCATGTAGCTCTGCGGAAATTAAAAAGGCAATATACATTTCATCCTATGTCACATTTTTACTTCTATTGATAGTTTATCCAGCTAAGACAAGAGATTTACAGATGAGCTAATGGTTGTTTCTTTTCCTTAAGATCAACTTACTGCATTGCAGGATCATGGCGAGCGAAAAGTCATGAATGAGGAGATGGATGCACTTATATCTAGGGATACTTGGGATCTTGTGTCGTGCCCCTCAAGAGTCAAACATGTGGCATGCAGATGGGTCTTAAATATCAAACAGTTACCTGATGGGTCTATTGACAGTTGAAAGCCAAGCTAGTAGCTGAAGGCTTCACGTAGATTACAGTGTTTACTTCGAGACTTTCACTCCAATCGTCATAGTGGGATTCATATACACCATTCTTTCTATTGTTGCTTGTAAAAACGGACCGATCTATGGTTTCTCCTCATCGATTCGAGTAGTAGCACCACCTTTAAACAACATAGATCATGATTTTCATTAGAGAAGGCTATGGACATCAAGAACCCAATTCAGCAATCTAAAGATAAGATGTTACCGCAAAACTCAAAATCAAGAAGATATTCTTGTTCTCTGCATTCTCTACGCAAGAATGACACCAACAACGTTCTCCGGCGACCTCCCACAAGTCCCTGATGGTCAAGATGATATCTATGTAGGTGGACAATGACGAGAAGAAGAAGGATTAGGGCATCCATTGTCATCCATATGGCTTATTAGAAGGGCTTGTGCAGTTACATTTTTGTAACCAGCGTCCAATTTTTAGGGTTGGATACTCCATTAAAAAGGGCATGTCTCCTTTGTAAGGAGTCGAAATTCGAAAACTTTGGATGAGTTGGAAAGTTAATGACGAGATGCTTCTAAAGAGTCAAATATTGCATATGCTTGATCAAATTAAATTTTGAGCTCGGCCGAATCTCAGAGACAAAAAGTCAAGGTCTCACAATAAGTATGCATTGGGTCATAAACATGTGTAGAGAATGACAGTAGCAGAAATGAAATTCTAAAGCAAATATTTGATCATACATGAAAAGATCATATTTGGAATGATGCAATCAGAAAGAAAGTTGGTGCAGCTTCGACAAAGGATAAGATTAAGAGAAAATCACTTAAGATTCTTTAGTCATTTGCAAAGAAGGTCAGTTGATGCACTAGTTAGAAGATGTGAGATTTGAGATGTTGAGTCGGTTAAGAGACGACGAGGAAGGCCCAAGAAATGTTGGAATGAGACTATTCAAAGGGATGTTAATTACTTGGGTCTAAGCTCGAGAATGACCTAAGATAGATCTGAATGGGGGCAAAGAATCCATGTAGCCAACCCTACTTGGCTTTGTCGTCGTTGTGGGACCTTGTATTATGGGCTTCGGTGAAAATAACGCATAATCATAGCTAATAGGATGATTCTCTCGTGGAGTAGGGTGGTCACCTTAAATTGTCTCGAACCACATAAACCCAATGCTTTGATGCTTGTGGTGCATTTTATATTCCAAATTGTCTTGATTAAGAATTAGTGATCTGGAATATAACCAAGTTTTAGGGTGTTGAGATTTGTCTCGTAGTAGTACATATGTATCGTGTTTTATATAGTGCCCATGTGTTAAAGACTGAGTATTGCAACTTCATGCATTATGGTGTGGGACGTCATGTTTCCTATTTACAACATTATGCTAGATATGTGCATTTAATGAGAATATTTTGTTTTCAATTGAATCACATGTTATATTCCAGCATATACGCTGTGTGATCCACTGGATCCTAGAACATGTGACCTATTACACTACTTACATTTCCTTTTTTTTTGCAAAAACAAATATCTTCCCATGTCACATTCTCATGACTGGTAAGAAGCATGTCTGGATAAATACCGTGTAACACTAACAGCAATAATTAAGAAAGGATAATCAATTGGGGTTCTTATGCAACATCAAATTTACACACATGTATGAGGGTGCACCTGTGTGTGTGCATAGAGAGAGAGTACTCCAAGCAAAGAGGTCATACCTTGCTACCATCGTTCCAACACCGTCTCTTGTAAATAACTCTAGCAACAAGGCCCCCCCAAGAGATCCGTCTATGAGATGCACCCTCTGGACACCTCCCTGTTTAACAGAAGATGAAAGAACAAGGATTACCTTATCCAACTACATCAAGGGAAAACCTATAAGAAATAGCCAGATTATATAAACCAAAATGCTCCCTAAATGCAGTAAAAGATGACAAGACACTTTATTCGGTGAATGGGAAAATGGAAAAAGTTGCTGTACTATATATGCCACACTGTCTAAAGTGAATTGCATGAAGGACGTGGAAGCAGTCTTAATATTTTACCTAAGGTCTGATTTTTAAAACATGTTAAGAGACAGACATGGCCAAGAATGTAATTATCTCCTGAGCGAGAAATGCATCATTAACTATTAAAATAATGGCATACCCTGCATACAAAAACAGCAGCAGCGAGCTCTGAAAGATAGCCATTTAACCTGCTCAGTCTTTCCTCACCACCAATTGCAAACCCTTGTCCTCCAGACCAAAGTCCATTTCCATTATCAAAACCAACACCATTTTGAAATGCTGCATTAAATTTTTTACTGAAACTCTTCTCATTAAGAGGATCTTCAGATCCATCTGATTGTCTATATCCTAAAAAGTCAATCTCATCTTCTCCAACTGCTTTCACATAGTTTGCAGCTGTCTCACTCTGCTTAGATCCTTTCCTAATTAACAAATCAGCATCCTGAAGTGTCATGAACCGAATAAGCCGGCCATTCTGGTCAAGAATCTGTCCGTCAACAATACATATCAGCTTCTCTGCCTCGATTGCTAATGCACAAGCAGTAGCAACTTCGTAGGTGCTGAAATATTAAAAAAGCAATAAAGATTGTTGCAATTTTCAATTGCAAAATTAGGAATGATATTAAAATCTTGCACAAGTTGAAAAATGATTCATGCACAGAATCATAACAAGCCTAGATTTTAGCAGAACTACATAACTAATCAACAGCTTATAGTTTCGCTGTAATTGAAAGGATAAAAGTCAAGCCAAATATGATATGGGGAACTGTCATTATTTCTTATTTTATTTTGAGCAATTTTTCCATGTTCTCTTATATTAGTTAGACGATTCTTGTAATTCACCCAACACCTTTCCAAGATAAAAAAAGAGAGTTAGGGTTTCATTGGTAAAATACGATTTTTTTCTTCAATGTGGTATTAAAATAACTTAGTAGATGGCATCCATACCCCTATTTGATGTCTCCTTTCTCCACCAAATTAAAAAAAGAGGGCAAAATGGTTCAGCCAACAACATCCTCCTGGCCAAAAGCCACTTGTGGTTGTTCCACCGTAGTCTGCACCTGCTCCAGCAGCCACTGCCTGCAACAACTCTAGCAGTTGTCGCCACCTGTGACTCCTCCCTTGTGATCGTTTTGGGGATGCCTTTGTCCTGACTCTCTTTGTTGGTAATCTAACCACCTTTGCGGCAGATTTCGCGGCCTTTGTTGGTCGTGAACATCATTTTCTAAGCCTTTAGAGGCTTGTATTATACTATTATTACCCTATTGGTCTATTGTGCCTATTGGTCTATTATTACCCTATTGGTCTATCCTGACTCTATGTTGTGCACCCATGCGTGTGTCCTTCTGCAGCTTCATTTGTCCAGAGACATTCCCTATTATTCTACCACTGTGTCATCTACTTCTGTGACTCACTCCCTATTACTTGCTCATCATATAGGAGATTACCTCTCCAACGACTAAACCATGGGTTCCACTTCTCCCACGATGCAAGGTACCACTATAAAACTGACTAATACAGCCTACTACATTCTCTGGTCTCAAGCACTCATAATATCGTAAATTCTTCTTCTACCCACATTTCTACTGATTCCTTAGCATCTACTCCTCTAATAAGTTCATTTCCAGATGCACTTTGCTCGGGAAAAAAAAGCAATAAAAAATATAAAAATGGTTTATAAACAAGATTTGGAAGATCCCTTTTCTAAGGTGTTATATATCTTCTACCATATAAAGCCCTCGAGTAGAACCCCTCCTGCAATAAATTCTTAAAGGAAAAATGTATACTTAGGAGGAAATCAATAAAGAGAAAAAAGATAAATCGTCTAAAAAGGCATATCGACCTATGGTGTCTTCTTTTGCAATCATGAGCTGATTGTCGCCAAATAAGAGATCGTGGTGCTCCTTCATAATATCCCCAATGTTATTGTTGGAGTATTTGTTATGTGCGCCTCTTGTGTTGTAGGAGGGTAAATGGATTCCTCCAGGATCCATTTACCCCATCCAGTTGTTTAGTCCCACATTGTCCAGTGGTGGGACTTGGAGGCTCTGTGGAGGCTATATAAGAAGCCCCAGGCCTCCTGTATCAGTTGAGAAAGTGTAATGTATAACATGCCCCTTTGAGGGTTTCTCCCGTGGTTTCATCCCGCTCTTCACGGAGTAGGGTTCCACGTAAAATCTCGTTGTTCTTCTTTGATGTTTATTCGTTATCCATGTTTTCGCTTCCGCTTCCTATTTTCTAACATGGTATCAGAGCGGGTTCGATTCTTGAGGAGTTTTATATTTTTTGTATTCGAGTTCGATATATTGTTTGTTGGTTCAAGATTCAATTTATGGGCTCATAAAATCCTTGTTATGATCGTCTCTGCAAGCAGCAGCAGGGTTTCGTGGGAAACCCTAATCACGCCTCCAGTCCTATGCAACATCTCCAGGCAGGGCATCATTGGCGTGCCCTAGGCCGCCCCTCTAGATCCAGGTCGATGGTTGCAGACCCTGCGCCCAGGCGATGCTCCAGTGCCCATCTACATCGACGTCCAGGTGCAGATCAAGCCCATGCGATTCCTGCTCAACTCATGTGCAATTGCGGCATCATCTTCCTGATCATGCCGCAGATTCCAGCCAAGATGAAGATGGAGGGCACAAAGGATCCACGCGACAACCCTCCAGCATCAGCCCCATGTCCGAGACCCCTATCTCAAGAAAACGGCGAGTCCCACTATCCCTTCAGGGACAAGCAGCGGTCGAGATCTACCGACCCGCGACGATTCCAGATCGCCGCTCCCGATCTCGCGTAAGCGGTATCCAGGCGCAGTCCACACGAGCCCCAATACGACAACGAAATCGCCAACTCCAGAGGCGGCGGAGCCCTTTGTACCCAGGCGATACCTCCTTCCGCGCCACTTCTCCGACTCTCCAGTCCACTGCTCGCAAGGCGCCCCACCAGACGATACCTCCTTCCCAGATTCTTCCATCAAGCATCGCACAATCCCTCTAGGCGCGTCCCCCCCCCCAGGAGTCCCTCCAGGCGCAATACCTCCATATGCGATACCTCCAAGTGCGCACTCCTCCTGTGCGTGTTTCTCCTATGTGTGAGCGCCTCTCCAGTGCAAAACTCCAGGCCGCGAGCTCCAGCGGCGACGCATCCAGCCCCCAACGCACTCCGCGCGCAACCCTAGCCGTGTACGCGGCGCGATGTCATGACTCCATCCAAGGTGGCGTGGATGTATAGAGGGTTCCCATCAGGGGAACCCTAAGGATAAATTGGGCTGACGATATAAAAAAAAGGAAAAGGGACATTATTTGATTTCGGCCCAAGTAGGGCCCGTGTTCTGGGCCTAGTTTTACGATAAAAGGAGGGGGGAGAAAAAAGCTATTGGGTCCATATTTAGGCCGAGAATTTCATTCAACAAAAAAAAAGAAGAGAAGAGAAAAGAAGAATAAAAAGGCACGTACACAAAAAAACCGTACGCATAATAATAATAAAAAAAGGAGGCACGTAAAAAAAAGAGGCACGTACACAATACAAAAGTCGTACGCATTAAAAAAGAGAGAAAAATGAAAAGCTAAAAAAATGAATGAAACGGCTTTAAAAAAATCGAAAAGCCGCATGAAATTCTTTGAGTATGTTTTTCCTCATTTTATCTTGTCTTCTCCCAACTTCGTCGATGTTGATTTTCCGATAAGTATGGGAGAAAGGGGGAGTGTATATATATAGAGAGGCACAAGTCTTGATCCAGATTCAGATGCCAGTCTCCAGACCAGCCAGTTGTTCAGACTCTACAGTTCAGTTTCAGACTCGACGTCAGATATTTCCGAGTCTCGAGATTCAGACACGCACGAGTATGCGGTCTTCAGTTTCGTGGTCCCCATCAATCTTGTGGTTGTTTCAGCCAGAGTTTTCATGTGAGCCATAGGGACTCCAGAGCAGAAGACCATTTCCTATGCTATGTGTGCAAGGGTTTTCATGTGGTATCATAGGTACTCCAGAGTAGAGCACCATTCTCTGAGCCAGATGGGAGAGACCCAGTTCTCCAACGAGGAGACTTCAGGCGCAGTTTCAGACTCGATGATCAGATTCCAAGTCTTCAGTTGACTCACACTCCAATCCGTTCGTCCTCCTCACCTACACGGCATGAGAAGCAACGTCCTCGACTGCAGCAATGTGCGCGTTGGGTTGATATTGTCCGTAGTGTCCTGTAGCGTTGAGTTGAGTCTCTTTTTGTTTGTCCAAGCTGAGAATTGCATGCTCCAGCTTGAGGGGGAGTGTTGGAGTATTTGTTATGTGTGCCTCTTGTGTTGTAGGAGGGTAAATGGATTCCTCCAGGATCCATTTACCCCATCCAGTTGTTTAGTCCCACATTGTCCAGTGGTGGCCCTGGTGGGACTTGGAGGCTCTGTGGAGGCTATATAAGGAGCCCCAGGCCTCCTGTATCAGTTGAGAAAGTGCAATGCATAACATGCCCCTTTGAGGGTTTCTCCCGTGGTTTCATCCCGCTCTTCACGGAGTAGAGTTCCACGTAAAATCTCGATGTTCTTCTTTGATGTTTATTCGTTATCCATTCCGCTTCCTATTTTCTAACAGTTATTATACCTGATTAAATCAACAAAACCTATGTGGAATTGCACAAACCAAACACTGATCAAGGATTGTATAAATTGAATGAACCAAATTGAGGATGACCATTAAATAAGCAATGGTTAATTAGGATAGTCTTATTTGAAACCCATATCATTGAATGATAAGACATCCACTTGCACCTAATATATGACTTGGGCCTAAGTAAATAAATTGGACTAAGGTGGACTTAATGCACCTGAAGAGGAGAAAAAGAGAGGGAAGAGCAGAGGATTGTTTGGCGCATTTTTCCAAGCGATGCAGGATAAGATAGCGCTAAAAGCATCATTGTCATAACACATACATAATGTTAGAAAAAAAGGAGACGTATTCATAAATTTCCATTAAAAAAAGAATAAATTAAGGGACACCTGCCTCCCTGCATGCACAAGAGGGAGTCGACATGCCCCTTCTTCAAACAATTTTCAAACAACCCATGTTACTATAAATAGGGGAAGCGTGGGTTCGTAAGAAGCATCCCAAGGAGAAACGAGAGAGAGAGAGAGAGAGAATGTGGGAGAGAGAGAGAGAGAAGGAAAGAGAGTGCACGAGAGAGAAAAGGAAAGAGAGAGAGAGAGAGCGAGAGAAAGAAAAAGAAAGAGGGAGGGTACATGAGAAAGAAAAGGAAAGAGAGAGAGTGAGAGAGAAAAGGAAAGGGAGAGAAAATAAGAGAAATTGATAAAGAGAGAGAGAGGAGAGAGAAGGATAGAGAGAGAAATTAAGAAAAGATCTAATTCAAGCATGGTTACTCTTCATTTTAAATTCCTATGTTTTTTCCAATTTTCACATGAAATTATTCTACTATTATTTTTAATAATGCAAGATATTTTATTATGCCATGGTAATTATGCATAGATAAATTTCAAAATTCAACTATATGTGATCTTGTTAAACATCGATCTTGAAAGGGCAATTATTCCAAAGTTGCCATCGTATCAATCCATCAGGAGTGGATAATTATGTATATGATGTAGTATGATATATATATATTATATGGTATAATTGATTACATTGTATTAAAATAATATATGAAGATGCTATAGAATTATTATTAGGCCCAAGGGGTATTGTTGTACCATATCAAACTAAAGAAGGGTATACATGTTCTAAAATTATGTATTCATAAACAGATACGATAAAGAAGATAAATGCCTACCGATTTTAATTATGTAAATTATGAATTGTTTTGATTAAATATTGTCAAGTTAAGATATGATCCGAAGAAGGAAATTCTAAAATAGAATATAATAAGGAATGACATTGTAACGATATATGAAGTTATGTGCTACGCTAAGGCGGGAGCCACCTCTAGAGTCCATTTGTCGGATCCTAAGGGACATTATCGGCCTAAAGGGCAATACCTTCCGGGGATGTAGGGTCCAATGGAACCTTGTGGAAAAGTCTACTATTGACTCAGCAGTTGTTGCCATCATGTTATCGTAGTTATTCATTGATCACCGTGTCAGTGATAGGTAAAATGCACCCTATTTGAATATGAGGGTACTACTGATTGAATAATGAAAGTATGAGAGCATATATGAAAAATTGATCGTGAAAGCAGAAAAGTGAGGGTGGCCTGGGTATTCGCCGCCTGGTTGCCCTCAATGAGGCGCTTTTGCTAAAGTGGGTGGCTAGAATTTGGGGTGTCAGCGATGACCTCTGCACCCGACTCCTTCGTCAGATTTATTCGGTTACCAGCACGGCGACGTCGCATGATTTGCTTGTGGGGACAGCTAGGCCCTCTCTTTTCTGGAGAGGTATTCTCAAGGTTACCACCGGCTTTGGGAGTTTTTTAGACCTGTGCTGGGGAATGGTGAGAGCTTTCTCTTTTGACGCGATAATTGGACTGACCGGGGAGACCTTGCTTCTCGTTTCCCTCGTCTTTTTGCTCTCGCTTCGGATCCGAATGTGCGGGTCACTGCTTGCTAACTGGATGCCTCATTTCCGCTCAAACTTCTCTGATCAGTGCCTGGAGGATTTCTTGGGCCTTCTGGACTTTCTGAGGGACGCCACCAGCCCCAGCCCCTCTTCAGGGGTTGATCATTGGATTTGGCGTGACAAGGTCTTCACGGTCCGTAGGGCTTACTCGGCTATCACCAGGCCCCCACCCTCCCTCTCACCTGATTTAGTGCGGGATTGCGCCTTCCTTTGGGGCATGCATCTACCTGAGAAGATTGGCTTCTTTTTGTGGTTGTTCAGGCGTAAGAGGCTGATGACGCGGGACAGATGCTCCAGACTGCTTGGTGCAAGTTCTGACAGGTGCCTCATTTGTGGCACGGAGATTGAAACAGCGGAGCACCTTTTCTTCTCATGTTCTCGGGATGCTCCCCTTTGGGACAACCCATCTTTGCGCTGGCTTGCCCTCTCTGATGTGGGTGCTTTTTGCAGCAACTTGGTGGCGGCCACCAACCGTGCGAGGCGTGATTTGCTATGGCCGTTGGCTACGCTTTGGGTTGCTTGGCTTGCCAGGAACGCGCTTCTTTTCTCAGGGCAAAGAAGCTATTTGGAAAATGTAAAACTTCAGGTGTCGAGCCTTTTAAGCTCTTGGTGTGTTTAGCGCTTTGAGTGCTTTCCTGTACCTTCTCCTCTTTCCTTTCCCCTTTTAATAAATCTTTGGGGTGAACACCTTCGAGTATATCCCCCATTCTTGGATTCAAAAAAAGTATTCATGGAATATGAATTATGAAAATATGAAGGTATATATGAAATATTGATCAAGAAATCCTGATTTGATTATGTTGCTAAATTTTCAATATTATCAAGCTGTCTGCACATAAAAAATATGCATGTTGAAGTACACGTAATTTTCTTGATAAGTTACACTGTTATTGTCAATTTTCTTATAACTTATAATCTTTTCTTGATTTGCATCAAAACATTATCAAGTCAGTTATTATTGATACCATACTAAGTTATTTTGCTTACGAGCATTTTATTCCGCTCATGCGGTTTTCCCTACCGCAGATACATCTGAGTAAGGAGCTGAAGACAGATTAAGTAGAAGAATGCAAGACTTAAATTCGTATCAATAGTGGTATTATAAGTTTCCTTTTTACTAGTTAATGTACTACACTGTAATCATCTGTGACTTTGATAGATGTAATGAAAGTTATATCCTTGATGGCCTTAGTTGTATATGTGAACTGTGTGTTAGAAATATGTAGCAGATCTCTCTAAAACCCATGTAAGGGTATTTTTGCACTTTTCTCCCTCATGTACTCATTAGGGTTTCTATGTTTGTCCTATATATGGACCCCTAGACCCATTGGAATAAGACAAGGAATTTCACCCTCTTACTGACATGGTATCATAGCATTTCCCTAGCCCTCCCTCTCGCCGCCTCCCTCCCGATCCCTAGCCTCTCTGTTTCGCCTCTCTCCATCCCGTACCCAATGCCCAACGCCTCTCCATCCCCATCGCGCGATACCTCCCATCGCCCCCATCTCGCCCTACCTCCAATCGCGCCCCTCCATCGCCTCCTCATCGCGCACCCCCATCGCCTCCCCATCGCCTCCTCATCGTGCCCCATCTCCAATCGCGCCTCACATCGCCTCCCCACCGCACGAAGCCCCACATCGCCTCCCCATCTCGCCCTACCTCCAATCGCGCCCCCCCATTGCCTTCCCATCGCGCCTCCCCATCGAGAATAACCCAGGCGAACAGGCGGCTCGTCCTATTCAGGCGACGGCGGCTTGCTCTAGCGGCTTGATCGCCTCCCTACGCTTCAGGCGACGGCGACTTTGCCACCAGGTTGCCAGCGTCTGACGTTGCTGCTTCAGCGTTACCACGCAACCCTGAAGGAGCCTTGCTCCCTCCGACTCACGCACGGAACTTCCAGGCGGACCCCCCCAGGCGGAGCCCCTGCTCCAGGACTCCAGCGACTCCAGTGACTGCTTCCACATCCACGACTTCCAGGACTCCAGCGACTTCCAGGCGGAACCCCTGCTCTCTCCAACGACTCCAGCGACTCCCGCGTGCACAGCAATACTCCAACGAGTAGTCACCAGTCTAACAAAATTATGCGGCCCGATTACTCCAACGACTCCGGCAATACCATCCGGTGATATTTTACTACGCCCTCATGTCCTCTGAAATTATCAACATTATCTAGCTCTTTGCTACTTGCCTTGTGTGGATGCCATGACTTCTACTCCCACATCTGTGGACTTCAAGTCCTTGTACCAATCTACATCTATGATGGTTCAGGGCACTACTATAAAACTCAAAGGATCCGAGAATTATGTTCTTTGGTCTCGGTCTTTTAAAATATTTATTGGCGGCCAGCGGAAGGCCTATGTCCTTACTAAAATTCCGCCAGCAGAGACGGACAAAGACTTTGATACGTGGTTCGTCGATAACTGTCAGGTTATCACCTAGATGACAAACAGCATTGATCCATCTATTGCATCCAATCTCCTATATAAAGAAACTGCAAAAGCAATGTGGGAGAGTCTTGAGAATACCTACTCGCAGAAAACTACCAAATCCAGGCTTTCAGATATATATACTAGGATTTGGTCTATAAATCAAGGAGTTACATCCTTGATAGAGTATTACAGGCTGCTGACAGGTTTATTAAGGAGCTTCTCATTTTTCAACCAGCGTGTTGTGATAAACAGGTTGGGGAACGAGCAGAATGGCAAGTATATCAATTCCTATCAGGTTTACACCCTCGAAATAAATCTGCGAAGGACCAGTTTCTGACTGCCGGTGCATTACCTACTCTTGAAACCATCTTTGGCCGCCTTCAGGAAATTGAGTCTCCCCACCCCCCTCCATCTGCTGAAATATCGGCTCACTTTGTAAGGGGGCGATCATTCCATTACGGGGGACGAGGGCGTGACTCTGGTCGAGGACGTGGTCGTGTCTTTGGTCGGGGTCGCGAATCATCACGGGCCCAAGGTCGTGATCATACTACTGCTCGTTTTCCCCCGTGTACTCATTGTAGTCGCCTGAATCACCCATCGGAACATTGCTGGGCTAAATTTGGCATGCCTTCTAATGCCAACAGTGCGTATGAGATGACTACCTCTGATACTGATTATGAGATTGCTGCCCTGAGTCAAGAAGAGCCAACGAATGCTAGTCAGCATTCTTTTACTGCCTCTGAATATGCCAGTCTGCGTCAACTACTGCGTCAACTACTACAGAACTCTCAAACAAACGTCATCACCTCTGCTTCAACAGCCAGTCTTGCCAAACTTCGGGTACAGTCGCCAGCACAGCTACTACATCGAGTCCTACATGGATCATCGACTCTGGAGCCTCTACGCATCTAACGGGAGAAGGTAGTATTCTTACTTCTTCCCAACCATCCTCAGTTGTGAAAACTGTACGTGTTGCCAATGAAGCGCACTCGCCTATTACTAGTGTGGGCACTATGGAATTTTCTCCCTCACTCAGACTCACAAACGTGCACTGCGCTCCAACCTTTCCTCTTAGCTTATTATCTGTTCATAAACTGTGCACTGAGCTTAACTGTAAGTGATATTTGATAAATTTTGCTGTTACTTTCAGGACATCCGGACGAAGCAGATCTTTGGTGGGGGATATGAGAAAAATGGGTTGTATTATCTTGACATCCCTACTGATTCCAATTTTGCGGGTGCTGCGTCCATTTCCATTGGTCCACTGCTATGGCATCTTCGTCTTGGTCATCCATCTGCCAAAGCCCTCTCCATGATGTTCCCTGAACTTTCGTCGGCAGATGTTACATTTTTTGAGAACACAAGCTTCTTCTCCCATACTATCACTGATATTCCCCTTGAACTTCCACCCCCACCCATCGTCTACAAACGAAGACAAGTATCGGCACCATCAGACGTCCCTTTACCCGTCTCAGTCTTCCAGGATGATATGCCATCTCCAAGTATCCCCCACAAGGATGTCCTGGATGATCCTCTCGAGCTTCCAATTGCTCTACGGAAGAGTAAGAGACATTGTACTTCCTATCCGATGTCTCACTACACCTCTACTGCTAGTTTATCTGACTATGACAGACGGTATATATTGGAAGAAAACTGAGATTCATTATTCAGAGAAACTCTAGGCTCTCTTATATAGGGAGAGATCTTAAGGGTAAAGTACAAAGTAGTCCAGAGAAAATAAAGAAATAACAAACAGGTACATAACATAATAATAATAACTATCTCTACACTCCCCCTCAAGGTGGAGCATAGATATCTATCATGCTCAGCTTGGATGAACATCTCTGAAAAGGTCCTCTGAGCAACGGCTTGGTGAATACAACTGCAGTCTGATCCGCTGAGCTCACATGAGTTGTAGATATCAATCCTCTCTGGATCAAGTCTCTAGTGTAATGGCAGTCAACTTCAATATGCTTGGTTCTTTCATGAAAAGCTGGATTGTTGGCAATGAACAAGGCTACCTGATTGTCACACTGAAGCTGCATGAGTAGAGGCACGGCTACATGTAAATCTTCTAGTACAGATCGAACCCACATCATCTCCGTGCTGGCTTGCACCATGGCCCTATATTCGGATTCAGCACTGGACCTTGCCACAACAGTTTGTTTCTTGCTTTTCCAAGAAACCAGAGAGCTTCCAACAAATACTGCGAATCCTGAGGTTGATTTTCGATCCTTAGGGCATCCTGCATAATCGGCGTATGCACATGCTGAGATAGACAAATCTGTGCCCTTCCGAAACAGCAACCCTGAACCTGGAGAAGACTTCAGATACCTCAGTATCATGTGTATAGCATCCATGTGAACTTGTCTTGGTTGCTCCATAAATTGACTCACCCTGCTTACTGCAAAGGCAATATCAGGTCGAGTTATGGTAATATAAAGGAGCTTACCCACCATTTCTCTATATCTCCTTTTATCCACTTCAGAAGTATCATCATCATACAACTTCATGCTTGGATCCATGGGAATACTTGATGGTTTGCATCCAGCCATGCCTGTTTCAATCAAGAAGTCTGTAATGTACTTCCGTTGGGTCATCACCAAACCCTGTGCATTCCTGGCAAATTCCAACCCCGGAAAATATCTTAGGGTTCCAAGATCCTTCGTAACGAACTGACGGCCTAGGAACGCCTTCGCCCTTTCTATGCCCTGAACATCATCTCCTGTAACCAGAATATCATCAACATAGACCATGATAACAACCGTACATGCCGATGACTTCTGAACAAACAATGAGTGGTCTGCATTTGACCTCTTGAATCCATGTTGTTCAATAAGATTGGAAAGCTTCTGGAACCAAGCTCTTGGACTCTGTTTGAGGCCATAAATTGCCTTGTAAAGTCTACACACCATATGCTTCTCCCCCTCAGCAGTAAACCCTGGTGGTTGCTGCATGTAGACTTCCTCCTGCAGATCTCCATACAAGAAAGCATTCTTGACATCCAGTTGAGATATACTCCAGTCACAGACCCACGACCACAGATAAGAGAATGCGAAGTGTAGAATGTCGAGCCACTGGAGAGAAAGTGTCCATATAGTCCACGCCATAGGTTTGTGTAAACCCACGCGCGACCAACCATGCTTTGTAGCGATCTAGACTGCCATCTGCATGATATTTAACTGTGTAGACCCACTTACAGCTGACAATAGATGCATCAGGAGGAGCAATAACCAAAGACCATGTGCCACGAGACTGCAGTGCACGCATCTCATCTTCCATTGCCAATATCCAGCAATCAATCTTCATGGCTTCCTGGTAGGTCCGTGGTATATCCACAGAAGACAACGCTGCAGCGAATCTCTGAAAGTCTCCAGTGAGACGGTGAAACGACACCTGTGAAGCAAAGGGATAAGTGGCACACATCCGCTTCTGCTTCCTGATAGCAATAGGAATATCAAGATCATCTTCTGTTGTACTGGATGATGTAGTTTCCTCCTGCAATGAAGAATCCTGCATATGTACCATATCTGACCCGTCAGTAGTAATGCCATCTGAACATACATGAGGCGTGATGGGTAGCTGACGTGTAGTCTGAGCAGGACTTGACCGACGCGTATAGAATTTTGGTAGAGGTGGAATGGTGGGTCGTGGAAGAGGTGGAGGTGGAGGTGGTGGTGGTGAAGTTGATGTATGTGCAGGAACAGAAGGAAGCTCAGGGTGAACTCCAAGTATGAGGTGGAGGGACATAAACATCATCATTGGTAGTGGATGGTACCAGTCTGTCACCTGCAGGAGAAAAATACATAACAGACTCAAAGAATGTGACATCAGCACTAACGAAATATTTCTTGTTTATGGGATCATAACACCGATAGCCTTCTGAGTCTGAGAATAACCAACAAAGACACACTTGACAACTCTAGGAGAGAGTTTGAAGTCCAGGAGAGAGAAGATGAACAAATGCCACAGTACCAAAGACACGTGGAGTAAGTGAGAATAATTCCTTGTCAGAAAAGATGATAGAGAAAGGTATTTTCTCACTCACCACGGACAGAGGATGGCATACGATTGACGAGATAGCACGCGGTAAGAACAGCATCCCCAGAAAGAAATAGGAGCACAACTCTGAATCAGTAGGGTTCGAGTAATGTCAAGGAGATGGCGATGCTTTCTTTCTGCCACACCATTCTGCTGGGATGTGTACGCACAAGTGGTTTGGTGAATAATGCCCTTTGATGAAAGAAATTGAGAAAGGGACCGTGCGCAAAATTCTGGGGCATTATCAGTACGAACATATTTGACAGTAGAAGAGAACACATTCTGCACTTCATTAATCAAGTTCTTGATCACATCTCCTGCTTCAGATTTACTATTTAAAAGAAAGACCCAACATACATGAGAGAAATCATCCACTACCACTAGATAAAATATGTGCCCCTGATGATCGGGTACACGACTTGGACCCCATATTCTATATGAAAACAACTCGAACGGGGAGCTACTGCTCCGACTCTGACGACTAGGAAAGCTCGACCGATGATGCTTTCCCAACTGACATGCTTCACAGCGAAAGGACGAACTGGAGAGATCTGAGTTAGAAGATGGTGCATTTTCTGGAGCGGGAGGTGACCAAAACGTAGATGCCAGATGTACGGAGAAACTGGTCCGGCCGAATGGGAGGAGACGCCAGCGTGAGAATTCCGAACCAGCCGATATAGACCATTCTGCCTAGAGCCACAGCTAATCACCTGCCCGTTAGTATGTCCTGAAAAATAAGAGAAGACGAGTCAAAATATAGCACGACAATGCAAATCCTTCGTATTCTGACTAATAGATAACAGATTCATCGAGAACTCAGGAGCATGTAGGACATTCTGTAGATGCATAGTAGAGGATAGGAAAACCTCCCCCTGTCCAACAAGGGGGGAATGAGTACCATTTGCGATCTGCACTGAGCGGCCATGAGGTATGTCCCTGTAAGACTCAAGTCTATCTCGATCTCGGCAGAGGTGATGTGTGGCACCCGAATCTATAATCCAATCTGAGATATCATGAGACTGTGTAAATGTAGTAGATCTACCTGAGGTACTAGCAGCAGCAGATGAACTAGTTGAGGCTGTAGCAGCAACATCTGAAGGTCCACCAGAAGAACTACCAGATGATTGTGGCATAATATCACGAAGACGTGCCACAAGTTCCTCAAAACGGTTGTCTGCAGTAGATGCCAACTGGGACTGAGAGTGCTCTTCAACACGTGCCGATGCTGGGAACCCATGCTTGGAATAGCATGTCTCCTCCGAGTGTCCTGTGCAGTGACAATAGGAACATGGCTGACTAAAGCGACCACCCCTTCCCTGGGGTCCACGTCCGCGTCCGCGTCCACGACCAGAAGATGGGCCACCTCTCCCACGCAAGACTGCCATCGCCGATGGGGGTGGAGTAGAAGAACTGTAAGAAACTGTAATGCGACTGAGTCTCCTGTAAACATCTTCCACTGGAGGAATAACTGCATCGGCTAAGATCTGAGACCGGGCGGCGTCATATTCAGGATCAAGGGCCGCAAGTAGGGCACCCACCATGGTGGCATTCCGAAATGTCTTCTGTTGTTCAGGAGTCGCTGTGAGTGGGATAGTATTATATAACTTCTCAAACATCCCCCTCAGGGATGTGTATAAGGAGTGAAGAGGTCTGCCACTCTGCTTCATCGTGAATATGTCATGCTGAAGCTATAACATCTTGGTCTCATTTCGCACCTGCGAATATGTAGCGGCTAGGATATCCCACATCGCCTTGGCAGTGGGCTGATGGAGGACATCATTGGCAATCTCCATCGTCAATGTATCTGACAACCAGACCTTTGCATAGGAGTCATCAGCCTCCCACGAGGCATATATCCCTGTCTTCTATGTTGGCCCATCCTCGGTAAGAATATGCTTCTTACCATTCGACTTCATGAGGCTCATGAACTGCATCGCCCAGAGCTCATAATCCAACCCGTCCATCTTGACTATTGGCGCAGGACCTTTGAATGCGCCTATGGAGGGCATATAAACCTTCGATTCTGGCATACTGCCGCTGGAGAAGAACTAGGGTTTGTAGACAAAGTGATAAATGTCTACACTGACTGCATAGGATTCAAGTGCTTATGTAGACGTTACGCACTCAAATCCATCTATCCGAAGGAAGAGACGAGCACGGGCACGCTGGGGATCGCCGAGGATCGGCTAGGGCACGCTGGAGGCTCTGCTACGGTTGCCGGATGGTGATGGCGGCGGGACTAGGAGCCCACCTAGGGCTGGCGGCGGGTGTGAGAGCCGCCGGGGGAGGTGGGAAGGCGACGGCAGCGGCGGGATGAGGAAGAGGGAGAGAGGGCGGCGGGTGGGGGAGAGGGAGAGAGCCCTAGGGCTTGGGCTCTGATACCATATTGGAAGAAAACTGAGATTCATTATTCAGAGAACCCTAGGCTCTCTTATAAGGGAGAGACCTTAAGGGTAAAGTACAAAGTAGTCCAGAGAAAATAAAGAAAAAATAAACAGGTACATAACATAATAATAATAACTATCTCTACAGTATACAGATGCACTAATGACAATTTCCATTCCACGAGATCACAACAGTGCCTTACAAGACTCTGGGTGGCGACATGCAATGGATGAAGAAATGAATGCACTTATATCCAGAGGAATGTGGGATCTTGTTCAATGCCCGAAAGGGACTAGACCGGTGGCATGCAAATGGGTCTTTACGACCAAACAAACGCCGGACGGCTCAATTGACAGGTTAAAAGCTCGCCTTGTGGCTAAAGGTTTTACACAAACCTATAGGTAGACTATTTTGAGACATTCTCACCAGTTGCACGTATGGGGTCTATCAGGACTATTATTTCGCTAGCAGCAAATAAATATTGGCCTCTCTTTCAGTTAGATGTGAAAAATGCTTTTCTCTATGGCGACCTTGATGAGGAAGTATACATGATGCAACCTCCTGGTTATGAAGTCGAGGGGGAGTATGTATGTCGAATTCGCAAAGCGATATATGGCCTCAAGCAAAGCCCAAGGGCATGGTTTGACAGACTTACCACAGAAATTAGTACGCTTGGATTCCAGAGAACAACATCTGATTACTCAGTATTTGTCAGAAAACAAGCCACTGGTACCGTTACACTTGCCGTTTATGTTGATGATATGGTTCTCACAGGTGATGACTGCAATGGGATATCAGAAACCAAGGCCTTCCTTCAAAAGGTATTTGTTACTAAAGACCTTGGTCATCTACGCTACTTCTTGGGCATAGAAGTACTTCGCACTACTGAAGGACTTCACCTCTCACAGAGGAAATATTGTCTGGACATTCTTACTGAAGCAGGGTGTTCTCGGATGCAAGCCCTCTGGTATCCCTGCAGACCCAAAGAAGCACGTCAGCCTGTCTGATTCAACCTTAGATGATGTCACTCGATATAGAAGCCTTGTGGGTAAACTCCTCTACCTTACTGCCACCAGACCAGATATCTCCTATGCAGTTAGCAGAACTAGGCAGCATATGGAACAGCCAGAGTTACAGCTACTGGCAAGATGTCCTACAAATCTTACGATACTTGAGAGAATCTCCAGGACGTGGTCTCTTTTATGGGGCAAATGGGCACACGAAGGTTATTGCATATGCGGATGCTGACTATGTTGGTTCCCCAGAAGATCGACGCTCTACTACAGGCTATGCGATGATGGTTGGAGGAAATACTGTTACATGGAGGAGCAAGAAACAGACCGTTGTATCCAGATCCAGTGCAGAGGCAGAATATAGGGCAATGGCTCAAGCTACATGTGAGATCACATGGCTATTAGCTTTCTTCAGGGAACTTGGCATTAATGTCACTACTCCTATTCCTCTATATTGTGACAATAAATCTGCACCTACATAGCCACAAATCCAATGTTCCATGAACGAACCAAGCACATAGAGATAGACTGCCACTTCGTACGGGATGCTGTCAAAACTGGAAGAATTGCTACTCCACATATTAGCACTGATCTTCAGCTAGCAGATATCTTCACAAAGGCCTTACCTAAGAAACGACTACTGTGGATTATTTCCAAGTTAGGCATGACTGATAAATATGCTCCAACTTGAGGGGGAGTGTTAGAAATATGTAGCAGATCTCTCTAAAACCCATGTAAGGGTATTTTTGCACTTTTTTCCCTCCTGTACTCATTAGGGTTTCTAGGTTTGTCCTATATATGGACCCCTAGACCCATTGGAATAAGACAAGGAATTTCACCCTCTTACTAACACTGTGGAAATTGATATTCGCAAGCAACACCCTCGGATCTGATGTGGCATTATTTAAATGTTTATGTTGGCTGCCCGGATCTCGGGGCGTTACAAGTGGTATCAAAGCCGAAGTTCACATAAGAACATTTAGGACTCACTGACTTAGTTAATAAATCAACCTAATTTTTTCTCATGACTTTTAGATGACATCTGGAAGTGAAATCATGCCTTCTGGAGGCGAGGCTGAGAATACCCAATCTCAGCATTTGCAATTTATGGATGATATGGGACAACGGCTTCGTGAGGAGCGACAACATATTGAGATTGAACGTGAATCAGCACGTAAAGAAAGAGAGATTGCCCGAAAGCTGTATAATCAGTCGAAGGTAGAAGGAGTCACTTTGAGGAAGTTCTTGCAACTTGACCCACCTATTTATAATGGAGGACCAGAATCAGAAAATGCAGAACACTACTGGTTTAAGAAAATCGAATTGGCCTTCAATGCTCTAGATTGCCATGAGGAAAAGAAGGTGATATTTGCCATGTTCAGGCTGCGAGACAAAGTAAAAGACTAGTGGGAGACTTGCAAGGGTATTTCTTTCCCGGATGAACAAATTATTCACTAGAAGGAATTCGTGAAGCATTTCACGGATCACTTTATCCCTATGCGAGCTAGGGAAAAGAAGTAGGAATTTATTGACCTGCAACAGAAGGAATCAAGTGTATAATGCTCAATTCTACCATCTGGAGAAGTATGGAAAGGGGATCTGTCAAATGAATGGGAAATATGTGATGGGACTGAGAATAGGCTTGCGAGGAAGGGTTTTAAACAACATACCAGAGACACTTGTCAAGACAGTGAATCCGGGCGTATAATTAACGAACAGCATCAGCTAACTCAAAATCAGTTGAAAAGACAAAGCAAGGCAAGTGGAAGTTCTCGGGATAATTTTCAAAACCCTAATAAGAAGATGAAGGCTGGATAACTATGGCAGGGACGAGAATCGAGTCAAGCCTACTAAGAGACCGTCTTTTCCTATCTGTCTTCATTGTTCAAGAAGACATTTTGGCAAAGTTACATGCTCACTGGGGCATGTCTGAAATGCGGACAGAAGGGTCATTTTATCCATACTTTGTCCACAGATGAAAGACTCTACTGATAAAATGAAGGAAACCGAGCAAAAAATTTATGGGACGCGTAGACTCAATCGCAGCTCAATCAGAAGACCCTAATTAAGTTATAGAAGATAAACTTTCTGTCCTAGAATATATAGCTAGAGTTATTTATGATCCAGGCGCTTCACATACATTCATATCTAGTGGATTTGCTAGACTGCTTAAAATAACAACCTACAGAAATGTCATTTATACTAATTGTCTCTTCACCAACGGGTAAAATTGGTATAGTAGATGGGTCCTTCATGCATTAGGTACCCATTGAAATTGAAGATAAGCCATCGATTGTAAAATTTAGTACTTCTTGAATGACTAATAATGATGTCATTTTGGGAATGGATTGGCTCTATGAGAACTTTGAGCATGTTCTCTGTAGAGGAAAGGTCATACTCTATAAACCAGATGAACCTGAGATTCTGATTAAAGGTTAGAGAAGCCTATTAAAAAAATTCTTATCTCCTCGATAAAGTCGCACCGGATGATGTCAAAAGGTTGCACGGGTTTTCTATCCAGTATGGTAAAGACAGATTCTTCACATATTTCTATAGATTATGTGTCCGTAGTTCGGAAATATACGTATGTATTTCCAGAAGACCTTCTCAATTTACCTCCTTTTAGAGAAATTGACTTCAATATTGAAGCTATTTCGGGTTCATTCCCTATCTACAAACCACTATACAGTATGGCTCCAGCAGAATTAGCAGAACTTAAGAAGAAACTAGATGAACTTCTTGAGAAAGGTTTTATTCGGCCTAGTGTTTCTCCATGGGGCGCTCTTGTGCTCTTTGTAAGAAGAAGGATGGGACTCTTTGACTCTGCATTGATTATCGAGACTTGAACCGGATTACCATCAAGAACAAGTACTATTTACCTTGAATAGATGACATATTCGACCAATTACAGAGGGTTGTTGTTTTCTCAAAGATTGGCTTAAGGTCGGGCTATCACTGGCTAAGAACAAAGATAGAAGATACACCCAAAGACTGCATTTCGATCAATATATGAACATTACGAGTTTCAAGTAATGCCATTTTGACCGATGCTCTTGCAACATTCATGGACCTCATGAATAGGGAGTTTCGTGACTTCCTTGATAAGTTTGTCATAGTTTTTATTGATAACATTTTTATATATTCCATAGACAAGAAACATCATGAGGAACACTTGAGATTGATATTAGAGACTCTAAGACATCACCAATTTTATGTCAAATTCTCAAAATGCGAATTTTGACTAGAAAAGGTGATATTCCTTAGACATTTTATATCTAAGGATAGTATAATAGTTGATCCATCAAACGTTGAAGCTATTCAGAAATGTAATCAGCTAAAGACAGTTACAGAGGTGCGTAGTTTCTTAGGATCGGTTGGTTATTATAGACGTTTCATTCGGAACTTCTCAAAGATAGCTTTACAGTTAACCAAATTAATGATGAAGGAAACCAAGTTTAAATGGACTCCACAATGTGAGGAGAGTTTTCCAAAAATTAAAGGTTATGATATCAGCTCTGATTTTAACATTTCCATCAAGTATTGATGATTTTACAGTACATACTGATGTGTCAGGATCGGGTCTTGGTGTTGTTTTGATGCAGCATGATAAAGTCGTGGCTTATGCATCTCGACAATGAAAATTCATGAGTGTAATTACCCTAGTCATGATTTAGAGCTTGTCGCATTAGTGTTTGCCTTGAAACTATGGAAACATTACCTTTAAGAGAAAATTTCCAAGTGTTTACTGACCACAATCAAATATCTGTTCTCTCAGAAAGGACATGAACATGAGACAATGATGGTGGTTAGAATTATTAGAAGATTATGATTTTTTTCCTTGGAGTATCACCCAGGAAAAGTTAATGGAGTGGTTGATACGCTCAGTAAGAAATGGGATGTTAAGCTGGCTAGTATAAGGCTACAATGGAAGATTATCGAGGATTTTATTCAATGGAAGCATTTTATCAATGGGAATCATGACTTTTTCATGGCAGGATTGCAAATTCGCTCAGCATTAATGGAGAATGTACTATCAGCTCAAAAAGATGATCCTAAACTGCCACAACAAATTGAATTATCAAACAAGCCTAACAGCGAGTTATCGATCGTAATTGATGGAGGATTGAGATTTAGAAATAGATTATGGGCTCCTAATAATGTAGAAGTCAAAAAGGAGATTTTAGAAGAAGCAACATAGTTCTATGTACTCCATTTATCCAGGGAGTACGAAAATGTATAAATATTTACAAAGGATTTTTTGGTGGAAAAATGCGAAGAGAGAAATTGAAGATTTTGTCGCTAGCTGTCTCGTATACAACCAAGTGAAGACAAAGCATCAGAAGCCAGCTGGAAAGTTACAACCATTGGATATTCCAGAATGGAAATGGGGGCATATTACTATGGACCTTGTAGTGGATTTACCACCTACAAAGGCGATAAATACGATCATTTGAGTGATAGTAGATCGCCTAACTAAATCAGCACAGTTCTTACCCATACGATTTGGACAGTCCACTGAGAGTCTGGCTAAGTTGTATATACATGAGATTGTAAAGTTACATGGCGTACATGTATCTATTGTTTCTGATCGGCACGCACGTTTCACTTCTAGATTCTAGAAAAACAAGAATAATGCTCTAGGCACGAACTTAAAGTTTAGCATATCTTTCCATCCACAGACAGATGGACAGTCAAAGAGAACTATCCAAACACTTGAAGATATGCTCAGATGGCTACCTCCCGATTTGGGTCGGTTGAAATTCTGGAGCGGATTATGATCCGTAGGTGGATGGTTCAATTTAAGGCTCACTAATATATCCAAAGTAGCTACTATCTTGCTTATGTCTAATTCCCTACTTGACTTTCTCTTTCTCGTCGTCGAATCCCGCTTATGGGATCTATTGGATGGATGGGAAGAAAAAGAAACCTGTCAGGGCCAGAGGTTGGACATCTCACGATCCCTTTAGATTATACAAATACGTTAGAAAACCCCTTTATCAAGCTTTTCCCTCTCTCGATCTACAAGCTAGCCTTCAAATCCCTCATTTGATTTATGTATGCTTTCGAAAAGCGCGGATAAGGTACTGAGACCCTGATGCAGAGAGAAGCCAAGGGCTACCCAAAGAGTCAAATTCCTAAGTAGTACCTGGGAATTACTTAAATACCCAGGTACTACTTAATGTTTTTTTTACTTAAAAACTACAGAGGTGTCGCATGTTGAACATGCGACACCCCTTAAGTTTTTTTTTACCCAGGAACTACGTATGTGTCGCATGTTGGATATGCGCTATAGATAACGCATATTCAACATGCGACATATATCCAGGGAATTCCCCTCGAAGATGCCTGGTCTGGAAAAGTTCTGTACAGGTATCGCATGTTGGATATGCGACATTTCTCCAGGGAATTTCCCTCGAAAAGGACTCGTCTCGTCCAATGGTCTGATAGCCTGTAGAGTATACTGATAACGCATTTTCAATATGCGTCATCCTTACAGGAAATTTAATCGAAAATGCCTGGCCAGGTGTGGGCTTTGAAATTTCAACATATAACGCATTTTCAATATGCGTCATCCTTACAGGAAATTTTCCTCGAAAATGGTTGGCCAGGTGTGGGCTATGGAATTTCATGTTTCTAAAAACCCTTGAAAAAGCATGCCAATTCCATGTTTCTAATGTAAATAGACATCTTTTTGCAAATATTCCAGACATTACAAACATCAAATGTTTCTAATGAAAGATGTATGACCCAAAGAAGACATTCCAATATCCCACAATAGGAACAAGTATTTTGCCGAATCACATCTCTAACATCCATTTCATTATGTATTCTTGTTGTACGTGGACGTCCTTTACTGCGTTTACGCTTTGGGTCCGGTCGTAACTCATGATATTCGAGGGGAGCCCATGTTTCACGATCACCGATGGGAAAAAATTGCCCTTCATAAACCTGCAACTGTTTCTCCCAGGTGTACCACTCTCCAACATAGGAATCCACTTCAGCCCGACGCTTTGAAATGACTGCAATGGCGTGGGAACATGGGCTACGATATATTTGCCACTTATTGCAAGTGCATTTCTTTGTGGCGTGCTGCGGACAACTGTTGCTTGTGTGCTCGAGACTCCAGACGGTCCCTTGTTAGTCATAACAGTGGGGACTTCGCTCACAGATACATCTTCAACATAAATATCGGTAGGCATTGATTTCCCAATGGTCCGAGCGTACACAAGAACTGCCTGCACATCATCATCATCGACAATAGATGAAAATGACGGTTCCTCCCCTGGGCCTCGAGGGATGCGATGTAATAATCGGATTTTTTGACTGTCAACATCCAAGTTGAACTTACGGTAAACCAAGTTCAACATCTCATCGAACGTCATATTAGGAGTCAACACAAACCCCCTCAGTTGGTTGACGATCCGCACATGAGTGTACCACTCAAATGACACATACAATACAACTGCTCCATTCTAACCTAATACGTGACACAACGTACAAGCAAACGTCATACATTCGAGAAATGAAAATAACATGCATATGATACAAACAATAACTAAAGAAAACGTTTTACCAAGTCCAATTGTTCGCAACAAGTGATTAGCCCTAATGAGAAGCGGGGACGGCTAGGACGGTGCCAATCAGTGAAAACACGGAAAAGGAGTGTTCCGCGGGGCTAGGAGTGACCAAAACGGGGGTTTTTGAGAGAGGAGGAGATCTCAAGATGCAGGTGTTGAGGTTGGCGTCGGGGGCGGCTGGGGTACTGGAGAACGAAGGGCACGGGGGCAAGGGTCGGGAAATGGGAAGGCCGCTGGGCGCGGGGCTTATTTAGGCTCAGTATCGCATGTTGAATATGCGTTATCTATAGCGCATATCCAACATGCGACACATACGTAGTTCCAGGGTAAAAAAAAACTTAAGGGGTGTCGCATGTTCAACATGCGACACCTCTGTAGTTTTTAAGTAAAAAAAAACATTAAGTAGTACCTGGGTATTTAAGTAATTCCCAGGTACTACTTAGGAATTTGACTCCTACCCAAAGCACTATAAAATCTACTCCTGCTCACTGGAGCTCCTCTAAGTGTTCTAGTTGGTGGAAGTAGAGGAGGCGATGGCTTTTATATACTAGTTGGAGATGTAGTCAGGACTCAACGATCCGATGCACATTCTGAGAAGATATTTCGGTGAGGTTTCAAAACTATAGAAATCTTGCACTGGATATTGCTGGGAATTGGGATTTCGATCTACCATTAATTGAATTCGCCAATAATAATAACGTTTATGTCAGTATCGGAATGGCATCATACGAAGCATTATATGGTACACCATGTCGATCTCCCTTGTGTTGGGATGATGTGGGTGAAAGATAAATTCTTGAACCATTGTATTAGATATTGTAAAGAATATTGAAATTATCAGGAAGAGATTGTTAGCAGCCTAAAGCAGACAGAAGAGTTATGCTCATCATCGAAGGCATGATCTTAAATTTGAAATAGGAGATCAAGTCTCTATCAAGGTGTCACATATGCGAGGAGTAGTTCATTTTGGGAAAAGAGGAAAGCTAAACCCTCGATGTATAGGTCATTTCTCTATCACCAAGAAGATCGGATAAGTTTCTTATCAGATTGATCTTCCTTCCCAGTTCAAGAATTTACATGATGTTTTTCATGTTTCAATGCTAAGGAAGTACATACCTGATCCATCACATGTGATCGAGTATGATATTCCCGAAGTACAAGAAGATTTGTCTTATGATGAAAAGCCAATCACGATCATTGATCGTGAGGAGAATCATCTAAGAAGGCGTACCATCTCTAAGGTCAAAGTCCAATAGAAGCATCACAAGCATGAAAAAGCTACCTGGGAGATTGAGGAAGACATGAGAGCTAAATATACTAAACTTTTTGGTAAGTCTTTTAACTCGTAAATATCGAGACAAATTTTTTTAAGACCAGGGTTCAAATCCCACTCTTGCAGGGTTGCGTTAGGTAGTCGACGGCCAGCGTAAAAAATAGTCGAATCTTTCAACATGGATTTGAGCCAAGAATCCATGTAGCCAACCCTACTTATAGTGGGAGAAGGCTTAGCACATTAGGGTAGATTGTAATAACACATACATGATGTTAGAAAAAAGGGAGATGCATTCATAAATTTCCATAAAAAGGAATAAATTAAGGGACACATGCCTCCTGCATGCACAAGACGGAGTCGATGTACCCCTTCCTCAAATAATCCATGTTACTATAAATAGGGGAAGGGATGGGGTTCGTAAGAAGCATCCCAAGGAGAAACGAGAGAGAGGGAGGGAGGGAGAGAGAGAGAGAGAGAATGTGTGAGAGATAAAGAGAGAAAAGAAAGAGAGTGCGCGAGAGAGAAAAGGAAAGAGAGTGCGAGAGAAAGAAAAAGAGAGAGAGAGTACGCTAGAAAGAAAAGGAAAGAGATAGCATGGGAGAGAAAAGGAAAGAGAGAGAAAATAAGAGAGATTGGTAAAGAGAGAGAGGAGAAAGAGAAGGATATATATAGAGAGAGAGAAATTAAGAAAAGATCCAATTTAGGTATGATTACTCTTCATTTCAAATTCCTTTTTTATCCAATTTATCAAGCAATTATTCTATTATTATTTTTAATCGTACAAGATATTTTATTATGTCATGGTAACTATGCATAGATAATCTCCAAATTCAATTATATGTGATCTTGTTAAACATCATTATTCAAAGGGCAATTATTCCATGTTGTCATCGTATCAATCCATCGGGAGTGGATAATTATGTATATGATGCATTATGATATATATTATATGATATAATTGATTATATTGTATTAAACTAATAATGGAGATGCTATAGAGATTATTATTACGTCCAAGGGCTATTATCGTCTATATCAAACTAAAGAAGGGTATACATGTTCTAACATTATAAAATCATAAACATATACGATAAAGAGGATAAATGCCAATTGATTTTAATTATGTAAATTATGAATTATTTTAATTAAATATTATCAAGTTAGATATGATCTAAAGAAGGAAATTCTAAAATAGAGTATAATAAGGGATTGCACTATAACGACATTTAGAGCTATGTGCTACGCTAACGCAAGAGCCACCTCTAGAGTCCATTTGTTGGGTCCTAAGGGACATTATCGATCTAAAGGGCAACACCTTTCGGGGGGGTAGGGTTCAATAGAACCTTGGGAAAAGTTCATTATTGACTCAGCAACTGTTGCCATCATGTTATCGTAGTGATTGACTGATTATTGTGCCAGTGGTAAGTAAAATGCACCATATATGAATATGAGGGTACTATTAATCGACTAATGAAAGTATGAAGGCATATATGAAATATTGAGGGGGGCACCGATGCAGGAGCGTGGGAGAGGGGCGTCGAAGTCGGCGAGAGTCTGGCGGGAGGTCTGTCGGGTTGGGTTGGAATGGGATTCTCGTTCGCGTGTCCGTGGCGGAGCGGGGGGCGCGGGGGCGTGCCGTGCGGCGGAGAGAGGAGACTCGCAGGGGAGGGAGGCCGGTGGGGAGGTCTCTAATGGAGGCGAGGAGCTCGGGGGTTCGGCGGGCTGGGTTGTTGTGTCTGATCGAAAGTAGGGGCACAAGTGCTTCCGTTGCGAAGGGCGGGGGCACATCGCCTCGGCCTGCGCTTTCCCCCTACGTGTTTCTCTTGCGGCAGGCCAGGCCACCGGCAGGTCAAGTGCATGGTGGCTCTTCGTGGAGCGGGGGGTCCCTACAGGGGGCCTTCGGAGGCGGCTGAAGGTGCGGCTGGAGTCTTGCCAGAGGAGGTGGCGGGAGGCAACGTTGGAGGTTTTGCCTGTGGAAGTTTGGGCACTGGGGAGGTGTTCAGCGGTGGAAGGGGGCCCGGCGGCATGCTGGTGGGCGTTCCTCTCGGGGGGCGCGGTTGTTTCTTGTCTGGGGAGGAGCTTGGCCGGGAGCTCTCTCGTCGCTTCGGCCGGGAGTTTTGTGGCGATGTCGTAGCCCTCGGAGGGGGCGTTTCTGCACCTGGGGCCTCTCGGCCGCCCAGCGGGGGCTGCTTCTGGCTTCGGGTTCGATTGGTCCTATCCTCTGGAGGCTGTCGAGATTTGCGGACGGGGCAGTGGTGTGCCCGGTCGTCCGAGTGGCGCAAGTTCGAGGGGCACCCTTCTTATCTCGCACCATTCGTGCTCTGGGGCCGGTGTTGGGGCATTTGGGCGAGGTTTTGCGGGTGCTCGAGGATGGCACCTCTCCTGGCAGTGATCCGGCGGTGGCGGTCGTTCTGCTGGAGTGCCACCAGTGGGCCCCCACGGAGTCGTGGGCGGTGATGTCGGTTGGGAGGTTTTCTTTTGGGCTGCAGATCCTGCTCCTCGACCTCCCACCGTCGCCGGTGTGGGCGCAGGAGGTCGGCAGAGCTTGGTCCCCTTCGGCGGTCGGGATCGGCGGCGACGCTTGGGCTACTCATGGAGATCGGAGAGGCGGCGCTTCGGATTCCTCTTCGGAAGGGGAATGGTCGCTTGTTTTGGGCACTTCGGCTTCTGCGGCAGATGAGGGGAGGTCGTCTCATTTGGAAGCGTCTGTTCATCTCCCGAGAGGAGGCGGATCCCGCGCTCTGATTTCGCATCACCTCATTGGGAGAGGAACTTTGGCGGTTCGGATACCTGTGGGACCCCAAGTGGGGCCCCCAGGGGGCTGCTTTGGAGTAAAGTGGTTCGATTCTTGCATCCCAACAGTCAGATTGCTTTACTTGTGGACGGTCAGATTGCCTCGCGAGCGGGTTTGAGTACGTCAATGATATTGGCTTCAGGTGCGGCCCACTCGGATCCCTCCTTTTTGGTTGGGGGGCTCCTCGGGGTTGCGAGTGGGTGCCTCTCGCACCCTCGGGCCCCGTCGTAGCAGGGCGTCTCGGCTTCATTCCATGATGTCTTTGGTGGATGCCCTGGCACGAGGGCGGTTGGTTCCAACTCGCAGGGAGGCTCTCCGCTCGGGCTGGTGTTTGGCGCCTATGTCTTCTCTGGTGTGGCCGCAGAGGGTGGTTGTACCACTGATGGCACAGATGTTGGCGGCGTCTCTCTAGGCGCGCTGGCGGAACAGGCGGTGACCACGGGCGTTGGGGTTGTCGTGGTCTCCGCTCCTGAAGGAGGTAGGGGAGATCGACATGCTGGGAAGAGGTATCGTAGGAGGTCTCGGCCCCGGGCTGGGGCTGTGGCGTCAGGGGGGCGCGTCCCGATCTCGGAGCTGAAGCTCGAGGTGGCGAGGGTGGCAGGGGTGATTGATTTAGAAGCGGGAGTCATAGCAGGTTCCAGATGATGATTCTATCGTGGAACGTCAGGGGTCTAGGTGACCCAGATAAGAGGAGGGAGTTGGGCTCGCGGTTTATGGAGTGGGGGTGTGATGTGTTGTTATTGCAGGAGACCAAGCTGGCCGCGCTAACGAGCTTGGATTGGTGTTCTTTCGGTGTGGGCTCGTTGACTGACTTCGACTCGATCGGGGTCGTTGGCTCCGCGGGCGGAGTCCTCGTTGCTTGGAGGGGCTCTGCTTTCACTCGGCGCGGGGAGCTGAGGGGCACGCATGTCCTGACGATTTTGGTGGAGTGCCTCCATTCGGGGGCAATGTCGGCGCTCTCCTGTGTTTATGGCCCGTGTCAGGGTCCTGAAAGGGAGCTGCTTTGGGCGGACCTGAGGGGCGCTAGAGAGGCTTTTCTGGACGTCCCATGGCTCGTGGGGGGGACTTCAATGACACTTTGATTTCTTCTGATCGGCCGAGGCTGCGAGACGGTCAGGACCCAGGCTCTGAGGCTTTCGTGGAGTTGGTGGATTCGCTGGAGTTGGAGGTCTTGGACGTGGCGGGGACTAAGTACACCTGGCGTAATGTAAACTCGAGGTCGCGCATCGATCGGTTCCTCGCGTCGTCTGAGCTTCTGGAGCTCTTCCTGCTCTCGTTCGTCTCTGCCATCCTACACTCTTGGTCGGATAACACGCCTATCCTATGGGATTCCAGGGATCCGGCGCTGACTCGTGGTTTCTTTTGCTATAAGAAGGCGTGGCTGCTCGAGGAGGGGTTCAGGGACTTTGTGGCATCGCACTAGGCTTCGGTCACGGTGGTTGGCACTGCCACTGTGCGGCTGGTTCAGAAGCTTGACGCCTTGCGGTCCAGGCTTTGCGCTTTCAAGAAGAAGTCGTCGGAGGTTCGTGGCGCGGCCAGGGCGGCGGCAGAGGACGTGGTGGCCATGATTGATGCGTTGGAGGACGACCGTCCCCTGTTAGGGGACGAACTGAGGTAGCGGTCTGAGGCCCAGAAACAGATCTTAGATGAGGACATAAAGAGGGTCACCGAATGGAGGCAGCGGTCTAGGCACAGATGGCTCAGGGAGGGGGACGCAAACACAGCCTTCTTTCACAGAGTGGCCAGCGGGAGGCGGAGGGAGAACTTCATCAGATCTTTACTTATTGGCAGGGAGGCGGTGGAGGGGAACAGGGAGCTTCGGAGGGCGATCGTCGATCACTTCTACAGGCTCTCCGCAAGGGGAGCGGGAAAGCAGTGGAGATAGTCAGGCTTGGGAGCGGTGCGCCTTTCGGGCGCTCATGCTATGAGTCTGACTCATTCTATCACAATGGAGGAGCTGAAGACGGCGGTATGGAATCTCAACGACGATGGTGCACCAGGTCCAGATGGCTTCCTCATATCTTCTACAAGGATTTCTGGGACATGGTTGGCAGTGAGGTGCTTGATGTGGCGGTGGAGTGCTGCCAGGGCAACGCTGGCTTCGAGCGGTTGAATAAGGCGTTGATCGTGCTGCTCTCGAAGAGGGCCGGGGCAGGAAGAATCGAGGACTTTCGGCCAATTGCGATCTCCAATGCGCTATATCTTATTGTGGCCAAAGTTTTCGTGACCAGACCAAGCAGGGTCCTGGAGCACATTATTGCCCCGACTCAGACGGCTTTCGTTCCGGGGAGGCAAATCACGGACAGTCTGGTTCTGGCATCTGAAATTGTTGCAGATTGGAGGAGGAACGGCAAACAGGCCATGCTATGGAAGGTAGACTTCTCGAAGGCCTTTGACACACTGGACTGGCGCTTTCTCTGGGCGGCGCTGCATAGAAGGGGCTTTCCTGAGCTCTGGATCTCCAGGATGAAGCATTGCATGACCACGGCCTCCGTGACAATCCTGGTTAATGGGCGGCCGGAGGGGGGTTTCTTTCAGTCGCAGAGGGGGGTGAGGCACGGCTGCCCTCTCGCCCCCTTGCTCTTCATCATCGCGGCAGACGTCGTAGCTCGTATGGTTGACAATGTGCAGCAGGCGGGGCTTACGTGCGGCTACTCGAGGGATGACCTGAGGATCCCGCTTCTTCAGTACACTGACGATACCATTTTCTTCATAGAGGGGGGCCTGGACGAGGCCAAGGGAGTGGCTCCGGCGCTACAGCTTTTCAGTGAGATGTCCGGGCTGGTGCAGAACAGCAGCAAGTCCAAGATGGTTCCGTTCAGTATGACCGAGGAGTTGGCAGGCCTCTGCGGCTCGGCGCGAGAGTTCTGGTTTCCCTATTCATTATCTGGGCCTGCCGCTGAGCATGGGAAGATCAAAGATGGCGGACTGACTGCCGTTCGTAGAGAAGATGGAGGGGCATCTCGTGGGGTGGAAGGCGGCGGTCCTCTCCAAGGGGGTCGCCTGGTGCTCTTGAGGGCGGAACTGTCCGCCATGCCGGTGTACTACTCCACCACGAGGCTCATGCCTGCGGGTATTAGGAGGAGGCTGGAGGGTCTGATGAGGCGGTTCCTATGAGGCAGGAACGGATAGGGCCTTGGGATGCACCTGGTTGGCTGGTACGACGTTACTTTGCGGAAGTGCGAGGGCGGGTTTGGGATATGTCGGCTGGGCGAGTTGAACGAGGCGTTGTTGCTCAAGTGGGTGGCAAGAATTTGGGGTAGTGGGGAAGACCTTTGTTGCGGTCTCCTGCGGCGGATCTACAGGGTCGGAGTGGCGGCGCCCGAGGGGGTTGCGGCAGTTGGCGCGCGTGGCTGGAGACCCTCTCCCTTCTGGAGGGCCATCCAGTCTCTCTCTATCAACTTCCGGACGATGTTCAGGCCTGTGTTGGGGGATGGGCTTCGCTTCGCCTTCTGGAGAGACGACTGGACGGACGGGGGAGCGATGTCCTTGTGCTTCCCTCGTCTCGTTGCTTTGGCGGCGGACCATGAGGCTACGGTTGCTGCTTGTTGGGTGGATGGGAACTGGATGCCGGCTTTCCATTCGAGCTTCTCCGACCAGTGCCTGGAGGAGTTTTTGCAGTTGCTCAACGCGCTCCGGGAGACCCCGGGGCCCTCCTTCGATCGCGACCACTGGGTCTGGAGTGGAGGTTCCTTCACCGTGAGAAGGGCTTACTCGGCGATCTGCAGGCCCCCTCCCTCTCTTTCTGCGGACCTGGTTCGGGATTGCGCTTTCTTCTGGGGGCTGGGTTTTCCGGCGAGGATTGCTTTCTTCTTTTGGTTGTTCCGGAGGAAGAGGCTGATGACGCGGGACCACTGCGCTAGACTTCTCGGGGCGGTTTCTAACATATGCCTGCTATGCGAGGGGGGGACCGAGACTCCGGAGCAACTCTTTTTTTCTTGCCCGTCTGTGCTACCAGTTTGGGCGGACCCGGGCCTGGGATGGGTTGGTAGGGCGGGAGTTGAAATTTTTTGCAGGGAGCTGGTCGCGGCCAGGCATCAAGCGAAGATGGAGCTGCTGCAGCCCCTGGCACTGGTTTGGTCTATCTGGCTGGCTAGGAATGAGCTGCTCTTTTCTAGTCAAAGATTTTACAAGGAAAACGTGTGTATTCGGGCGTCGAGTGTGTTGCGCTCGTGGCTCGCCTAAGGGGCCTTTTTCTGTACCTCTTGTTTTTCGCCTTTTTGTTTCTTAATCTAATCATGGAGTGAACACCTAAGAGTGTCTCCCCTTTTTCTGGCTTCAAAAAAATTTATGAAATATTGATCATGAAAGTATTCATGAAATATGAATCATGAAAATATGAAGGTATACATGAAATATTGATCAAGAAATCATGATTTGATTATGTTGCTATATTTTCAATATTATCAAGTTGTCTGCACATGAAAAATACACATGTTGAAGTACACATATTTTCTTGATAAGTTATATTGTTATTGTCAATTTTCTTATAACTTATAATCTTTTCTTGATTTGCATCAAGTCATTATCAAGTCTGTTATCTATTGATACCATAGTAAGTTGCTTTGCTTAAGAGCATTTTGTTCCGCTCCTGCGGTTTGCCCAGCCGCAGATACATATGAGGGGTAAAGAGATGAAGACGGATTAAGTAGAAGAACGCAAGACTTCAATTCATATCAGTAGTATTAGTAAAAGTTTCCTTTTAACTAGTTAATATACTACACTGTAATCATATAGGACTTTGATAGATGTAATGAAAGTTATATCCTTGATGACCTTAGTTGTGTTTGTGAACTGTGGAAATTGATATTCGCAAGTAACACCCTTGGATCCGACGCGGCATTATTTAAATGCTTCCGTTGGCCATCCGGATCCCGGGGTCGTTACAATCATTTACCAATATCACCTTCCCTGTTTAAAGGACCTAAGGCTAGATGCAGCCACTTAGCCTCATTTTGTGAGCCATATCCACCCTTATAAAGAGCTCCGACCCTCCTTTGGAACTTCCAACTAGCACTGGGCATTTTTTGGTTCCACCCAAATAACCCACCCAAACCGTTGAAAAATGGTTGAAAGGTTGAAATGGATTGGGTTATTCTGATTCTGGGTTGGATTAGACCCAAACCATAATATTTATTTGGTTTTTGGGTTAGGTGGTGGGTCTAATGTATTCCACCAAATCTACCCAAATAACCCAAACAAAAAGTTTATGCAACTCAAAATTTTATATTAATTCACAATGATATGACCATACTTAGCACATGTTTAAAAAAGAAATAGTCCTACAAACTTGAGACTAAGGAATATATTTGTCCTATGACCTCAGTTTTATAGATTTGTTTTGATTTTTTTCCCGTCATAGATGCCATATGAACTCTTATTTTAACCCAAACCGGATGATCCAAAACCACAACCCAAACAATTTCACCCAATTTAATTTGGTTGGGTCATGGGTGGTCACTTTCTTAACCCAAACTGAACCCAACCCAAATTATTTACCCCAAACCAATCTAACGCTCACCCCTACTTCCAACACATGGAGAAGAAGGAATGAGTGGAGGAACCCATTTGAGTTACAAGCAATAGGAATAAAACCCTCCATTGAAAATCTTATTATTTGATTATTGTGATATGAGAGCCTTCATAATCGATGTTTTGGATTCGAGCTCCATGGATCTAGGAGAAACTAATGAAGTTCAAGGAAGAAAAAGAAAAGCTAGGACAACCTATATTCTTGACGTCTTGACAACCTAAGTGTATCATTTAGTCCATCTAAATCCCTGAGAATAGATATTTACACTTATTGATGTCGGATTCACAATCTAGGAGTCTTGTATAATCAAGAACTAACTGTGTGCTTCAAGTGCTCATATTCATATATTAACCCTTTTTTATTCTTATACAATTTCATTGACCCTACCTTATAGAATGTTTGTTTATAATGTGCAAACCTTAAACGAGTTTCATGGCCATTTACATACTTACAAAAACAAATGAACATGATGTTTCATCAACTACTAACATTCTTTGAATTTAAAGAGATCGTACTTGTATATGTTAAAATACACCTCCAAGTCCATTAATCATTAGATCTCTATATATATAAGGCAATTAGGATTTTAGGGAGAGAAGAAATTGAAAGAAAGGAAGAAGGAGAAGAGCACACTGGCAATTAGGATTTTGGGGAGAGAAGAAATTGAAAGAAAGGAAGAAGGAGAAGAGCACACTGAAAATGTGGGTTTGGGGGAAATGTGGGGTTTGGGAGAAGAAACGTAGAGATGTGTGGAGGGAAAATGAGAAAGGGGGACGAAAATGGAGAAACGCTATTTTTTATATAACTTCAATTGCCTACTAATATGACTTATATCCCCTTTACATAAGAGGGTGGTACAAAATAAAATAAAACTAAAAATTAGTCCCTAATTTGACTCCTAAATTAACTCAACCAAATAATCAATTAGAAATCACATGCTATCTCTTTAATTAAATAAGACTCAAATTTCAATTGACCAAATTAGATGGCAAACCATGGTTAAACTCTAATTGGATAACATCAAAATTAGGATAAAACGTGAATTAATCAAAACCCTAATTTTGCCCTAATTCTAAATTTCATGCTACATCAACTTTCTACCTCTTCGAATAATCCATCCCTTGATGAATTGTGTGATCTACAAATTTTGTGTGCGAGCACTTGATTGTGATGCCTCGAAGCTCATGGCGAAGAAACATATGAGGAGCATACGGAGGGTTGCCAAGTTGTTGGTGAGGTCCTCTTAGAGTTGTCTTCAAGTTGGAAAGGAACGTTATTCAAGAACTTATGTGGAGCATATGGTGGTTTTCACGTTATTGCTGCAATTTTCATGGAGTCGTCATCTCTTGGAAGATGATCGTGGCAGCGGAAGAATTGGTGTAGCATCTTCAATGGATGGACAAAAATGTTTAGTGAGGCCATGGAGCATGAATGGCACAAAATTAAGATGCGAGGAGATGTGGGTAACGTGCCAGACCATAGGATCCTTATATAGGAAACATAACATTTCTAGTCCTAATAGGATAAGGTTGTTGTCCCCTTTATCTCTTTCAGCACTCCACTTGAAATATTTTTGCTCAGGGGAGCATCATAATTTGTCTACTCCTTTACTTGAAAATATTCTCGTTCTTGTGTCTTGCTAACTTTCTCCCTTGAGTAAAGTAGTTTTGGACTAGGGTATCTCCATAAAACTTCCAGGGAATCCAAGCCACCTATATTAGGCTCCTTCCTTCCATCATCTTTAGTAGCACCGAGCCTTAAAGGTAGGGCTCCAAAGTCGGCATAGGCAGAATTCTAGCTCTCAGTCATCGCTATGGCGGAGATGGATATGCTAGAGGATCTCACAGCAATGATAATAGACTTAAGCGCCAATCAATGGCGTCGGTGAGGCTCTTTTGCTTCCCAATGACAGTGGCAGAGGGCAGAGCAAGTGTTGGCGATCATGTAGAGAAGATGTGGTGGTGTTGGTGATGGTGAGAGTGTTGGCACATAGGGTAGGACTGACGGTGGAGATTTGAGGGGTGGTAAAGATGGTGGGATTAGAGTGGTGGGAGGTAGTAGCAGTACTAATGCGAGAGGGAAGGTTCTAGCAAAGGTGGTGGCAACAATGTTGGGGAAAGGGGCACAGGTTTTGACGTTGGGAGGTAACGCGTGGGTAGAGAAAGTGGTGGCTATTTTGGTAAGAATTGCAACAGCGAATGCAGTAGTGGTGGCAATGAAAGATGTTGCACAAGTGGAGCATCGTGCGTCAGCGGAGGGGGGATGACCGTAAGGTCGATGAAGAAGGTGAATCGACCTATAATAGTGGTTGCTTGGACAACAGATGAAGATGGATGTTCTTCCTTTCTTATTCCTTTAGATTTGTCTTGTATGAATTCTGTAATGGAAAGGCCTTCATGGACGGCATCTTCTTCCATGTTTTCTTCATTTTTGTTGTCATTGAATTTGTATTGTATGGATGTAAGCCATAACTTTTCTTGGAAAAATAAATCTTCAATGAACCAGAATTTGAGTAAAACATGTACCTTCAGACTTGTTTTGTAATACAACTTTACCCTTTGTTGTTTTGCGTATGAATACACACCGTAGTCAGAACAACATGCCTTATGTTTCAATTGCCAATTCTAGACAAATTTGTCAAATCATAGGGATGATTTGAAATGCATGCTCTGATATCAATTGATGCAAATAGGGTTTTGGGTGGAGAAGAAATTGAGAGAAGAGAGGTTATCATGGTTTTCAGGGAAGAAACGCAGAGATGTGTGGAGGGAGAATGAGAATGGGGAAGGATAATGGAGAAACTCCAATTTTCATATAACTTCAACTGTGTAATACATGCCCGATAGCCCTTTATTTAAGAAGGGTGGGATTATAAAATAAATTAAAATAGGAAACTAATCCTTAATTGGACTCCTAAGTTAACTCCACCAAATAACTCATTAAAGATCGCATGCAAACTCTTTATTTCAATTAAAATAAAAATTGCAATTGACTCAAATTGGACGGCAAACCCTAATTATACTCTAGTTGGATGATATTAAAATTATGATAAACCTTAAACTAATTAAAACTCTAATTTCGCCAGGATTCCCAATTATGTGTTGCATCAATATCGTATGACGAAAGCCTATACAAGCATGGGTTTACTTCCAGCATATTGGTATTTATTCTAATAAACTTGTATGTGAATTTGCTAAGCTCATAACTACAAGCACAATATATACTATTATATTGAGGCATATACTGATACATGTGAAACTAGTGAATTTGGTCTTTTTATTCCAATTCTTTTATACCAGTATATAGACTGACATACCACTATTTGTGAAATGTACTTGTATTATCGATAGTAGTTATATACCAATGCTTTCATCTTTCATTTTGTATCAATAGCATTTGTGCTCAGTAAGAACCTCCTAGTATGCTACATGTTATATATTGGTATACTAGCTCCAAAACTGTGAGCTTGTTTTCCAATGATCACTTCCTTAAGCACTCAATTTGAGGTCAGGTTCCTTCTTGTAGTTGGTGGATTTCGAGTTTCTTAAACCATTGTTTAGTACCACTGTAACTACATCACTATAATGAAGTTCTCTCCATGTTTAGGATACGAGAATGATCCAATTTAATAAATTGTAAGTGATATAATATGCATGCTGGAGTGTTTAACCCAAAAGTCTTATTTGTGTTTCGCTATTTTTATACTCAAGTAATCTCCATGCTATTGTTCTACGACTGCCTTCATCTCTTAAACATGAAAATGGGCATGATATGACCTTGCCATTCATGGTGTAGATGAGTATTAGAAGTCTGCTAGAAATTCATGTAGTCATGACTTGAATATATGATTGTCATTGTTTATTGCTCAATACTACAATATGTCCATGGTAAGACCCTTCAGTAAATGCAAAATAATGCAAGAATGATGTGATACAAATGCATGATCGGAAATGCAACATGATATACATAATTAGGGGTTAGACTAATGATGAAAGATCAAACCCGAGGGATAGGGACTACAACATGATAAGGATTATGGTATGGTTCGACAGGTGGGCTCAATACAAAAGTTGCACCAATATATGTGTTGTGATATCATTATATACATATACTTGAGTATAATGCAAAAGCTCGAGATAAGGCATGAGACTATGCGACCTATAACCCTAGTAGGCTCATCATCATGGGGAATAAATCTTGGGACTCGCTGTACATGACCCCTAACTAAAGAACTCAATTTTTTTTGGACAGAAATGAGATGGACCTCCTTTAGAGAGCCATCCAAAGAATAAATCTATAAATAATTATATACATAATTACAAACGTCAACTTTCACACTGAGCTCTAGCGTGCTCAAGTACATTCTCTGAATAAAACCTCTCCTCCTTTAGAAACACCAGTTCTTTCTAGCCAAAAGGTCCACACAAGCACACTAACTCTGGACCTCCCTTCAACTGAACCTGACCAATTTGAACAAATGGAAACCCGGACTCAAAACTATCCCAACGCACTCTTGGCTCTCTCCCACGTCTCCGTAGACGTTGGGCACATGAATAAAAGATGCTCAATATCCTCCATTGTCTCACCACATCTTGCGCAAACCTCTTCACATCTGGGAAAGATCCGAGCTCTTCTAACACCAGTCATAAGTCGTCCTCTCCTTATCAGCCACAAAAAGATCTTTATCCTCAGATAATTTCCACACCCAGATTCTAGCACAGTCTCAAGCGATGTCCTCATGCAATAATGTATCAGACCAGAAATAATCTTGTACACATTTTTTACCGAGAAAACCCCATCACTCCATCACCAAGCATCTCTTCCCTTTGAAGGCTCCTCTATTCTTGCTAACATGCCAAATAGGGAGATGAACTCTTCTAGCCTTTGATATAGTAACTTTGTAACGAACGTAGGCCACCAAGAACCCTCTGACCACATATCTTTTATGCTTGCCTCCTTCCTCATAGCCAATGCGAGAAGCCTAGGATACAAATCACAAACGATCCTTTCTTCGTCCAATCGTCCTGCCAGAATCTGAACCCCTCCCATTTCCTAGTATTGGTCACATCGAGGATGTAATATCCGACAACACAATGCAAATACCCCTCCATAATGTAAACGGAGAGGACACAACTCCCACATTAGCGTACAAACTAGGAGAAATCGAGTAAATGGATTTCAACAAATGCGAAGGCAGATCTGTTCCATCACCCCAAATCTTTATCACTCACTTTGACAACAAAGCCTTGTTCATGTCCTCAATGCCCAACACGCCCACCCACCCTCCTTAATTGGCCTTGTCACCGTCACCCAATCCATCAATGCCATGCCCTTCCCCTCTGTAGTAGAAACCTAGAATAAACGCATCATCAACCCTTCCAAACATCAACGAATTCCAACTGGAATCATGGGATCTCCGACAAGACAGACTTCACCATCACCAGCCTCCCTGCTCTTGACAAACACGCTACCTTTCACCCAGCCAGTTTCCTTTCCAACTTCTCAACCACAAGCAGTCAATCCCCGAGCCATAATCTCCCACGCACCAAAGGCAGACCAAGATAGTTAAGAGGCAAGCTTCGCCGTGCAGTTCCCAGTATAACCTCACAAGTCATTATCTCCTCCGATTACTAGCTAAACAGGACAAAAGCAGATTTTGCCCCATCTACCCTCAAACCGATAGCTGCCCAAAAGATGTCCTTCACAGCTTTAATTGCCTTGCACTCTTCCACCCCTCCCTCGATGAAAAAGATCATATCATCAGCATACTAAAGAATCAGGATCGTGAAATCCTCCCTTGAATAACCCCGAAATAAAGAACTAAATACTAAATCATCGAAGTTATAAATTAATCTAGAGATAGAAATAAAATGGTTGGATCTTAGAAAACTACATTTTAAATAGATAGATTAAACATCTAGTTTCTTTACATTTTTAAAAAAAAGGGGTGCGAGCTCGAGGTGAGTCATACCCTAATTGAAGTTAAAAATATAAATGTTTAGTGTTTACATAGACTAGACCTCACACAATCCCTTAAGTGGACAATCATGCTATCCACATTACAACGCTCATAATGGAACACAACCCTATTCTTGGAAAGCTAAATCACCCATAACAAAAGAAAATGCCGCAAACAACCATCACGCATATAAGTGCAGGCCTCGAGCATAGAAGCCCAGAAATCTCCCTTCTTCGAAAGCCGCACCCAAAATTTATCCAAATGGGCCCATAAGTCCATGGAGAGCGGGTAAGAAAGAAAGAGGTGATCCTCGTCCTCTAAAGATGATGTATGTGGGTCAAGAGAATCACCTGAAAAATTTCACCTAGCTCTAACCGCCTCGGTGGTCAATCTTCCATTTTTTGTGTTCCATAAGAAGATTTTCACCTGAGGTGGAATGGAAGAACACCAAATGAGTCAAAACAAGTTTGCCTCGAAACTCGCGACTGGCATATCATTGAGAGTAAGAAAGCGATATGCCTTCTTAATGGAAAAATTCACATCAACCAACCTCCAACTATCTCTATTATCTGAGAGAGTACCCACATCGCTGATGAACGTCAAATTTGGTTCTTTTATAGTCAGGGGATGTCGTAGCATAGGAGACAAATTTGGTTCAACAAAAACCACAATCTTTGAATGTTGTGGAATATTTATACTTGGCAAATCTACTAAGGTCGAACGCAAGGACACGAGCTCCTTTAATATATTTATCAAATTTTCGTCTATTAAATTTATGTGTCAATATTTTCTCATTTATAGGTCTTCACGCAGATGCACACAATAAAATGCAGATCAAATGACGCATATATTTTTATTTTATTTTTCAATGCGGTTAAAAGAGGATGCATGTCAGAATAGATGAATGAATGCAAGAGATAAACATGCAAAAAGATGAATTACAAACATGCCCGAGAGGAAATGAGCACAAATGATGATTCAGATTCAGAGTCAAATGGAACATAAAAATTACAAGCAAGCATTTATTTAATGGCAAGGCATTTGAGCAAGAGACACTATATATCATTAAAAATGCATCACATTTAAATTAGTGTCAGATGAGAAAATTAAACAAGACATTAGATAGAGAATTAAATTAGCAACAAAATGACATTGAAATCATGTAATTTGGACCTATGATGCTCAAGTTATGAAAGAAACAGTGTAGGGGCATAAATGCAATAAAAATACGAGGAATAAAAGGATAAATAATCACAAATAGGTCCCTGAAGGGACCTATTTGCAATTTTGTAAAACCATCTGGGGTCCTTAGCAATTTCTCCATTGCATGCAGGGACCTGGATGTAAATATCAAAATTCGGTTGGATATTTATGCAAAATTCCCAGGCGTGCACATGGGGCACGCGTTCGGGGATCTCGTTGTAAATCCGGAAACCACCGGGGACTCTTTTGCAATTTTCCCAGACCCCCGCGTACAAGGTACGCGAAGGCCAGGCTCGGTCGAGGCGCAGCTTCGGGTCTTGGCATGGGCCACCCGAGCCTGTAGGTTCAGCGTGGAGGCTTGGGTGGTCGACATGACCTCATCTGGACCGTCTGATCCAGATGATCGGACGGTAGATGCTTATTCAAGCTCCACCGCAAGTCACCGGAGGAGGCTGCGCTTCAGTGACCTCCATGGAGCTCCAAAGAACATGACTAACTCAAAAAGTGTGACATCTGCACTAACATGATACCTCCGACGTAACGGATCATAGCAACGACAACCCTTTTTGAGTCCTGGAATACCTGAAAAAATGCATTTGACAGCCCTCGGAGAGAGCCTGTCAATCCCTGGAGACAACTGATGGACTAACGCAATGGACCCAAAAACATGAGGGTTAAGAGAGAACAACTCTCTGTCAGGGAAAACAAGGGAGAAAGGTATCTTCTCCCCCAGCATCAATGAGGGCATACGGTTAATAAGGTAACATGCTATGAGAACCGCATCGCCCTAGAATGAGTGTGGTGCACAACTCTGGACAAGGAGCGTACGAGTGACATCAAGAAGGTGACGGTGCTTTCTTTCTGCGATGTTGTTCTATTGGGACGTGTAAGCACAAGATGTTTGATAAAGGATGCCGTGAGATGAAAAGAATTGAGATAGTATATGGGTACAGAATTCAAGAGCATTATCAATTCGCACAATTTTGACAGAGGTAGAAAAAGCATTATGCACTTCTTTAATAAAACTCATAATAGTATTGCCCGCTTCTGATTTATTCTTCAACAAGAAAACCCAAGACAGACGAACGAAATCATTCACAGCAACTAAATAGAACAAGTCCCTGATAATCGGGAACACGACTTGGACCCCAAATGTCTACATGGAAAAACTCAAAAGGAGAGCTACTGCTCCGACTTTGACGACTAGGGAAGACGGATCGATGATGCTTCCCTAACTAACATGCTTCACAATGTAACGAAGAACGAGGTGAGATCTGAGGAAGGATTTGACGTAGTTTCTGAAATGGAAGATGACCAAAGCGCAGATGCCATAGATAAGGAGAAACAGGCCTGGTAGAATGAGAGGATGCTCCAACATAAGGTGTTTGGACCAGTCGATACAGCACGCCTTGCTCATGGCCACACACAATCACTCTGCCCGTAAAAATGTCCTGAAACACAAGAGATGATGGGACATATATTGCTCGACAATGTTAATCTTTAGTAATCTGACTAATTGAGAATAAATTCATTGAGAAATTAGGGCCATGCAACACATTCTGTAACTGCATAGATGGCGTCAAGGTAATCTCCCCCTCTCCTGTGATAGGAGAATGAGTCCTATCTGCTATGACCATTGTCTTTCCTGGAGAAACATGCTTGTAGGATATGAGTTGATGTCTGTCTCCACACTTGAATCTATAATCCATTCTGAGATACCTGAATCCTGATGAGAAGTAGAGGTATGAGCACTACTTGAGGAACTAGCTCCTGTAGTAGCAGCAACGTCTGAGCTGCTCTCTGAAACAGTTGAAGGAGTACTGGCTAGGGGCATGATATCTCGCAGTCGAGACACAAGTTCATCATATCGCTGATCTGATGCGGGTGGAGCGCCATGATGTTGAATCTGTTCTGCTACGCGGGCAGATGCTGGGAAACCATGCTTAGAGTAGCGTGTATCTTCGGTATGACCAATCCGATGACAGTAGGTACACGATGGTCCACGACCACCTCTACCACGTAGTCCTCGTCCACAGAAATGAGATGGGTTACCTCTTCCACGAGAGGTTGCCATAGAAGAAGAATTTGACACTGAGCAAGGCTTGAGATATTGATCCGGCTCAATTTCCAAAAGGCCTCCTCCTTGGGAGGAATGGTAGCATCTGCCAGAATCTGAGAAGAAGAAGCCTCATACTGTGAGTTTAGAGAGGCTAGAAAGACTCCCACCATCGTGGCATTCCGGTATGTCTTCAACTGCTCTGGAGTAGCTGTGAGGGGCGTGAAGCTGTGAAGCTTCTCAAACATTCCCCGCAATGCAGTGTGGTGAGGATGCAGGGGTCGACCAGTGAAGATGTCATGCTGAAGCTGTAGAATTTTTGTCTCATTCTTGTCCTGTGAATACGTGGCAGCAAGAATGTCCCACATGACTTTGGCAGTGGGCTGATGCAAGACATCATTTGCAATGTCTAGAATCAAGGTACCAAACAATCAGACCTGAGCATATGCATCATCAGCCTCCCATGAGGCATACAACCCTGTCTTCTCCTTTGGCTCGTCCTCGGTAAGAATATGTTTCTTACCCATCGACTTCATTAGGCTTATGAATTGCATGGCCCATAATTCGTAGTTCGACCCATCCATCATCACAATAGGCGCAGGACCTCTGAAGGTGCTTGTGATGGGGATCTCTACCTTGCTTTCTGACATGATGACTGGAGACGACTAGGGTTGTAGACTAGATAAACTTTGGTCTACACTGACATGAAGAGGTTTGGTTGCATGTGTAGACTTACACAACCAAACACATCAACATGGAGATGCGGTATTGGTAGCCAAAGGATGACAGAGCTGCGGGAGGAAGCCCCTCGAGGAAGGTAACGGCAGCAGGAGCATGGGCCAAGGTGGCGGCAGGGCCCGAGGCAGCGGGGCCCAAGACCGAGAGGCTCGAGGCGGCGGGACCCGAGGGGCTGCAAGGCGGAGGCGGCATGGCCGCAAGGCAGGGCAACGAGGCCCGAGGCGGAGGCGATGGGACCGCAGGGCCCTGTGTGGCGAGTCGGAGAGTTGCAAGGCAGCACGACAGGGCCTTGGGTAGCGGCGGCGGGAGGCTTGAAGGGGGGATTAGGGTTAGGGTTTGGTACAGGAGCTCCAGTCTAGGACAGCCACTCTGATACCATGTTGGGAAAATAGAGAACGATAATCATTCCTTGAGCCCTATGCTCTCTTATAGAGGGAGAGACTTATGGGCAAATTACATAAAGTAGACAAAGAGAAAAGAAAATAAATAAAAGATACATAAACATAAAATATATCTCTACAGTTTTTATTCAAAATCATAATATTAAATAACCATTTAATTTAAATTTTAAAAAATATAAACCACATAAAACCACATAGCCCCGGCATACCACATAGTTGTTATTGCGGTGACCTACCTGAATGAATCTGCATACCATATTTCTTAAACTTATCACATGGTGCAACAAAGGAACCATACGAGGGATAACCAAGCAAATGCCTCACTCAAAGTCAGACAGTGGACAGTAGTCCGACCTCTATAGATGAATGAAAAATCTAATAAATAAACCGTAAGTATTTATGTGTTCATTCTAAAAAAATAGGCCAATCCCCATTATGTATCGCTACTTATCGAGTATAGAATAGATCTTCTCTATGTGTTCCTACGAACAAAATTGTTCCGTTATTTCGAATGGAACAAAATCAATAGCATAGACGAGGTCAAAGTACCTAAACCTTTTTTGTATATTGTTTATGAGCAACAGTTAATATTGATTTCATTCCATTTCAAAAAATAGATGCAGATCTATTCTATACCCGATAAGTAGCAATACGCAGCGAGGATTGGCCTATTTTTTTAGAAACGAACATATAAAATCCCTCAATCAAGTAATGCACCCATAGATATCTCTTAAAAGTCTACATAAAAGATTCTTACCCCGACCTTCCTTATTGAAACAAAGCCTGATCCACCAGCATCACATTTTTTTGTCTTGGCCAAAACTAGTCCAAAAAACTATCTCATCAGGGCATTCAATCTTAAGCTTACCCTATAAATTACTTATGAACGGGCAAGTAGAAGATCAAAATAGCCTTGACGGCATACTTTAGGAGCATTAGCCTCTTTCTATGCAATAGTAACCTCATCTTCCACCCTACTAGCTTATACTCCATAAGTTTGCAATTAATAAACGGTAAACCTAACTACCTAAGTAGTGTAGGGGAAACCCCATCGAGAAGGTCCGAAAACACAATACCACTACACAATCGCCTCCTTTAAAAGGCCAAAAGGAACAAATGTAGACTTATCGCAATTTATCTACAACTCAGCACCTGTCAAAAATCTCAACCAAAGAATATAGTTGCATTGCATCATGCATTTAGCCTCCCACAAAGAACATCAATTAAGTACACACTAAATAACCATTATAGAAACGTCTTGAGTAGAGAAACTCTTTAAAACAATTGTTGGAGGACGCAATAGAGGGGTAATTGGATTTACCCCCACATTCATGTTTAGTCTCGCATCTACTATTTGTGGAACTTTGATCTGTCTGTGGGGCTATATAAGGATCCCCACACCCCATGTACTCATTGAGAATCTTTTTTTTGAATAAAAGGAAGGGGGAGTCCTCCCAAGGCGGGAGTTACCACACCAAGATATTCATTAATATCAAAAGGTTACATCAGTTGGATATCCAGAAATTGTACAAAGCATTACAATGTGCGAGCACATTATCACAGTAAAACCGCTGCCCCTTGAATATGCTATCATTCCTGCCAAGCCAAATAGCCCAAAAAGCGGCGAAAGGCCTCGAGACATCATCGGAGGACCCAAATCCCACCGATCGAATAGATCTCCGAAATTGTTCCAAGCCGGATGCCTGGACCCAAGTCAGCCCCAACGATTCCCAGACCTCTGCCGAAGACCTGCATCCGAAGAAAATGTGCTCCGCATCCTCCACACAATCCTCGCATCTATCACAGTTCAGATCTGTCACACCCAGCAATCTCCCCCTCCTTACTTTGTCGCACAGATGGTCTCTCCTTAGACACCAAAGAAACACCTTAATCCGAGTAGGAATCTTGGCCGCCCAAATCACGTTTATGTCCGCACAGAGGTCTTCATCACGCCCCATTCCTCCACCACGTAGCTTCCGATAGGCACTCTTTACCGAGAACTTTCCATCCGCCCACCCAAAATGATCCGGCTCATCAATCATTTCCCCAGGAGAGGGAACCTCAGACAGCAGTCGCAAGAACTCAACCATCCGCTGATCCGACAACCCGAAAGAAACCTCAGAGCCCACGACCCAGAGTCGGCCACCTCCGCCAACCGCGCCCCCCTGTTCGCTGCTAATGCCATCAGCCTAGGCAAATGGTGGGCCAGCACCCCCTCCCCCGTCCAGTCATCCTGCCAAAACCGGAATAGCTGACCATTCCCTAACCTTGGCCAAAGGAAAGGCCTGAGCCCTGGAAGCACGGCACGGATCCCCATCCACAACGGAGACTCACCACGCTTCCTTGCAGCCACCAAATCCCCTGTGATACCATAAATCCTCCTCAAAAGCTTGGAAACCAACGAGTCAGAGGATCCCCAAATCTGCACCACCCATTTGGCAATCAAAGCTTTGTTCATCATTTCCACATCCCGGACACCAAGCCCCCCCTCCGCAACAGGTACAGCAAGATCCCTCCAAGCAACCAGGTGTAAGCCCCTCGCCGCCTGCCTCCCATCCGACCAGAAGAAGAATCTCATCATAGCATCCACCTTCCTTCTAACCCCAACAGGCATCAATCGCGTCGAGTAGAAAAAAAAACGGAATGGTTGAAAGAACGTGCTTCAGCAGGGTAAGCTTCCCACCCTTGGACAGAGTGGTAGCCTTCCAGCCGCTCCTCCATTCTCCGAAGGACACAATCCCAGTCGGACCTCCTTAGCCTACCTTCAACCAGAGGCAGGCCCAGATAGGAGATCGGTAACCGCCCCAAAGGGCACCCCGACCAATCCCCGAGCCTGCTGCCTTCCTCATCGTCCATCCACAGTGGAACCAGAACAGACTTCTGCCTGTTAATCTGCAAACCCGACAGGCACCCAAACATATCCACCAAAATAGTTGCATTGTTGTTCTGCTCCTCCGTCCCCCCCAGAAAGATCAACGTGTCGTCCGCATGCTGTAACACATGTACGGAGATGTCCCCCAACCAGAAGCCCTCACACCACATCTCCCCTACCGCTCGCTGAAACAAAACCGCAAGACAGTCCGCCACCAACACAAAAAGCAGAGGGGCCAAAGGGCAGCCCTGACGCACTCCCCTCTGCGGCTGAAAACACCCTCCCTCTGGCATGTCGTTGACCAAGACCGAGCACGAGCTAGTAGTGACGCATCTCTTGATCCAAAAAATCCACTCTTCCGGAAACCCCCTCCTCTGCAGCGAGACCCACAGGAACTTCCAACTGACACAATCGTAGGCCTTGGCATAGTCAATCTTCCAAACGGCCCCTTTCTTTCTGGACCTCTTCCACTCAAGACAAATTTCCGAAGCAGTGACGATCCCATCTACCATACATCGCCCCGGAATGAAGGCAGATTGTGCAGGTAAGACCACAGAGCTCAACACAGCCTTAAGCATGCTCGCAAGCACCTTGGCAACAATGAGATAGATGCCATTAGAAATAGAGATAGGCCTGAAATCCCCCACCCCCACGGGTGTCTCTTTCTTCCGAAGCAGAAAAATCAAGGCCTTGTTAACTCTCTCAAAACCCATGATGCCACTCTGATGAATCCCAGATTCATCACTCTAAGTCTCATTAATTAAGCTCCATTCCCTCAAAATCAACAGCATTTCTGCATTTATTCTACATAATTAGCACTCATGCATGTTGTCATAAGAATGTCATTTTATCCATCATTTTTGCACAAAATAAGAAGCCAAAAATCCAAGCCACAGTTGACCTGTAAATAGCCTAATTTCCCGGATTTTTAACTCTTTCATGCTAACTCCGAATGACACAAAACCACCTCCACTATGTACATATCACTAACAAGAATAAATGAAAAATACAAAAAAATCACTAACCTTGTTAAGTGGACCAAAAACTCAAACTCTAGTTTCAGGATTTTCGGACTAAAAGCCTCATATCTTCCCCATCCAGTGTCCAATTTGATCCTACTCACTTTTGAACTAATGCACATTCAATTACCTTCAAAACAAGACCAAGTTCAAGTGAATCGGAGCTCGTATGTGAAAGTTGGGTTTTGGGCCTCTTTTGTACATTGTGTATTTTAGCGGTTTTTGACCCGTATTTTATGTACATATTTCTTTATCAATAAAAATAAAAAATAAGATTAAGATGTCTTTATTTATCTTTGATTCTTCTATATTTTTTTCGGATTTTTACCTGGTTTAAAAATGATAAAAAAAATAGAAAAATCAAAAATCAAGGTATTCTATGTACATGGGATACCCCAAAAAAATCACTTTGTGCATTTGATCGATTTTGGTTTTGATGTCTTCATGAAAGTTGTAGATCTCATCGAGACGAGCATTTTTCGTGAAGAACTTTTTCGATCCGAGGTCGTTTACTATTTCTTTTTTATTTTACAAAATCTTTATTCTTGGATTTTTCTGGTGCTGACACGTGGCGGCCCCTGGGGCAGCCACGTGTCAGCGGTTTTTTGCCCTTTTTAATATCGTTTTTATTCAAAAATTAAAAAAATTAAAGCCCACGCACGTGCGTCGCACGTGCCCCCAGGCACGTGCTCCGCACGTGCGGCACGCCCCCTCTCTAATCAGCAGCCACGTGTCGCTACAGGAGCCGTTCGATCTCGCTTGATCAAATGGCGCATGTGCGTCTTCTCCAAACCCCTCTCCAGCAATCCTCGCGCGCCGCCCCTGCCCCGAAACCTCCGCCGCCGCCCTTCCGCAACTGTCGCCGCTTCTCTCGCATCGCAGTTGACCTGCCAACCACCTCCGCGAGTCTCGCCAACCATCTCCAGTCTCTCCTTCTCATCCTATTTAAGAGCATCGACCGACCCCTTCACCCTTCATCCGCCGATAGCCCTATTTCCAAGATTTCTCCAGTGGTGACAGCCCGGAGGATCCTCTTAACCGGCGAGATCCGAGGACCTTCTTCCTCGTTGCAGATGCGGCCAACTCCGCCTCCTGTTGAAGCTCCGGCCTCCGTACCGTCGAGCCTAAGACAACCACATCGACAACACCGCCTCCACCTCTGTCTACTCCGCATGTGACCTTCACTGACGTTCATCTCCACCGTCATCGACAAATCTGCAACTCCGCCACGCCGCCGCTACTCCGACGGTCCTCGGCCGTGTGTTGGCCACAACCACGACTTCAATCTCCGCTCGAAGCCCCTCCAGGAGCTACTTCCACCGACTTCGCCTCCAAACGCCGCCACTGACTCCGCAGCGACGATCTCAACAACTCCGACTCCATCGTGCGCCACCGCTCCACCGCCTTCAACTCCGACCTTCACCAGCTTCGTGCCACCACCTCCAGCAGCATTAACCACCGTCCACGCCACCGCTGCCAACGCTCCTCCGTCAGACCCGATCGTAGACGACCACCGCTGACCGGGCATGAGGTCCGAGGCCCCAGCACGTGCGAAGCACGTGCGTGGGGAACGGCTCCAGTTCTCATCCGCACGGGTCACGTGCCCAGCACGTGACCGCGTGGGAAAATTGCGCACAGGCCCTCGGAGATCTGCCAAATCGCACGCTAGCCCCCATCCACGAGGTCACGTGCATAGCACGTGACTTGCTGAAAATTTTGCACAAATACCCCCCAGGCTTTTGGTATTTACATCTCAACCCCCCACTGCAGTTATTTCTTTATTTATTTTATATTATTTTTTCCAATTATACCCCTGTGTTCCCCCATATTTGTGAACCTCTTCTCTACATTATTTTATTATTCAGAAAATAACATGATGTTCATCTTTAATTCTCTACGTCTTGACATATCATGGATATTTTTGTGATTGGCAGTTAATTAGTAATTGATTATTTTATGAAAAATTGGAAACTTTGCTCATTTCATGCTCTTAAATTTGTCATTAATTAACCGTTGCTCTAAAAGTTCCCGAAAAATCAAACATCATAGAGTTAATTGTACTTAACATTGTGCCCAAAAAGATTTGCCTTTACATGCATAATTTGCCCTGTAAAAATCATTTTGCATATTTCAGTGTTTAATTTTTAATAGGCATTAGATCTCACATTTTCGAGGTTTGGGATTCCTTAAAAATAAGTAGGTTTAATATTTATTATAATTATATATTGAAATTCATTTTGTTTGCATTTAAAAATTAATATAAAATTCATATTACAACCGAAAATTCCAAAAAAAATACAGTACATTCATTTCATCATAATTTACATTATGGCCAAGTTTCGTATTTTTCGGACATCGTTTGATTGAATTTCACATTTGAGTCCCTAAAATAGGCCAAAATTGCATCCTGCATCCCTTATTTGCATTAAAAATTCCAAAAACAGACCGCCTCGAAAACCGTGCAGGATTCGTGATAGACATAAATCTAGATTGTTCCTTTGCCTCCTTATAATCGACCTTGGGACTTGCCCAAGTAAAATAAACAAAAACCACTCGATAAAAAATTAAATAATATTTGTGGTTATTTCTTGACCGATTCCGATCGCCACCTACAACGAACGACACATTAATCTTTAAGCACGAACAAAGATAAAAATAACTTCTTAACAAGCGCGTATTCGGACCCGTCAGATGACGTCGTTGTCGGGGAGGTAAACGGCTTAGTTTTTTTGTCTTAAAAATTTATGTTCGGTTTTCCGCATTCGGGTAGTCTGACCCCCGAATTTTTCACTGTAAATTCCATTTTATTTCTTGCATTTATTTTCAGCATTTATTTCTTTTATTTTATTTTTGATTATTTTTTGAGTCACTCTCTTACATTTTCTCTCTTATTTTTCTTGTGAGGTACCTGTCGTACGTGGAGTGGTTTTTGAAGAAACCGACGCATCTTCACCGATATCTGAAAAGCCGCAATTAAATTAAGATCGAGTCGAGTCATGAGAGAACGTAGAGTCTAGGTTTTTAATTTCTGCAAATTTCAATTTCTGCTCATTTATAGCGGTGTCCGTTTGGACTCTCGCGTGTGTAAAAAGACTCTGAACTTTTCTGTGGTGTGTCGTGGCATGTTTCACTCTCCGGTGAGGGTGGGGCCCGACTTGAGTGGCTATTAGGATAGACCTGAACATACGGCTCTAAGAGAAATTTTAATTTTTGATTGTGCTCGTAGGATCTTAAGCCACACTGCACTTTAACTGAGACGCACATAGATCGTTCAACTTAGTCAAATTTAACTCAATTCTTCCCCATTAATAGAACTTTCTGCTTAGGTGCGGTTTTCATCGGATTGCATTCATTTAGAATAATTTTTCAATTCTCTCTAGCATCCCACATGGAGATTGCGAGGATTCAGTGTAAGTCTTCTAACTGAGCATTTATCATAGTTTTCCGCGTGCATCGGCTTTTCCCGAATTTCTCCCTCTTGTTTTATCACATAATTCTAAAGGAAATTGGGACTGGACGGTAGACGTGTATTTATGCTCATTTAAATTCTTCAGTGATCACCTAATAAAAATTGGAACTGCTAAATATAGCCGATTTCAAATTAACCCATAAAATCAAGAATTTCTGCGAGAGAGCAACCCCGACCTTGGATGATTTTATTTTTCTGAGTGAGCGAGAGATGACACTTAAGGCTAGAACCCAAATCCGAAATTACCTAACAGCTCGCTAAATTTTTGCCAAGATTGAATTATCATCAACTAAAATTGAAAAAATAATAATCAAACTCTTACGGCTTCATTGTGTGTTGGTGAACATGGGGTTTGAATTGTGTTTGCATTGGTGTGCGTGAACCGATATCGAAGATCAACAGCCGCACATTTGATAAAATTTCTCTTGACTATCTCGTGCAATCATCTCTCTTCTTTTCTTGATAATGGAACTCTTGTCCAAAAACTCTTGCAGACCCAACCCCCCATTCCTTTCAAAAATGACCGAACATCTATCTGAAGACCCATCAGAGCTATACTATAAAAATGAATTTGTTTCGGTTAGGCCCAAATAAACCAAATCCTCTTCTTTCATTAATCCTCCAACATTTGCGAGAGACTTTCACCCGCAGATAAATTTGGCCTCCTCATTGAAGTCTTACTCAAATCATCCAACCATACATAACCACCTACCATCTTGGATTGAACCGCCTTATTCTCAGTTTTTCGTCAATGAAACATTTCAAAATCAAAATCCCTTTGAGACTCATGACTGGCAGAGAAACCAAACCCAGATGGAAAGACATGCACTGAATGATCATCGCCATTGGATTGACCATGATAGACCCCTCGTCAGACATGATACTCATACAGAGGACTGGACTGACCTCCTAGAAACACACAAACCATGTATGTTGACTCAACAATATTAAGGTCTGATCAATCATGATCCAAGGATTGAACTCTACTCAGACCAACTACACATGTCTGAACCATATGAGCAGCCTCCTTCCATAATTTTTGAGGAGAAATTTTCAGAAAATAATGATCATATGTCAGATATTCCAAGAAACTCTCCTCTCAGCACAAACGGGAAAATGGAAGATGAAATTATCGAACACACACCGACTACTCCCATGATTAATCATGAAAAGAATTTTGAGGATGATATTTCGAGGATAAATGAGATATTCAATTCAATAAAGGATAGATTTCAAAAATTTACCGACCGATTAATTTCACTCTATGGGAGCTCAGACATAAAAATGAATGAGGAAACGATTGGATCTCATTTTGACAATTCTGAGGATATTCAGAAACCTAGGAACGATTCTAACATCGACACCTCTACATACTACTTTCCTAGGAATGACTATGCCTATGACTCCTATTTCGAACATCACAGCCCCTGCTCATCTGAAGAACACACCACATCACCACACCACACAAAAAATACTAAAAAAATCAGAATATTCGAAAATCACAAAAAATTTGAAAATCTCGAAAAATACATAAAAATTGAAACTGAAAAAGACCTGAAGAATTTGGATCCTGCTTTACGAGAAGCACTAGGAAAGAAATTGATTTTTGAACTTCCCTTTCTACAGGCCATTGAACACTACTCCGACCTTAAAAGATTTTCAATCGAAAAATTAACTATGAAAAAGTCAGGCAGGATTAGATCAAAACCGCGAGACATATCTTGTCAATGGCCTCCTCCTTGGTGTTGAGGAGAAAAATCAAGAGCCGCATAGTGAAGCGGTTGCTCAGATTTGACTGTGAAACCAAAGACACAACTTTCACCCATGACGGATTGATGACGATTCACCAATCAATATCCTCCTGACCTCTGTATTCCATGAACTCAAACTCGGACCGATTCGGAAGATACGAGAGATTGTTCAATTGGCTGACCGATCAATAAAACGGTCGAGAGGAAACATTTATGTCATCATGAAATTCCAAGGTGCTTCGCTCAAAGTAGAATTCACGATCATTGATATTGAGCATCAAGGAGAATTCACCCAGTCTCCAATCATTCTCGGAAAGCCATTCTTGGCATTGGCCAAGGCAATTATTGATTGTGAGACTCGGGAAATCAATTTCACAGCATTGAAAGCATTTAGATCTGACCATGTCTTTGAGGAACCACGATTTTCTGAGACAACCCACGAAGTCCCCGACAGCCGCAACCATGAAGCGGTAGAAGAGCCATACCCCGCAGCTACACCTGAGATAGCGGTTGTTGATGAGACTATTGGTTTAGAGACTCTCCCCAGTATTTCAATTTCCGCAGATCTCAAAATAAACAAATCCTTCTACAACGATCCTGAGACATATGCATGGTCGCATCCTGGAGCAACATTCTCTGAATACTTGGACCAAATCATCCCAAATCGAGAGTGCACCAACGTTCAGAAGACCAAGACTAAACAAACAAAACGCAAACCGGCCAAGGAGAAGAACTCTAATGGCTATTCATCTGTATACTCAAGTGAACCGACACCTTCACAAAGAAAGAAAAAGAGAGTTACCTTTGACCTTTCGGAAGAGGAATCAGTTGACGATCCCTCATCAGGTCCGGAAAAGGTAGTCTACATGAGTGAAGTCTGTTCGGCATCTCTAAAGCCATATCTTCGCAAGAATCCAAAATTCAATTCTCGTTGGACAACTCCCGTTCCTAACTACTACTCATCCAAAGCTGATGCTCCTGCCCTCTTCAAGTACACTGGAATTATTTCGTATGAGCTGACTAAGACTGGTGCTTCTGAGTATTAATCCGAGGACAAACCGATTACCCCAAGAAGGAACGAATCCTGAGGAAACAACTGAACAAACAAAAAGACATGAATACTTGGAGTATGTCTACTTGCAAATACTATTCTTCTGAGGATAACTCTGATAATGGATATCTTTCATCTTACTCAAATGTTTCATCTACTATCCATCATGATTTTTCTGAGGATGACACTGATCATAGTTGGGAATCATATGCTTCATCTCCATCTCGTCATTACGATCTCCCACCGCAGGCTCACAAAAAGATCAGCCGAAAATCATCTTGATCATCGGCTACCCACCCTCCCTCCCGACCACATCGGTCTCCTTGTATAGCTTCTTCCTCTACTTAGGCCAAGGCCTAAGTATAGCGGGGACCGATGCCATCTGTACATACCATCCTTCTCCTTCTCCCGATCACTTCACTTCTACCCTTCTTCCACACTTAGGCTGACCAGAACCTAAGTATAGGGGGAACCGACATCCACCTATTTATACTCTCCTCATTCACATATCCCTACCGCTTCATTTTTTCTTCATTTTTTTCACTCTCTTACGCTTAGCCCGAGCTATGTCTTCTTTACGCTTCTTGTGCTTGAGGACACAACACTCGCTAAATATAAGGGGTCTATATATATACTTTGTATATATTTTACCCATATCTCGTACTTTCGCGTAAGTCTATATGTATTTACGGGTGGGTAACTAACTTGAAAAAAAAAAGAAGAAGAGTTTTTCTACTAACACTAACCTTGCCCAAAATTTTTGAAAAAAAAATGGCTTCTTATTCATTTTTGCATAAAAAAATTGTGTCAGCATTTCACACACCTGCACTTCATCCAACATTAAATGCATTTGCATCTGTGAAAAGTCATTGGGTTCTGAACCGAGTTGTGAGCAGAAACCGAGAATGGTCTGGACTTGACCTTAATCCACCTAATTTTTAGAGGAACTTCACCGAGAAATAGGATTTTAAGAGCTTCGGGTCTTTTGACTTAATTCTTTAAGTTCCACATGACAATGTACAGCGTTTGACTCTTAGTGTCTAACCCGGTCTCTTCATTCTGGGTACAACTCTGGAATAGGGAATTAATTTGCACTCTCGCACTATGCACTTAGCTCAACTCAGACGGGATGTTGGAAGACTGTGTGAGTCTCTTTTCTGGTAGTGTGGAAATCTAAAGACCGGAGTACGGGTTGAAATAAAGCTTCGGAAAAGGGATGGACGGCTGGGCACAATTTTTTCTAAGACCTCAAAAAATGTACGGAACAAAAAGATTCTATATCCGTAGGGGCACAACAAGATCCAAGCAGAACCACCAAAAATTCCATATACAAAGAAGCAACTACCAAATAAAATCCGACCAAAAAGGTCCAAGCTTCAAGAAAACCTACAGATCTTGGTGGAGACTCGGCTACACTGGCCATCTTCACAAGGAGAGGTGACTACACTGGCCACCCTCCGGTTCTTTTCCCCTTCTTCTATCTTCTCCCTCAATTCGATTGTGAACACAGCGCGACAGACCTTAGAAGGAAATACCCGACTCCCCGAGGACGAGTTACTGGAGAGGAGAGGAGCATGGTAGTCCGGCATTCTGGATGGGAAGAGCTAAAACCCTTCACACACATGAGTAGGTTATTCAATGTTCATAGGGTATATTTTGGGAAGAGGATTGATCTAAGATGACTTCTGAGCCGAAACTGTGTCAATAATGTGTAGAACTTGAGGGTTGTTGATTTTAAAATTCTATGTCTCACAGAAGTTCCGTCACACTATTAATCCAAAGGTCGAGTTTAGTTTCATTTTCACCTTCAGCTCATGATCTTGGTATGGAACCCAATCTCATTTCACCTCATGGCATTTTTTGATGCTCGGGGACGAGTATGGTTTAAGTATAGGGGGATGATGAATCCCAGATTCATCACTCTAAGTCTCATTGATTAAGCTCCATTCCCTCAAAATCAACAGCATTTCTGCATTTATTCTACATAATTAGCATTCATGCATGTTTTTCATAAGAATGTCATTTTATCCATCATTTTTGCACAAAATAAGAAGCCAAAAATCCAAGCCACAGTTGACCTGTAAATAGCCTAATTTCCCGGATTTTTAACTCTTTCATGCTAACTCCGAATGACACAAAACCACCTCCACTGCGTACATATCACTAACAAGAATAAATGAAAAATACAAAAAAATCACTAACCTTGTTAAGTGGACCAAACACCCAAACCCTAGTTTCAGGATTTTCGGACTAAAAGCCTCATATCTTCCCCATCCAGTGTCTGATTTGATCCTACTCACTTTTGAACTAATGCACATTCAATTACCTTCAAAACAAGACCAAGTTCAAGTGAATCGGAGCTCGTATGTGAAAGTTGGGTTTTGGGCCTCTTTTGTACATTGTGTATTTTAGCGGTTTTTGACCCGTATTTTATGTATATATTTTCTTTATCAATAAAAATCCAAAAAAATAGATTTAGATGTCTTTATTTATCTTTGATTCTTCTATATTTTTTCCGGATTTTTACCTGATTTAAAAATGATAAAAAAATAGAAAACCCAAAAATCAAGTTATTCTATATACATGAGATACCCCAAAAAAATCACTTTGTGCATTTGATCGATTTTGGTTTTGATGTCTTCATGAAAGTTGTAGATCTCATCGAGACGAGCATTTTTCGTGAAGGACCTTTTACGGTCCGAGGTCGTTTACTATTTCTTTTTAATTTTACAAAATCTTTATTCTTGGATTTTTCTGGTGCTGACACGTGGCAGCCCCTGGGGCCGCTACGTGTCAGTGGTTTTTCACCCCTTTTAATATCATTTTTATTAAAAAAATAAAAAATTAAAAAAATTAAAGCCCACGCATGTGCGTCGCACGTTCCCCCAGGCACGTGCGGCGCGCCCCCTCTTTAATCAGCCGCCACGTGTCGCTACAGGAGCCATTCGATCTCGCTTGATCGAACGACGCATGTGCGTCTTCTCCAAACCCCTCTCCTGCAATCCTCGCCCGCCGCCCCTGCCGCGAAACCGCCGCCGCCGCCCTTCCGTAACTGTCGCAGCTTCGCTCGCATCGCAGTTGACCTCCCAACCACCTCCGCGAGTCTCTCCAACCATCTCCGGTCTCTCCTTCTCATCCTATTAAAGAGCATCTACCGACCCCTTCACCCTTCATCCGCCGATAGCCCTATTTCCAAGATTTCTCCGCTGGTGGCAACCCGGAGGATCCTCTTAACCAGCGAGATCCGAGGACCTTCCTCGTTGCAGCTGCGGCCAACTCCGCCTCCTGTTGAAGCTCCGGCCTCCGTGCCGTCGAGCCTACGACAACCACATCGACAACACCGCCTCCACCTCTGTCTAATCCGCCAGTGACCTTCACCGACGTTCATCTCCACCGTCATCGACAAATCTGCAACTCCGCCACGCCGTCGCTACTCCGACGGTCCTCGGTCGTGTGTCGGCCACAACCACGACTTCAATCTCCGCTCAAAGCCCCTCCAGGAGCTACTTCCACTGACTTCGCCTCCAAACGCCGCCACCGACTCCGTAACGACGATCTCAACAACTCTGACTCCACCGTGCGCCACCGCTCCACCGCCTTCGACTCCGACCTTCACCAACTTCGCGCCACCACCTCCAGCAGCTTTAACCATTGTCCACGCTACCGCCGCCAACGCTCTTCCGTCAGACCGGATCGTAGACGGCAACCGCTAATCGGGCACGAGGTCCGAGGCCCCAGCACGTGCGAAGCACGTGCGTGGGGAACGGCTCCAGTTCTCATCCCCACGGGTCACATGCCCAGCACGTGACCGTGTGGGAAAATTGCGCACAGGCCCTCGGAGATCTGCCATATCGCACGCAAGCCCCCATCCACGAGCTGAAAATTTTGCACAAATACCCCCCAGGTTTTTGGTATTTACATCTCAGCCCCCCACTGCAGTTATTTCTTTATTTATTTTATATTTATTTATTGCAATTATACCCCTGTGTTCCCCCATATTTGTGAACCTCTTCTCTACATTATTTTATTATTCAGAAAATAGCATGATGTTCATCTTTAATTCTCTGCGTCTTGACATATCATGGATATTTTTGTGATTGGCGGTTAATTAGTAATTGATTATTTTATGAAAAATTGCAAACTTTGCCCATTTCATGCTCTTAAATTTGTCATTAATTAACCGTTGCTCTAAAAATTCCCGAGAAATCATATATCGTAGAGTTAATTGTACTTAACATTGTGCCCACAAAGATTTGCCTTTGCATGCATAATTTGCCCTGTAAAAATCATTTTTCATATTTCAGTGTTTAATTTTTAATATGCATTAGATCTCACATTTTCGAGGTTTGGGATTTTTCTGAGATCAACCACCTAATGATAGATCTTAGATAATTTTTTTTCTTAAAAATAAGTAGGTTTAATATTTATTATAATTAAATATTAAAATCCATTTTGTTTGCATTTAAAAATTAATAAAAAAATTCATATTGCACCCGAAAATTCCAAAAAAAATACAGTGCATTCATTTCATCATAATTTACATTGTGGCCAAGTTTCGTATTTTTCGAACATCGTTTGATTGAATTTCACATTTGAGTCCCTAAAATAGGCGAAAATTGCATCCTGCATCCCTTATTTGCATTAAAAATTCCAAAAACAGACTGCCTTGAAAATCGTGCACGATTCGTGATAGACATAAATCTAGATTGTTTCTTTGCCTCCTTATGATCGACCTTGGGACTTGCCCAAGTAAAATAAACAAAAATCACTCGATAAAAAATTAAATAATATTTGTGGTTATTTCTTGACCGATTCCGATCGCCGCCTACTACGAAGGACACATTAATCTTTAAGCACGAACAAAGATAAAAATAACCTCTTAACAAGCGCGTATTCGGACCCGTCAGATGACGCCGTTGCCGGGGAGGCAAACGGCTTACTTTTTTGTCTTAAAAATTTCTGTTCGGTTTTCCGCATTCGGGTAGTCTGACCCCCGAATTTTTCACTGTAAATTCCATTCTATTTCTTGCATTTATTTTCACATTTATTTCTTTTATTTTATTTTTGATTATTTTTTGAGTCACTCTCTTACATTTTCTCTCTTATTTTTCTTGGGAGGTACCTGTCGTACGTGGAGCGGTTTTTGAAGAAACCGACGCATCTTCACCGACATCCGAAAAGCCGCAATTAAATTAAGATCGAGTCGAGTCGTGAGAGAACGTAGAGTCTAGGTTTTTAATTTCTGCAAATTTCAATTTCTGCTCATTTATAGCGGTGTTCGTTTGGACTCTCGCGTGTGTAAAAAGACTCTGAACTTTTCTGTGGTGTGTCGTGGCATGTTTCACTCTCCGGTGAGGGTGGGGCCCGACTTGAGTGGCGATTAGGATAGATATGCACACACGGCTCTCAGAGCAATTTTAATTTTTGATTGTCCTCGTAGGATCTTAAGCCACACTGCACTTTAACTGAGACGCACATAGATCGTTCAACTTAGTCAAATTTAACTCAACTCTTCCCCGCTAATAGAACTTTCTGCTTAGGTGCGGTTTTCATCGGATTGCATTCATTTAGAATAATTTTTCAATTCTCTCTAGCATCCCACATGGAGATTGCGAGGATTCACTGTAAGTCTTCTAACTGAGCATTTATCATAGTTTTCCACGTGCATCGGCTTTTCCCGATTTTCTCCCTCTTGTTTTATCAAATAATTCTAAAGGAAATTGGGACTGGATGGTAGACGTGTATTTATGCTCATTTAAATTCTTCAGTGATCACCTAATAAAAATTGGGACTGCTAAATATAGCGGTTTTTGACCCGTATTTTATGTACATATTTCTTTATCAATAAAAATAAACAAAATTAGATTTCGATGTCTTTATTTATCTTTGATTCTTCTATATTTTTTCTGGATTTTTACCTGATTTAAAAATGATAAAAAATAGAAAAATCAAAAATCAAGGTATTCTATGTACATGGGATACCCCAAAAAAATCACTTTGTGCATTTGATCGATTTTGGTTTTGATATCTTCATGAAAGTTGTAGATCTCATCGAGACGAGATTTTTTTGTGAAGGAACTTTTTCGATCCGAGGTCGTTTACTATTTCTTTTTGATTTTACAAAATCTTTATTCTTGGATTTTTCTGGTGCTGCGGTTTTTCGCCCTTTTTAATATCGTTTTTATTTTAAAAAAATAAAAAAAATTAAAAAAATTAAAGCCCACGCACGCGCATCGCACGTGCCCCCAGGCACGTGCTCCGCACGTGCGGCGCGTCCCCTCTCTAATCAGCAGCCACGTGTCGCTACGGGAGCCGTTCGATCTCGCTTGATCGAACGACGCCTGTGCGTCTTCTCCAAACCCCTCTCCCGCAATCCTCGCGCGCCGCCCCTGCACCGAAACCTCCGCCGCCGCCCTTCCGCAACTGTCGTCGCTTCTCTCGCATCGCAGTTGACCTGCCAACCACTTCCGCGAGTCTCGCCAACCATCTCCGGACTCTCCTTCTCATCCTATTTAAGAGCATCGACCGACCCCTTCACCCTTCATCCGCCGATAGCCCTATTTCCAAGATTTCTCCGGTGGTGACAGCCCGGAGGATCCTCTTAACCGGCGAGATCCGAGGACCTTCTTCCTCGTTGTAGATGCGGCCAACTCCGCCTCCTGTTGAAGCTCCGGCCTCCGTACCGTCGAGCCTACGACAACCACATCGACAACATTGCCTCCACCTCTGTCTACTCCGCCTGTGACCTTCACTGACGTTCATCTCCACCGTCATCGACAAATCTGCAACTCCGCCATGCCGCCGCTACTCCGACGGTCCTCGGCCGTGTGTTGGCCACAACCACGACTTCAATCTCCGCTCGAAGCCCCTCCAAGAGCTACTTCCACCGACTTCGCCTCCAAACGCCGCCACCGACTCCGCAACGACGATCTCAACAACTCCGACTCCACCGTGCGCCACCGCTCCACCGCCTTCAACTCCGACCTTCACCAGCTTCGCGCCACCACCTCCAGCAGCTTTAACCACCGTCCACGCCACCGCCGCCAACGCTCCTCCGTCAGACCCCGATCGTAGACGACCACCGCTGACCGGGCACGAGGTTCGAGGCCCCAGCACGTGCGAAGCACGTGCGTGGGGAACGGCTCCAGTTCTCATCCCCACGAGTCACGTGCCCAGCACGTGACCGCGTGGGAAAATTGCGCACAGGCCCTCGGAGATCTGTCATATCACACGCAAGCCCCCATCCACGAGGTCACGTGCATAGCACGTGACTTGCTGAAAATTTTGCACAAATACCCCCTAGGCTTTCGGTATTTACATCTCATCCCCCCACTGCAGTTATTTCTTTATTTATTATATATTTATTTATTGTAATTATACCCCTGTGTTCCCCCATATTTGTGAACCTCTTCTCTACATTATTTTATTATTCAGAAAGTAGCATGATGTTCATCTTTTAATTCTCTACGTCTTGACATATCATGGATATTTTTGTGATTGCGGTTAATTAATAATTGATTATTTTATGAAAATTGCAAACTTTGCCCATTTCATGCTCTTAAATTTGTCATTAATTAACCGTTGCTCTAAAAATTCTCGAAAAATCATACATCGTAGAGTTAATTGTACTTAACATTGTGCTCAAAAAGATTTCCCTTTACATGCATAATTTACCCTGTAAAAATCATTTTGCATATTTCAGTATTTAATTTTTAATAGGTATTAGATCTCACATTTTCGAGGTTTAGGATTTTTCTGAGATCAATCACCTAGTGATAGATCTTAGATAATTTTATTCCTTAAAAATAAGTAGGTTTAATATTTATTATAATTAAATATTGAAATTCATTTTGTTTACTTTTAAAAATTAATAAAAAATTCATATTGCACCCGAAAATTCCAAAAAAATTACAGTCCATTCATTTCATCATAATTTACATTGTGACCAAGTTTCGTATTTTTCGGACATCGTTTGATTGAATTTCACATTTGAGTCCCTAAAATAGGCCAAAATTGCATCCAGCATCCCTTATTTGCATTAAAAATTCCAAAAACAGACCGTCTCGAAAACCGTGCACGATTCGTGATAGACATATGTTGACGCATATGCTTTATTTGTATCATTTTGTTATTTTATTTTCTTGCCATTCTCTTTATGTAATTTACCCATAGGCTACTCTCCTATATAAGAGAGCCTAGGGCTATGGAATAGAGTATCTCATTCGCGTTTCCCAGCATGGTATCAGAGCGACGGTCCTAGACCGGAGTTCTCGAAACCCTAACCCTAACCCACCCCACCCGCCGGCCTCTCCTCTCTCTCTCCCTCCTCTCGGCGATCGATCCTCTCCTATCGCCTTTCGCCTATCGATCGCGCACATAGGCGCTGCCTTCGCCGATCATAGGCTCTCTGGAGTCTTCGTCGATCGCCTCTGGAGCCTCCTTCTCATAGGCTCTCGCCGATCGCCTCTGGGGGCTCTCGCCGATAGGCGCTGCCCTCGCTGATAGGCGCAAACCCCCATCGCCTCTGGCGCCCTCCTGTGCTGCACCATCTCTCAATCGCCGATAGTGCTGCACCATCTCCCATCGCCGATAGTGCTGCACTGTGCGCATCTCCTGTACTGTGCGCATCTCCTGTACTGTGCCGCACTGTGCGCATCTCCCATCGCCGATAGTGCACCATCTCCTGTACTGTGCGGCCCCCGTGGCCTAGTGCTGTGCGCATAGGAAGTCCATCTCCTGTGCTGTGCGCATAGTGGGCGCTAGGGCACCATCTCAATCGTGCGCGAGGGTTTCTACAATCGAAACCTGTGCGCGTGCGGATCGTAGCGCGCATAGATCCATGGGGATAGTTGCTTGAGGTCTACACATGCAACTAATCCCGTCTGTCATTGTAGACAAATATTATCTATTGCAGTTCGCTCCAGTCTTCCGTATCCAGTATGTCAGAAAGCAAGGCAGATATCCCGTCCATGGGCGCATTTCGTGGTCCAGCGCCCATTGTCAAGATGGACGGTACGAACTATGAACTGTGGGCAATGCAGTTCATGAGTATGATGAAGTCCACGGGCAAGAAGCATATTCTCACAGAGCCCGAGCCTGCAGAGAAGACTGGAGTCCATGCCTCATGGGAGGCTGACGATGCATATGCAAAGGTATGGCTATCTGGCACATTGGCTATTGAGATCGCCAATGACATTCTACATCAACCCACAGCCAAAGACATGTGGGATATCGTAGCAGCGACATATTCCCAGGCGAAAAATGAGACCAAGATTCTGCAACTACAACATGATATATTCACAATTAAGCAGAATGGCCGCCCATTACATTCTCTCTACACATCTTTGAGAGGAATGTTTGAGAAGCTCCATAGCTTCATGCCTCTTACCGCCACACCAGAACAGCAGAAGACATACAGGAACGCGACGATGGTGGGTGTGTTTCTCGCTGCACTCGATCCAGAGTATGAGGCAGCACGTTCACAGATTTTGGCGGACTCGACTATTCCTCCCATGGAGGAAGCCTTTCACAGATTGAGCAGGATTACTGTACCTTCAGCAGCCACTAGTCAGAATCCCTCAGCCATGGCAGCCAACAGAGGCCGTGGTTCTCAATACCAGGGCCGTGGACGTATTCCCCGTGGAAGGGGTGGTCGCACTAGGCCAACATGCTCATATTGTCACAGAGTCGGCCATACTGAAGACACATGCTACTCCAAGCATGGATTTCCTGCATCTGCACGAGCTGCTGAGCAGATAGAGCCCCCGTCTGCATCCACGCTGGATCAACGATTTGATGATCTGGTTGCCCGTCTCAGGGGCATTATACCACCATCTGGCCCAGCACCGTCGACAGAGAATCATACTGATGCCGCTGCTTCTGCTTCTGCTTCTACGAGTACTTCAGGTAGTACACTTGCTCTTCACAGTAGTAGATCAGATACATTGCCGTGGATCATGGACTCGGGCGCTACACATCACCTATGTGGCGACCAGAGTCTACTTACAGGATATACTCAGATCCCTCCAGGACGGACAGTAGTGATTGCCAATGGCACTCATTCCCCTATCACGGGTCAGGGGGAGATTAGATTGACATCCTCGATGCAGCTCAAGAATGTTTTACATGCACCGCACTTTTCCATGAATCTGTTGTCGATTAGTCAGATTACGAAGGATCTCCATTGTCGAGCTATTTTTGATTCATCTTCTTTGATTTTTCAGGACATCCGTATGGGCAACGTGATTGGTCATGGCTATGAGCAAGGAGGCCTTTATCGTCTGAACCAGACCCCGTTTGCCGGAATCACAGCCTCTCCCGCAGAACAAGTATCTCCTCTCCTGTGGCATCTGCGCTTCGGTCATTTACCGCTTCAGAAGTTGCGTCTAGTCCTACCCTATAGTCTGTCTCACACAACTGTCCAGTGTGAGGCATGTCAGTTGGGAAAACATCACAGGTCTTCTTTTCCCAGTAGTCAAGGTCGGAGTAGTAACTCCAAGTTTGAGTTGTTTCATGTCGACGTCTGGGGTCCGAGTCGTGTTCCCGATCATCAGGGGCACAGGTTTTATATTGTATTTGTCGATGATTTTTCTAGAGCATCTTGGGTATTTCTAATGAAAAATAAGTCTGAAGCTGGAGATATTATTATTCACTTTTTAAATGAGATTCAGAATGTCTTTTCCACAACGGTCAAAATTATGAGAACTGACAATGCCTTAGAGTTGTGCACCAACAATCTAGCCAAATACTACTCCTCAAAAGGGATTGTTCACCAAACATCCTGTGCTCATACGTCTCAACAAAATGGGGTTGCAGAAAGAAAACACCGTCATCTTCTTGACGTTACAAGGTCTCTTCTCATTCAGAGTCATGTCCCGTATACCTACTGGGGTGATGCAGTCCTTACTGCATGTTATCTTATAAATCGTATGCCCTCGTCTGTCTTGAATGAACGGGTTCCTTTCTCAATTATATATCCTGACAAGGAGCTGTTCACTCTTACCCCTCGTGTCTTTGGGTTTGTCGCATTTGTCCATCAGTTGTCACCCGGTTCTGACAAGCTCTCTCCTAGGGCTGTCAAGTGCATCTTTGTGGGGTACTCCAGAACTCAAAAGGGGTACAAGTGTTTTGACCCTGTGCGTCGGCGGTATATGATCAGTGCAGATGTTACATTCTTTGAATCTATCATGTATTTTTCAGAATCCGGAAACATGCTACCACCACCTTTGTCTCCTGATACCGTATTCATGGCACCACCAACATCACAGCAGTTACCAACAACATCACAGCCGTCATCTCCAGTACCACCACCACCACCGCCGCCGCCGCCACCAATAATATCCCCGTTACCATTCCATTACACCCGACGGCCGAATCAAGCTCATGGCCCTGACCAGTCAACTAGCTCGCCTATGGTATGTAATGAAAATATTAATGTTGATGAATCTGACGACATTTCTCAGCAGGATGCAGTACAGGAGCAGGGTATTACTACAGAGGATCTGGATGTCCCAATCGCTCTACGAAAGCAGAAAAGAAGCTGTGCCAAGTATCCAGTATCAGTTGCGGTTTCGTTTGAGAGGCTATCTGGACCATTCAGGACGTTTGCATTAGCACTCTCAGCTACGGATATTCCACGGAACCACCATGAGGCTTTGCAGAATTCTAGATGGCGGCTAGCAATGGAGGAAGAGATGGCGTCTCTTCAGTCTCGGGGTACATGGAGCTTGGTTACCATACCTCCAGATGTCACCCCAGTGAGTTGCAGATGGGTGTTTACAGTGAAACATAATGCAGATGGCTCTATTGACAGATACAAGGCACGCTTAGTTGCAAGAGGATTCACACAGACATATGGGGTAGATTACCTTGACACGTTCTCCCCTGTAGCTCGTCATTCTACTCTGCGGATACTCTTATCAGTTGCAGTTACTAGAGACTGGCCGCTCTATCAACTGGATGTGAAGAATGCTTTTCTGTATGGTGATCTGCAGGAGGAAGTCTATATGCAACAGCCACCAGGTTTTGCTGTTGAGGGGGAGTATTCCAAGGTTTGCCGATTACATAAGGCCATCTACGGCCTTAAGCAGAGCCCCAGAGCATGGTTCCAGAAGCTGTCAGACCTTTTTGAGAAACAAGGATATAAACGCTCCAATGCTGATCATTCCTTGTTCGTGCAGAAGACGGCGAGAGGTATTACTGTAATCATGGTTTATGTTGATGATATCTTGATTACAGGTGATGATGACCAAGGCATTAAGCAGGCAAAGGAAAAGCTGGGGACTGAGTTTGTCACCAAGGACTTGGGAGTCCTTAGATATTTTCTGGGGCTGGAATTTGCTAGAAATCCATATGGGTTAGTCATGACACAGAGGAAGTATGTCACAGACCTACTGAATGAGACAGGTATGCTAGGATGTCGGCCTGCTACGACACCAATGGATCCTAGCATGAAGTTGTATGATGATGACACAGAAGAGGTCGACAAGCGAAGGTACAGAGAACTGGTAGGCAAACTACTGTATGTCACGATCACTAGACCTGATATATCGTTTGCAGTGAGTCGTGTGAGCCAGTTCATGGAGCAACCACGTCAGGTCCATATGGATGCAATACACATGATTCTGAGATATTTAAAATCATCTCCAGGTGCAGGCTTGCTATTTAAGAAAGGAAAGGAGATTTCTGTCACAGCATGTGCGGATGCAGACTACGCAGGATGCCCCAAGGACAGGAAGTCAACATCAGGGTTTGCAGTCTATGTTGGAGATGCTATAGTTTCGTGGAAGAGCAAGAAGCAGACAGTAGTAGCCAGATCCAGTGCTGAATCAGAATATAGGGCTATGGCCCAGGCTAGCACAGAAATGATGTGGGTGAAATCCTTACTTGCAGATCTATGCCTTGACATACCTCTTCCTATGATGTTGGAATGTGACAATCAGGCCGCCTTATTCATTGCAAATAACCCAGCGTTTCATGAAAGGACCAAGCATATTGAGGTCGACTGTCATTACATACGTGACATGATTCAGAAGGGGTTCATTGCTACATCTCACGTCACATCAGAGAATCAGACTGCTGATATCTTCACCAAGGCACTACTTAGAGGCCCATTCCAGAAGTGCGCGTCCAAGCTGAGCATGATTGATATCTATGCTCCATCTTGAGGGGGAGTGTTGACGCATATGCTTTATTTGTATCATTTTGTTATTTTATTTTCTTGTCATTCTCTTTATGTAATTTACCCATAGGCTACTCTCCTATATAAGAGAGCCTAGGGCTATGGAATAGAGTATCTCATTCGCGTTTCCCAACAACATAAATCTAGGTTGTTCATTTGCCTCCTTGTGATCGACCTTGGGACTTGCCCAAGTAAAATAAATAAAAACCACTCGATAAAAAATTAAATAATATTTGTGGTTATTTCTTGACCGATTCCGATCGCCGCCTACAACGAACGACATTAATCTTTAAGCACGAACAAAGATAAAAACAACTTCTTAACAAGCGCGTATTCGGACCCGTCACACTCCTGAATTCATCTCAATGAGTGCTCTATATCCTTTTATCGGGAGTGCTCATTGAGAATCTTTAGTAGAAGAATCAGCCTTTTGAGGCATTCTCCTTTGGTTTCATCCCGCTCAATAGAGAGTATGGTTCCACATAAAACCAAGATGTTCATGTTTGGTTTTTGTCTATCGTTATCGATTCACTTCCACGTTTATTTATTTCAACACGGCATTAAAGCACGTCGATTTTGGGAAATTTTGATTTTTATTTTCAAGTTCATTTATAGTAAACTATTCCGAATCAATTATTTGTTCCCGATTTGATTTTTATTCATCTTGGAGAATTGTTTACTTTATTTTGCCAGAAACACTAGATTTCTACATCTGTTGCCGCTTGCAGCTACCATCCGGAACCTTCGTGCAACTCCATCTGATCTTGATTATGAGTTCCAAATGAAACACTAAAAGGGGCACCAAGAAGAAACACCAAACCCCATCTATTTCCAGAGGCCTCACAAGAAGAGGATGGTGATGCCATGGCACCACCACTACTACGTGTGCTCTTATCTTTCAATACCTCCGCCGAATAGTAGACGTTGGACAGCAACACCTCCACCCAGACGCAATCGAGAAGCACATCCGCCTAGGCGATGGGTTCTCCTCGCACCGCCCGGTGTATGCACAACAGCAGCCACCAAGATACAACCCTTGTAATGCTCACAAGATGCAGCACCAACCCTCCACACCGCATCTCCGATGAACCCCCACATCTCTGACGAAGACTCCATGTCCAGGCGATCAGCCCAAAGCTCGACGATGGCACAACCAATGTCCAAGCAGCACCGACCAATCCCTACTCTACATGTTGCAACTGTGGAGCATTTCTTCCAGGGGCGACGAAGATCTCACCCCTTCGAGGCAATATGATTTGGGTCTCTTTCGGGAACCTTAGATATAAGGGGCAACGACATTTAAGGCCCAACTATCAATCGTTGCTACTCTTTATTTTTTTTGGGTCCAATGGGCCAATGTCTTAAAAAAGGGAATTATGATTTAAACAAATGGGGACAATCGAAAAAAAAAGGTCTATCGGAAAAAAAAGAAAAGAAAAATAGTTGAGAAAAAAATGGCTATAAATTTGACTTGTGCAAAAAAAGAGAAGCACAATAAAAAAACATTTTATTTTCTCCCAACTTAATGATTCATACTCTAATTCTTCTAAGTATGGGAGAAAAGGGGAGTGAGAGGAGGCACATTCGTCTATTAGAGATGTATCTACAAGACTTCTACCACCTGTCCGCGACTGACAGACCAATACTCCAGGCTATTACTACTATCATCCATCTTAATTGAACATCGACTACTTCATCAGGGTGTCTCTATCCCCGACTACTACTCCACGCTAGACTTTCTTCTTTTACAACAACTCTACTCCCGGCACGACCTAGTTGTCGCAGGGACCACGACAGACACGAGCGACATTCTTTCCAGATGACCTAATCATCGTAGACCCGTCCTCGAGCGAGGAATTCTACTAGCAGCAATTATTTCAAATGGGGCATCTCTATCCCCAACCGAGCAGGGTGTCTGTATCCTCGTATGTCTCAGATATATCGAGTGAAGATGTGATGTATAGTTCTTTTATTGCAAGCTGCTTTCTCAACTCCAGCATAAGGGGGAGTATTGGAGTATGTAATAGAGGAGTAATTGGATCTCCTACATCTACTATATGTGGGACTCCGGTATGTCTGTGGAGTTATATAGGGAGCCTCACACCCCATGTACTCATTGAGAAATTTCAACAGAAGATCCGGCCCTTTGAGGCCTTCTCCAGTAGTTTCATCCCGCTCCTTAGGGAGTAGGGTTCCATAAAAAACCAAGATGTTTATGTTTGTTTTTTGTCTCTGGTTATCGATTCGTTTCGGTGTTTCTTTATTTCAACAATAATCATGTTGAAATTCTTGTGTTCGTGTATATGACTAAAGCATCCATCACCTTGATGTAAAAATGTAGTGTCAAAGGACATCCATGGCTAATATCCCTATAGGGTTGCAAGAAACCCCCTTTTAGATGATCATATACCACCACAATAAAGGATGTCGTAGTCGAGCGCCTCTTCATCAAACAACTCACATCCCAAAATATCCCATTTATGCAAGAAACTCCACAAAAATCTCCAATCAACTTTGTCATAGGCTTTGGAGAAGCCCACTTTCTAAAACAAATATGTGACGCACCTCCTCTAATCTGCCACGATTTATAAAGCCATCACTAAAGTGTGTCTATCATCAACCTTCTTAGCACTAAATGGTATATATATCATGTAAATAAGATCACAAAGAAAAGAGATCAACCTAACAACCATGATCTTCACCATAATCAGGTAAAATGCATTCGAGAGCATGATCGACTTCAACCCTCAATACAGAATTTTTTTCTTCATGGAACATTGAATGCTCCTTAGGCAATAGAAAGATCGACGCTCTATTCAATCTGCTAAAAACAGATTTCCCATATAGAATTATTCTACGATATCATCGTAATATTAACATAAATACACTCCAAGAATTCCTCGAAGAAGCAAAAAAGGAAACGAGCACCATCAATATTTAGCTCATCAATTGCCACATATACTTCATCTACAGGAAAACCACAAATATCATGATTGTTCTGCTAAGAGCTCAAACCATTAGACCCTCTACAATCATAGACCACCAAAATATGGTTACTTAGCACAACAAAAAGCACTTTATTATTGCTCACTCTAATATGAAGGCAGAACATAGAGCAATGGTCCATACTACTCATGAGATGTCATAAATTATCCTCTCCTTGCCGACCTTGGAGTGCATACCATTATCCATATTCCTAAGTACTATCACAATATGTATTTTATCGATATTGCTTCCAACCATTTAATTCACGAGAAGACAAAATATAATGAAATTGATTGGCATCAAATTCACAATGGTGTTTGTAGAGATATATTTCTTATTTATATATCGTTTGATCGTTTGAGGAAAGGGAGCCTAGTTTGTGAAGTAGGTAACCTTACCTACTTCACATCCATTTTTCGCAAATTTTTTTATTTTTTTTGAAAAATGCCATCGTGGATTTTCATAATTATATCCCTCTAATATGTCATTCAAATTTCGTCAGAAACAGAAAATCCTACGGCCTCCATCCAGAACATGTAAAAATACAACAAATCCGTGACCGTTAAAAAATGACTATCTGGATGGAGGCAGTAGGAATCTCTGTTTCTGACGAAATTTGAATGACATATTAGAGGGATATATTATGAAAATCCATGGTGGTATTTTTAAAAAAATATAAAAAAATGCTAAAAATAGATGTGAAGTAGGTAAGGTTACCTACTTCACAAAGTAGGCTCCCTTTCCTCATATCATTTATATATTTTCCTTCTCTTCTGTCTATTTATGTAATTTGCCCATAGGTCTCTCCCTATATAAGAGAGCCTAGGGGGTTTCCTTCGACTTGGATCTCCTGGGTGCGATGTTGTGTGACCACAGCTTCGCTTTCCATTCTTGTCAATGGGCGCTAGACTGGGGGCTCCTTCCAACCCCGGAGGGGGGTGCGGCAGGGGTGTCCCCTTGCTCCCCTTCTATTTGTTTTGGCGGTGGACGTCTTACCTCGCATGATTAATGATGTGGCCGCGGCTGGCCTCACTCGCGGCTGCTCTCTTGGCCCCTTCATGTCCCTCTTATACAATTCGCTGAGGACACTATTTGCTTCATCGAGGGCGGTACCTCCAACGTCGCGAGTATGGCTATCGCATTGCAACTCTTCAGCGAGTTATCGGGGCTCCTCATTAATGGAAATAAGTCCAAGGTTGTTCCTTTCTCTACGCCGTTGGCGGAGGTTGGGGAATGCGCGAGGCTTTTGGGCTCTCCGCCAGGCGACCTCCCTTTCGATTATCTGGGCCTGCCTCTGACGGTGGGTCGCGCTCGCATCCGTGATTGGCGGGCGGTTGTGGAGAAGATGGAGGCTCGGTTGGCCGGGTGGCGCGCGGCTCTTCTATCCCGTTGTGGTCGGTTAGTTTTACTCAAATCAGTATTATTTTCGATCCCAATCTATTTTTTTCTGTGCGTGGAATGCCAAAGGGGATCCGAAGAAGATTGGAGACGTGTATGCGGGGCTTCCTTTGGGGAAAGAAGGGGGAGGGGAGAAGGGGAGTGCACCTGGTGGGTTGGGATGAGGTTACGCGGCCTAAACAGGAGGGGGGTTTGGGCGTGAGGCGGGTGGAGGTGGTGAACGATGCCCTTTTGCTCAAATGGGTGGCTAGGGTATGGGGTCGGGAGGAGAATTACATGCTTAATTGTTTAAGGGAGGCGGTGGGGGTCGATATGATCTCCGCTTCTCGCGGCCGACTTCAGGGACAATCTTCTTCCTTCTCGCGTGGCGTGGTCGATGCCCTTAACTGCAACCGATCACTTTTTGGTCTCAAGCTTGGCGATGGGAATTTGTTTCGCTTCTGGGCGGATGATTGGACCGGAAGGGGTGTTTTCCAGGACTTACACCCTCGATTGTTCGCGTTGGCCGTTGACAAAGACGCGACCGTGGCTTCTTGCTGGGATGGTGCCTCTTGGTGCCCCACGATTGCAGCTAACTTATCGGACCGGCGGCTGGAAGATTTCATCTCTCTCATGGCAGTTCTCGCGGACGCTTCCAAGCCTTCTTTTGGACGTGATCATTTGGTCTGGAAGGATGGCTCCTTCTCTACCAGTAAGGCGTACCAGGCTCTTCTTCCTCCCGCTGTCGGGGATGACGCAATCCTTTTGCGTGATTGTAGATTCTTCTGGGGACTCAAGCTCCCTGAGCGCATTGGCATATTCCTTTGGCTCTTTCGGCGTGGCAGACTATTAACTCGTAACCGTTGTGCTTCTATGTTTCCCAATGCCTCCCGCAACTATGGACTTTGTGACACGGAGACGGAAACTATAGAGCATCTTTTCTTTCGCTGTGGCTATATTCGTGGCCTTTGGGATGACCTGGGCTGGCTCAGCTTCTCGACCTTGGCTTCCTTCTGCGATAGCTTGGTGAGCTCTAGGGGCTGATCTCGGGTGGACCTGCTGGACCCGATTGCGCGGCTTTGGAGCATTTGGCTTGGAAGAAATGAAGCTCTCTTTGCTCGATAGAGGTTCTACACAGAGAATATACGTATATCGGCCTCGCGCTTCCTTCGTGATTGGTCTTCTGGGTAGGGTGTTGCTTTTGTAACGGGGGGTATCTCATCTTGGATACCATCCGCTTTTTGTTTTTTCGGCTGCTGCTCCCCTTTTCCTTGTAAGTATTTTTTACCTCCTTAATTAATGCACTGGGGCGAGCACCTTTGAGTGCCTCCCCCTTTTTGAGCGTCAAAAAAAAATATAAGAGAGCCTAGGGCTCAAGGAATGAACAACTCTTTCTAATTTCCCAACATGGTATCAGAGAGGCGGTCCTAAACCGGAGCTCCTGTACCGAAACCGTAACCCTAAACCCCACCTCAAGCCTCTCTCTCTCACGCGTGCCACCTAGGGCTCCCGTCGCCCGGCACTGCAGGTCCCGTTGCCCTGACGCCCGACCCCCGCGGACCCTTCGCCCGTCGCCCGGCCGCTGCGGACCCCGGCGCCCTGTCGCCCGGCACATGCCTAGGGCACCACCGCCCGGCCCTGCAGCCTAGGTCCCTGCCGCCTAAGGCCCCGCCGACTGGCCCTATAGCCTTCAGTGTCGCCCGGCCATGCAGCCCTCTCTCCAAGAGGTGCCGTCGCCTGGCCCTATAGCCTCTCTCTTCAGCACCTGCACCTCCTCTCTCCAAGAGGTGTTGTCGCACCTCCCTTTTAAAAAGGGGACACCACCGTTGAGTCTTCTCTCTTGATGAGATTGATTGCATAAGTCTACACATGTAACCAAATCTCTTTATGTCAGTGTAGACAAACACTTGTCTAGTCTTCAACCCTAGTCTTCTCTAGCCGCCATGTCAGAAAGTAAGGTAGATATCCCCTCCATAGGCGCCTTCAGAGGTTTTGCACCTATAGTAAAGATGGATAGGTCGAACTATGAATTGTGGGCTATGCAGTTCATGAACATGATGAAGTCTACGGGTAAGAAATACATTCTTACTGAGAAAGAACCGGCTGAGAAGACTGGGGTTAACGCCTCATGGGAGGCGAATGTGCATATGTCAAGGTTTGGCTTTCAGGTATATTGGCAATAGAGATCGCCAATCCATTAGCCTGCAGCCAAGGCGGTGTGGGATATTCTTGCTACTACTTATTCGCAGGCAAAAAATGAGACAAAAATTCTACAACTCCAGCATGATATTTTTTTCAAGCAGAATGGACGACCTCTACACTCGCGATATACATTATTGCGTGGGATGTTCGAGAAGCTCTATAACTTCATGCCTCTCACATCTACTCCTAAGCAGCAGAAGACTTATAGGAATGCCATCATGGTTGGTGTATTCCTGGCAGCCCTTGATCCTGAGTATGAGGCGGCTTGTTCCGAGATTTTGGCAGACGCTACTATTCCTCCCATGGAGGAAGCCTTCCGCAGGCTCAGTCGGATCACTGTCCCATCTACTACTGTCAGTCAAACTTCTTCAGCGATGGCGGCCTCCCGAGGTCGAGGAGGCTCTTCTCAGTTTCGCGGACGCATACCTCGTGGCAGAGGAGGTCGTGTTTGTCAGCCCTGTAATTTTTGCCATCGTCTTAGACATACAAAGGATACATGCTACTCCAAGCATGGATTTCCTGCCTCTGCTCGAGTGGCTAAGCAGATTGAGCCATCGGCTTCTTCCTCTTTGGATCAACGATTTGATGACCTTGTAACACGATTGAGGGGCATTATACCTCCTTCCAGTCCTGTTATGTCTTCATCGATCTCCGGGGGTCATTCTGATGTGGTTGCTTCGGCATCCTCCAGTACCTCAGGTGATACTTATGCACTTACTAGCAATAGTAGATCTGATGTTATAGAATGGATTATGAACTCCGGTGTCACACATCACTTGTGTGGAGATAGGGATCAACTTACAGCATACAGACATGTTCCTCCAGGAAGAACTGTGATTATTGCAGATGGGACTCATTCCCCAATCACGGGACAGGGGGAGATTAGCTTCACACCCTTTATGCATCTACAAAATGTGTTGCATGCACCTGACTTCTCTATGAACTTGTTATCTATTAGTCTGATTACGAAGAATCTACATTGTCGAGCAATTTTTTACCCATCTTCTCTTGTATTTCATGACATCCTTACGGGCAAGGTGATTGGATGTGATCGTGAGCAGGGCAGTCTCTATCGCTTAGTTCAAACTCCTTATTCTGGAATTTCCTCTCTTTCTGTTGGACCTGTCTCACCCTTCATGTGGCACCTACGCTTCGGTCATCTCCCACTCTAGAAAATGTGTCGTGTTCTGCCTCAGATCTCTCCTCACTCGTCCTTCAATGCGAGGCATGTCAATTGGGAAAGCATCATCGGTCTGCCTTCCCCAGTCGTCAGAGTCGGAGCAGTAGCTCTATTTTTGAGTTGTTTCATATAGATATTTGGGGTCCCAGTCGTGTTCGTGATCACCAAGGACACAGATTTTATCTTGCTGCAGTTGATGATTTCTCTCGTCGATCCTGGGTCTTTTTATTAAAGAATGAATCTGAAGTCGGAGATGTTATCAAAACTTTTCTAATTGACGTGAAAAATGTGATTTCTATTTCTGTGAAATTTGTGAGAATTGATAATGCCTTGGAATTCTGTACTCATACTCTTTCCAATTATTTTTCATCCCAAGGTACTATTCATCAAACATCATGTGCCTATACTTCCCAATAAAATGGTGTTGCAGAGAGGAAGCATCGTCATTTGCTTGATGTTACAAGGACTCTTCTCATTCAGAGTCATGCTCCGCATTCTTTTTGGGGTGACGTTCTTACAACATGCTATCTTATTAACCGCATGTCCTTGTCGGTCTTGAGTGAGAAAATTCCCTTCTTTCTTACTTTTCCTGAAAAGGAATTGTTCTCACTTACTTCTCGCGTGTTTGGCTCGGTTGCCTTTATCCACCAGTTGTCTCAAGGGATTGACAAGCTCTCTCCTAGATCTGTCAAGTGTGTCTTTGTCAGGTACTCCAGGACACAAAAATAGGTACAGATGTTATGATCCAATGCATACGAAGTATTATGTTAGTGATGATGTCACCCTTTTCGAGTCCGCTATGTATTTTTCTCCTGCAAGTGATCGGTTGACTTCCTCAAACTCTGATGATGAAATATACATGCCACCGCCACCATCATCACCTCCTTCACCTCCACCATCACCACCACCACCGTCACCATCACCACCACCACCACCACCATCGTCACCACTACCACCACCACCTCCACCAAATCTTATGGTCACAGTCCCACCATTGCCGCATCATTATACTTGCCGGCATGCTTCTGCTCATGGTCACCGCCCATCATCTAGCACGCATGAGGTATGTTCTGAATACACATTTTCTAACAATGGGTCTGATGGTCTACCTAAGCAGGGTTCTCTACAGGGGACAGACGTGGAGGTTATTGAACTGGACTTACCTATTGCACTTCAGAAGCAGAAGCGTAGCTGTACATCATATCCTTTCGCGTCCATGGTCTCCTTTGATCGCCTGACTGGGGAATTCAGGAAATTTGCAGTTGCATTGTCTGTCGTGATCATTCCACGGAGTTATCAGGATGCTTTGAAGGACGATCGATGGCGATTAGCTATGGAAGAAGAGATGGTTGTCCTTCAGTCAAGAGGTACTCGGAGCCTTGTCTCAGCTCCCATTGGGACATCAATAGTAAGTTGCAAATGGGTATTTACAGTGAACAAAATGCAGAGCAGATGGTAGCATTGATAGGTACAAGGCCTGACTAGTTGCCCGTGGGTTTACTCAGATATACGAGGTGGATTATCTTGACACGTTCTCCCTTGTTGCTCTCATTCTACCTTACGGATTCTTTTATATGTTGTCGTGGTTCGAGATTGGCCCATGTTTCAGTTGGATGTCAAGAATGTCTTTCTGTATGGTGATCTTCAAGAGGAAGTCTACATGCAACAACCGTTGGGGTTTGCTGTTGAGGAGGAGTGTTCACAGGAATGTGTCATAAGGCAATCTATGGCCTTAAGCAGAGCCCGAGAGCTTGGTTCCTGAAGCTCTCAGATTTGTTTGAGAAACAGGGGTTTAAATGGTCGAATGCAGATCACTCTCTTTTTGTACAGAGGACCTCCAGAGGTATGACTGCTATTATGGTGCATGTTGATGATATACTCATTACAGGAGATGATATGTAGGGAATAAAGAGAGTGAAAGAATTTCCGGATCGTGAATTTGTTGCCAAAGATCTAGGAGCTCTTAGATACTTTCTGGGATTTGAGTTTGTCAGAAATCAACAAGGGCTTGTGATGACTCAGAGAAAATATGTCATTGACTTGTTAAGTCACACGAGTATGCTTGGATGTCAAGCTGTGACTACACCCATGGATCCAAGCATGAAGCTCTATGATGATGATACTGATGAGGTTGACAGGAGAAGATACGGGGAACTGGTGGGAAAGCTTCTTTATATTACCACTACAGACCCGATATCTCATTTGCAATCAGTCGGATGAGCCGATTCATGGAACAACCTCGTCAGGTACATATGGATGCCATACATATGATACTAAGGTTTAAATCGTCTCCAGGTGCAGGGATGTTGTTTAAAAGGGGTGGCACTATTACTATCTCAGCATGTGCAGATGCAGATTATGCAGGATGCCCCAAGGACAGGAAGTCCACATCAGGATTTGCTATATTTGTTGGAGATTCGCTCGTCTCATGGAAAAGTAAGAAGCAAATTGTTGTTGTTTGATCTAGTGTTGACTCTGAGTATAGAGCTATGGCAAAGGCATGTACAGAAATGATGTGGGTTTGAGCAGTCCTAACGGATCAACATATAGATGTTCCTCTTCCCATGTCACTGGAATACGATAATTAGGTTGCCTTATCATTGCTAATAATCCTGCATTCCACGAGAGGATAAAGCACATTGAGGTTGATTGCCATTATATACGTGACATGATCCAGAAGGGCTTCATTTCTACATCCCACATCAGCTCAGGGGACCAGACGGCAGACATTTTCACCAAGACCCTACTTAAAGGGCCCTTCCAGAAATGTTCATCCAAGCTGAGCATGATAGATATCTATGCTCCATCTTGAGGGGGAGTGTAGAGATATATTTCTTATTTACGTATCGTTTATATATTTTCCTTCTCTTCTGTCTCTTTATGTAATTTGCCCATAGGCCTCTCCCTATATAAGAGAGCCTAGGACTCAAGGAATAAACAACTCTTTCTATTTTCGCAACAGTGTCTATTAGAGTCATACCACTTTGGGGTACTTGTGTATTTTTTATTCTATTGTGTGTGTTTGAACCCGTGTGTTCATTGTGACACCCCGTGCACATGCCATCGTGCAACATTATAATAAGTTTCAAACCTATTGTTCCCTAGTAATGTAAGGTTTTTTAGCTGGAGACGACGTCATGAGATCGCCAAGCCCGAGATCTGAGGTGGCATCGCAAGCAATGGATAGGGGTAGTATGAAAAACCCATTTGACGATCAGATCGTCAAGCTGGACGAGACCTAATATACCTAATGGTCGCAGATTTTCTCCTGAGTCAAAACCAAAAAGAGAGGACGGAAAGTATGCCACATAAGACAAGGACAATGGCTTGCGATAGATTTTCCATATCGTCAAAATTTATTGCTATTTATTAAGTGATATCCTGGGATATAAAAACCATCTATTGATATGGGAAGATCAAGAATACGATAAATCAAGCGAAATACTGCAAGTATCTTTGCCCATGTTGACCTTTTTTTCTAAAGAGCATTAATGCCAATGATAAACTAATTTTTGTCCACTAAAAACAAAAAATTATGTCTTCGTCCCACCATATCCCAACAATATGCCTATCGTAGCTTTCAAAAAAAAAATATGCCTATCGTCTTCATCACATCTTTCACACATCCACTCTCGAATTCTACTCCTCATTTCCTCTTCTCCCCTAGCCTCCTCTTCAACACCCAACAACCTGCCCAGCATGCAACTCTATTTCACCATGCCTTCTTGTCACTCATGCCAACTTAACGCCCTCCTTACCCCAGGAGACACCAGGCAATATGGATATAATGATTGCTGTGCCTAGTTCTGCACAAATTCCTAGTACAGAATTGATGCATAAGATTTCTAATTTGTATATGTTATCCGGCAGTGTATCATCGAGGGTGAAGGGGAGCAAGGATTAAACTGAGGTTGTATGGGGATAAGCACAGGTGATAACAGTTGAGATATGGTGAGAGATGCAGGCTAAGAAAAACACTAAATGCAGAGGGAGTCTAAGGAGATGGTAAGAGGAGGCTGGTCAACAAGGTGTAATAGGGAGGTTAGGAATAATGAAAAGGAAGAGCGTCCAGGGTACAGAAAGAGAGGAATTGGGAAAAGAAGGAACAACGTAGAGAAAGCAGAGAAAGCTGCAGGGATGTTTGTGAATATTCCTTAAATTTATTATGGAAAGGTAGTATTAAGTATTAACACCTTATTAACACAAAGCCAAGCAAAGGGCATTTAGTACAAAGAAGCAAATTCATTGGGTACTTGTGTAGATATAAAGATTGCACAGTATGTATAAAATCCAAAGCATACACTATACAGTAGCATGCACCAACGCTGTATAGTTTAATTAAACAAAGTTCATATGTCAGTTGCAGCAAACAAGCAAGAACTTTGCATACTTGCAGTTTAGAACGTGTCCAGAGCTGGAATAGCCCAAGTTGCTTACTACAACAATACAATCTTGTTCAAGCCTTTCCTTTATACGTGACACATCAATTTTCTTAACTTCGCCAGTAGAGCCAAAGTCAATACCATCAACAACTCCTCTTCTCTGTTAAATTATAATATGGATAAGAATGTAGCAGCATGAGCAACTTGACTGGTAATTAAATTTGCACAAATTCCATAGCAAAAATGAACAGAACTAAAAAGCAAAATTTTAATTTCATTGGTGGCATCGAAAAAATAAGAGCAAATTAACCAGTACACTGATAAAATGTCAAGTCAGATATAATGCACGCCAAACAGAAAGATTGAGCTAGTGACTATACAGAAACAAATATAGCACAGGTATAACATAACAAAGCAAACAAGACCCCATAATAAAGAAATATAGATAACTCCCAAAGCTGAAAAACTGAAAAAGCACCAGTTAGCCAAAGCTCAACCAAACTTGTCAATAAGCCAAAATAACATGCAAGGTTGGGTCTCGAAATTTTTACTAGGTAGAACTGCGAAGCAAATGCCAGTCAAACAATACGAAGATCCAAACTTTTCTTAACACTTAATTCAGCATTTAACCAAGTGGGTAGATAATATTAATTACAAAAGTAATAATAATTAAGAATGTTAGAGTTATTGCTAGTCATTTTATTTCATTCTATTTTGTAACTTCTCGAGGTTATCTTTGTAATTCCTCTTTTTGCACACTAGGGTTTCACACTATATAAGAAGCCTAGAGCCTAAGGAATATGCATGTCATTCTCTCATCTTTCTCCACATGATAATAACAAAATATTACCCTAGTTTCAAGCAGCGGTGAAGAAGAAAGTGAAAGCGCGTGTATGGTATTAGTTAGACTAATTGAATCCAACTTATCCGACTCAGATTCACACTAAGGTAAGTATTTTCTTACAATGAACTTTACAATACCTCAAATGATTTCTTTAGACAAGTCATAAAGCTTGAAAAGATTAACAAGAAACTAGTTGAGAATAAATCTCTTTGCTAAATGGCTTAGATGTTTTGAAAAAATAAAATGAATAGATTAAAAAGGATCTTACCATTCTTAAAGAGAAAATAATTTGCCTAGAAAAAGAAATTGTTGCGCTTAAAAGAAAATTTACTTTTGTGCATGTTAATAAAAAGGGATAGAGAAAGTAGAAAATCATACTTTCATATCTAATACATTCCAGAAAAGATAGATTTGGAAAAAGAAGGGTATAGTGATATCTAATTGTTAGAATTCTTATATTACATTTATGTTTGTAACCATTCGGGTTTCATAACCCCCCGTAACCTTTCGGGTTCTGTAACCCTCTGTGACCCTTCGGGTTTTGTAACCCTCTATGACCCTTCAAGTTCCGTTACCCCCCATGACCCTTCAGATTCCGTAACCCTTGTACTCTTTAGGGTTTTCTCTCTATATAAGAGACCCTAGCTCTATGGAATAAGCATCTCATTGTCTCTCTTCTCAACATGGTATCAGAGCGACGATCCTAGACCAGAGCCTAATACCCTAAATCCGTCGCCACCACCAGCCCTCTCTCCACCGACAAGGAGAGAGGGTTGGACCTCCTACATCGCTCGTGGACTCGATGGTCCCACGCAAGGCAGTCCGAGTCCCCAGCAACACCAGTTGCTACCTTCAACGGCACCTAAAGCGTTACCCGAGGCTCCAGCAGCTCTAGTCGCACCTCCTGCGTTGTCGGCACGCCTGGATCCCCCACCCTCCAACAACCTCTGCTTCACCACGACTTGTTTCTCCCAACTTTTTGTTTCTCCCAACTTGATGTTACATACACTTTATTCTATCAAGTATGGGAGAAAGGGGGAGTTAGAGATGACTCTTCAGGACGTCTGCTATCCTACCACGATTGACAGACCGACACTCCAAACTACTACTTAGATCATCCGTCTCCACCGAGCATCAACTTCTTCATCAGGGCGTATACTTCTTTTTTTACAACCTGACTACTACTCCGCGTTGGACTGGACTTCTTCTACAATGATTCTTCTCCAGGCACGACAGAGATATGTTCCGGTGACCTGCAGGCACGACAGAGATACGTTCCGGTGACCTGATATTGCAACGACTCTACAGGCATGGCAGAGATACGTTCCGGTGACCTGAAAGTCGCAGACCCGTCCTCGAGCGAGGTCTTCTACCAGCAGCGGACATATGTTCTTATGATGCACCGTGTGAAGATGTGGTGTATACTTTTTCTTTTTGTTACAAGCTGCAGCTTTCTCAGCTCCAGCTTGAGGGGGAGTGTTAGAATTATTATATTACATTTATGTTTGTAACCATTCGGGTTTCATAACCCCCCGTGACATTTCGGGTTCTGTAACCCTCTGTGACCCTTCGGGTTCCGTAACCCTTTGTGACCCTTCAAGTTCCGTAACCCCCAATGACCCTTCAGATTCCGTAACCCTTGTACTCTTTAGGGTTTTCTCTCTATATAAGAGACCCTAGCTCTATGGAATAAACATCTCATTGTCTCTCTTCTCAACGCTAACTATGGACATGAGAAAAAAAGAGTACCAAAACAAAATTTTCCAGGACAGAAGGTCAAGGAAAAAGGAGAAGGAGGAGGCCACATCAACATCCAAGATAAACCCCACTAATGCCAAATGACTTTCAGAACCACAGATGGACACTACCATCATGGAGAAGCTATTAAGATTGGAGAAGTCAACTGCCAAAGACCCTATGTGGCTTCTTTTTTTTGCATAGTTAATCATGCACATCATGCAATGGTTATGAGCCCTCGACTCCTATCTTTAGGGGAGCATTAAAGCAAAGATTAAAGGGGAGATTTAGTTCAAGGGAGGCTCAAATTAAAAATGTTTTAAAAAGAAGTGACAGATAGTTTAGTCATCTCTTTAACCAACAGCTGGTTTTAATTAACTATTGGTATCTTTTTACACCTTTTTGATTATGTCGAAGAGGGAGAAAATGTGTTTACGAAAAATAGTTTTAAAGTTTTGAGGTGAAAAGATTGTTTACTAAAATTGTTTGCTCACACACATTATTTTGGGGTCTTTATCATGTATTCCCCTCTTAACTTCTGCAATATCAGTTATTCCCCTCCTTTTTTGAAATATCAGTTGTGCTCCTGACTTCTTGCACGACTATCACCTGTGCCCTTCTATTACTTTGACCGTCAATACGTTGAATTAAACCATGGTTCATTCAAACCAATTTGTGGTTAGGAGGGGCACAACTGTCCAAACACACACGCATACCCCCATGACCCCTCCGCCCCCAACCAATATATGTCATGCTCTAGCGAGGTGATGTTATCGTGGAATCGTGGTTGATGATGCTACAGTGAATGGTGTTGCCCTTACTCTATGTGTTACACAAGGAGCAGAGGCTATGTCAGCTCTCCAACAATTGTTGCAACATCAGCGGATTGAATAGACTCCAGATGGGGGTGAATGGAGTATGGCAGATTAAAACTTTTTTCGCGGAAGCATAAGACAGGCAATCGAATCCAGACAAAGACAACAATCTAACAATCACATTGCATACTATGTTAACGTAGAAACGCAAGCGAGTGAAACCACGATCCAAGTCTTCTTGTCTAAGGATTTCCGATTAACCGAGCCAACCAACTTTTCCACTATATCCTGAGATATTTAGATAGATATCTCAATTGATTACAAGCACGAAGCTTACAACCTCGGATCACACACCAAAGTCACAACTTTGGATCAAATACCAAAGTCACAACTTTAGATCAAACACCAAAGTCACCACTGCAATTGAGCCAACTGCAACACCACTTGAGGCTTCACCTCGAGCTTCCTGCAAAGAGAACTCCTGGAGTATCTGCAAAACAACGTTAGCAGAACAAGATAAAATAATTATCGGTGCTGAAAGAATAATATTAAATAAAACAGTCAGTTTACAATAATCAGATCAGCTTAGAGAATATATAAACAATATATACAAATACTTGATTCAAACAAATACATCTCTAAAACAAAGTTCAAAAATTGATCGATCAAGAATAAAGTAATAAATGATCATATCACTTACCAATCATAAAAAACAATGATCAATCAGTACAAAGTGTTCTTCAGCAAATTGTAGAATGATCGATGAGATCATGTACCATGAGCAATCAATAAATGATCAATCAGTACGAATTGCAATGAGTGATCAATTGATAGTCTAACATGAAGTTGACTTTGTTGCATAAGCTTTATTTGACCACTAGCAATGCTGACTCTTTGTGTAGATCATCATAGATACAAGAATTGAATATTATTTAGAGTGCATTCGATGATTACATAATAAGTACAAGGAAAAACACTTAACAACAACATATAATAGGAAAGGAAAGTTCTAAAGAGCTTCTATTGAGGTCTTGAACCTTGCATGAAGATCTTGCAAAATCAATATACATATGCAAGTAAATCTAATGTGTGTATCAGCTTTAAAACAAGAGTAACCAAGATTCTAACAAAACCTTGAACGTCGATGCCATTCCCTCAAAAAGCGACGTCACTGCATGCGTGGAAGAAACCATGATTGTCAATGGTTTGCGAGACTCGCTAACTATCATTAAAGCATTCAAAGCCACCTCAATCCACCAAGGGACACACTTGACATCGCTTGATCCCATGCACGGACGAGCATAGGTGCTCCTTATGCCTCCATCACTGCATGCTTCCCCATTCCGTCATTGTCGATGTGGGTGTAGAGGAGAGGAAACCATAGCAAATATTGGGGTTGTTTCCCCCATCGAGAATCAAATCCTATAAACTAAGGGTTCGTTTGGTAGCCGGTGTACATTGGTGTACACCGACATACCCCTCGTTCCAACCCTCCCAACCCTCCAAACAATTTACTATTCACAGGGGTACTCCAACCCAACTCAACCCAATTACCAAACTGGCCCTAAGGGATTATTGGTTGGCATAGGGAAATTTTAAAAACATCCCTCACTCAAAAGTTGCAATCTTTGGATGTGCCTTTTATTTGGATGTCTTTTGGATAAAATGTTGCTTCTTTCGATGGGTTTATTCACTATATAAAGCAGCATACCACTGTATAATTGGGGAGGTGAAATTAAATCAAATTTGATTTTGCCATTGACTTTATCTTTCTTCCCTTTGGAACTTTTTCTCCCCTTTAATCTACCAAGCCACACTTCCTTTCATGTTTTCTTCCCTACTCACCTAGCCTGGCATTCACCTTTTTATCTCCTCACCCCAATTTTCTCTCTTCTTACCCTCCTCAGAAATTCTTCCCTAAATCCAATCTGCATCAAGAAAGTCGATCAAGTCACTTATACAGGAGTCCCCATGAGCCACCGCCTACAAAAGGGCTTCCATCATCATGAAGCCATCAATCACTTCTCCCTAAAAGCACTAATCAATTCTCAAGCAAGTGCCCACTTCCCACAATGCTTTTAAATTTATCGTAGCAACTTTTAACATCACCTCGTCATCGAAGCCAATGACCCCTAGCATCCACATGTCATCCATCAAGTTGACAATGGCAATGCCACCATCGATATAACACACTGCACCAAAAGCAAATAATCAGGAGTCGATACTCGATCACGCAATATCCCTTGCACCCACACCCGAAGCACCTCACCTCCTTACTCCATGCCAATGCACAATCCCCCTTCTTCCTATGATATACCAACTGCCAACACTCATCCATCTCACACTCTCATCCATCCTAAGTGCCACATGGTCGTAATCTCAAGTATCAAACATTGAGGCTCGTCGGTACGACGTTAGCTTCTCCAAGCTAACCAGTCTTATCTTAGATAGAAGAGTATTGGATAAGCTCCAACTCTTCTCACACTTCATACGTTGATGCACCAACGCCCAAACACAAGAATGAACATGAGGACAGACATAGCTTTTTTGCTCTTACTCAAAAGCAACCATAAAATATGTGAAGATAGGTTTTGTTATGAGAATGACCCATACCAATCCACCCTCCTATATACTAGACTCTGGGAAAGCCAAGGGATACGCCACTGCTCCAATTACACTACTAACGATAATAACACACAAGACCATTCATGTTCCACGGGAAACCTTCGTGTTTTGAAACAATCCTTCGTCTTCTTGTCTCTTTGATTCCCATGATATACCTTCATCCTCCGTAGATGATGTCATATCATATGTACGATCATCAACACACTTGCACTCTAACATGTGCTGACACAACTTTGTCAAATTCCAACCAAGTGCCACCAAATGCATGATCGTGTGCTAATGGGAACATGCAACTTCTTAGCTTTCATGTGGTACTCATCCTTATCCATCTGCAGACAAAGGGGGTGTCCACCAGAACTTTGATGATATGGCCTTTGGTCTACTCAGATACATGCATCATCGAGCATGCACACACATGCTTGTATTCAGCAATTGTAGCGCCGCCTTTACTCCTCAGATCGTCATGCATCAATATGGATCTTGTGTGCGTCTTTGTGTATGCATGTGACTGCATCTCCTTGTTCATCAAAATCTATGATGCTTAACTGCATATATTGTCACTATACTCATATTCGTATAGATGCTTGCATATATTGGCATGTCTTACATTGTTGCATGTATTTGTTATGCTTACTTTGCCATAAAGACCACAACATTCTGCCTACAAGCTAGTGTCTTGTTGTAACGCTCTCCATTGCCATAGACCCTAATTGTGAGTCCTCCAAGACTCTTGTGAATAAGCGTCGAGCTATCCACCTAATGCAACTTCCTCCTAAGTGCCATGTCGCTCATGTTTGTACCCCAACCATCATGTATGCACACACAATCTCGATCATGGAATTTATGGCTGTGCCAAGCCTCCCCCATCTGAAGATTCAGTTGTCCACAATTGAAAAGATGTTCTTCAGCATCATGATCCCATATTCTCGATGCACCTCTTGGGGCACCTCTAGGGAAAGGGTAGTGCAGGCATGCACTATCTCCTTTCCTGCACATGTTCCTCTCGTAAATTTCCTCATACTCCCTTGACTTGACCTTCATCGTAAGAAAATAAGCTTCCCCATCAGCTCCAACCAAGGTAGGAAATATTGATATCGGTATCATATCGTTCTGCCTGAAAAATGATATATCGTCGATATATGGACGATATCGGTGGAAATGTCGGAAATGACTCAAAAAAACTATTTTTTGTCGTTTTTTCAGAAATTAAGATCATCCAAGATATTAGAACAACAAATAACCTACAAATACACACATATATCACACATATCGGTCATTTATACCCTATATATCGCACATAGCGGTCATATCGAACATGTCGATGTTAATATTGATTCCTGACTTATAGATATTAGAAATGGATTTCATTCGAGTTTGTATAACATTAAATAACTTAAAGATATACAATTAGATGGCGCGTATAGATCATCTGTGATCCTTATATCACGCATATCAGTTATATCGAGTACATAGTGAATGGCATTGAGATGAGTCATTTGATTTGATTAAAAAAATATACTTAATGATTAATGAGACAATGTTTCTTTGGTATAAAGATTTATCTATTCACAAAAATAAATGAAAAAATATAAATTAATGCAATATTGTAAAAGAGATTACCTAGAACCAATAATTCTGCAGAGGATCTGAATCGCCCCCTGCCCTATTATCTCTCATAGCCAAGGCCTTAAATGTCGGTTTCGGTCACCATTTCGGTATCGACCAAAACAGAATTTCGATGGAATTTCGGTGGAATTTCGATCGAATTTCGGTCATTTCGGTCATTTTTTGTACTAGGACCCCCATATTTCGGTCATTTCGTTCATTTCGGTCGAATTTCGATTTCGACTGGATATCGATATTCGACAGAAATTCGACCGAATTTCGCTGAAATTTGAGGCCATGCTCATAGCGGATCGCATACTCAATGAACTCGCAGTAGTTTTCCCATGTCATGTACGAGTACATGGCCTTGTAATCCATGGCATACTGCATGTATTGATGATCATCAATCCCTATGAGTATCCTGAGACGAGGATATGCAGCACTAGATCCGATATCACAAAGTGCACGACGAGGCTGAGAAGTACTGGCTTGACGAGGCTGGACTTGATCTGCACAAGGGGATGTAGGGTCTCATCCCCAACATTTGATCCCTTTGTGAATGATCTGCAAGGCTTGCGATGCAATGGAAATAAGTCCTAAGGGTGAACTCAATCTCTGTCACAGCTTGCTCCAAAGCAGCAACATGATCCATCACACACTCACAGCCATCACCTTCCCTCTAAAGATTTGAAGTCGAACTCGCATCAACAAGGTCCTCCCCTCTGCAAATGATTGCACCAACAATCACCGCAATGTTCAAACTCCATTATACCACTTCATATCGATAAAATGGTGTATCCTTAATTCTAATGCCACTTGTCGCAAAGTCAAAGTTTCAACTATCAAACTTTGAGACTTACCCAGTATGGTGTTAGTTTCTCGCAAGCTAACCAGCCTTCTCTTGAGTAGAACATTTAACAGGCATGCTCCAGCTCGTTTCGCACTTTGCATGCTCATGCATTGACGCTAAAAAACAAGCACGAACACAAGGACGGTTATAAAATTCCTTTGTTCTTGCTCAAAAAGGGAACATATAGTATGTAAAGATAGGATGTTGTTGTAGGAATGACCCACACCCCTCTTTATATACAAGAACCCAAAAAAACCAAGGAACGGTCATTATTACGTTTACACTCATAAGTTCATAACGACAATAAGACATAAGACCCTTCGTGTTCTGCAGCAAACCTCACATTCTGCAGCAGCTCTTTGTCTTCTTGTCTCTTTGGTTCCCATATTATCCTTTTATCTTTTGCAGATGATGCCACATCACATGCATAACTATCAGCACACTCATGCTCCAATGTCTGCTAAAACAAATTTGCCGAATTCCAACCAAAAGCCATTGAACTATGCCCAAGAGAATATGCAATCTCTGAGCCTTCATGCGGTAAAAGCCCTTAGCCATCCGCTTACTATTTGTTGTCATGGCCTCCGGACCACTCGCGTACATGCATCATCGAGCATGCACGACCTTGCTTGTACTCAGCAGCTACAACATCTTCATGTCTCATTGGATCACCATGCACTAATATGGATCGTGTGTGCCTCTATGTGTATGCTTGTGTGACTACACAGTCTATACATCAATGCTCATCAACGTCTCTTACGCTTCATTGTGCATATTGTCACGCATATATATTGATGTGTGCATCTATTGTCATGTCTTACATTGTTGCATGTACTTATGTGCTTGCTCTAGCATGAGCTCCATAACGCTCTGCCTAAGATAGTGCATTACTGTGACATCCTCCATAGCAACGTACTTTATTGGTGAATGAGTCCCCAAAACTCGTATTGTAACCGCCGAGCTATCCACCCAATGCAACTTCCTCCTAAAGTGACAAATAATCCATGTGTGTGTCTATGCCGTCATATATGCACACACACTATCAATCATGGAATTTGGGGGTATGACATTAAGCCTCTTGTTCCAACATTTTTTGTTACATTATCCGCGCCCTCTGTTCCACCTTCTTCATCACATTATTCATCTTATTCTCTTTGTTTCATCATTCCCTCCATCTTCGTACCACAAGTTTCATCACATTATTCGCCCTCCCTCCCCACCTCTAGGGTGTGTGCAAACCAGACAGATCGGTATTCTGCAAACTGATCCTCATCGGATATTACCATTTGGGTTTTAAGATTTTAAATTCACTAAGGAGGCAGTATATTTCAGTATAATTTTACTCTACAATGACAACCACAGTTTTACATTTAGACATGATAACCAAGTTTCTATGATCGTTGAAGATGGTCAACCTAAGGAATACAACGTCTTGACTTGGTAAAGATGTTGGGGTGCCTATAAGTTAAATCCACAGAATATAATTAACAAGAAAATAACGTTTTGTATAAAATTATAGACACGTCTATCATATATATTCCATCCGCAATTTATTAACAAACCCCCTCCTCTGTTCCGAACATCACCTATCTCTAACAAAAACATGGCTTGTTCCAAGTTTTATGAAAACTAAGTGAGCTTCCAAGTGATCAAGCAAACAATTTCACAAGCCACGCCCTCACCTTAGCTGCGAGGAAATTTCCGCTGGCTACAGAAACACCGAGCTCGTGCCACCTGCTGCTCTCCCCATGCCTCCTCAGGTTAAGGATAGGCGGGCCCGGAGATAGCCTGGCCTCGATCATGTGCCTGACCCTCCCCGCTGCCTCCATTGCCGCCTCCAGGGACACGGCATCAGTGATCCGGTACTGCCCGACGTAACGTGCCTCCCGCCCACGCTCCTTGAGGACCCTGTCTATTTGGACGTGGGTGCCAGGGACGAGGACGAACCTGATGCCGAGGCCGTGGAGGAGGGAGATGTCCTCGAGGATGGTGTCTAGGAAAGGCCCTTCAACGACCTCGCTGGAGACGACGACGACGAAGGTGTTGCCACGGTGGCCGCGGATGTAGGGCCACGCCTGCCGGAACCACTCCACGAAGCGGTCGTTTTCGTCATCGGGGAGATGTCGGAGCGGGGCGGCGGAGGGGGAGGAGGAGCATTGGGGGAGACGGAGCGGGGAGAGAGGGAGGCGTTGGCGGAGGGAGAGGAGGCGGAGGATAGGAGGGGAGATGGGTTTGGTGGGGGGCAGTGGGGGAGGAAGGACATGGCGGTGAGCGGGAGAGAGGGACATGTGGAGGCGGCGTCGGCGGAGGGTGCAGGTGTGACTGCGGTCCGCTTATTCGGCGTGCGGAGAATCGGGAGCGCAAGCGGGTGGCACTGGCAGTTGGTTTATGGTGCGGCGTCGGCGGAAGATGTTTTCTGTTTTGGAGGGGATTTTACTCTCAACTCCTCGCAGGACATTTTGAAATATGATTTATGACTTTGGTTCGTGTGCAGCGAAACTGAATACGTAAGACATGTGTTGCTGACCTCCGACCCAAGGTCTTCTTATTACAGAGAATAATACAAGGGCATTTGCATTTAAAAGAAATTAACAAGGGCCTTTCTATAATTATCATTCAGGGGCTGACGGTTTGAACGCATGCTTACTCGGAGAGGAGATTCTCGTCAAACTCGAGACCACTCATCAAGATCTTAGAACTATCCCTCGCGAGACCAGACCATATCTAAAGAACGCCGAAACAGTCCTGAAATTATATATTTAATGAAATAGGTTGATATACTGAATAATATGATACAAGTAAAAAATACGATATAACTCTTTCTCAAATTACCTGGTAAGAGATGTCCTGGACAAAATTTCATATTTGAAATCATTGAATGATTTTTTCGTTATTGACTTGTAAAATAAGTGGCAAGACAGAGGGGGCGGTCAAGATCATCCCCTCGGTGATGTGCTCGCCCTTTTTTCCACCAAAATCCTTGGTCACCCGTAGGAACAGTGAAGGTCGTCTCCTCTGGCTTCCAGAAAGGACAGGAGTTGGCAACCATCCCCTCCTTTTTATCTATTAGAAAATAAAATTAGCTTGCCAACGCTCGATCCTACCGTAATCTGTAACATGTAGATATTCAAATGACATAGCAGCACGTCACATATCTAAATATATACAAATATAAAGGTTTTAGTTAAAGCTAATGTGTTCATAGATAAAGGAAAAGGTTAATATCTAAACCACATATTTAAGAACATACACATTTAAAAAAACAGACTCGCTTAAATGGTCTAGTTGTAATTGATGAATCGTCGATCGGTCAAGATAATATGCTCTCATTGTAGCATGGGCCAATCGACAAGAAATAGTTACGAGAGAAGATCTCTGTGAAGAGTTTTTAGCTTTAATTTATACCTGGACAAGTCCACGGTCAAACACAGGGGCACGAGCTATAATATAATTAACTAATCATCGATATTGATGTTGAATGATCGATAAATCATCAAGGTCAAAAGAAACAACTAAGTCATGCAGAATAGATCGCATATAACAAGTGCGTGAGAATGTTATTTATGTAATTTTTATGCAAACTAAGCAATAGGCAAAATGAACCGAAAGAACACATAAACATATGTACATAATTTATGCCCTTGTTTTTCATATACTTAAAGAGCAATAAAATCGTCTATATACATAAAATATTTTTGCAAGCAAATTAAATTAATAAATTACTTAATTTTAATTCTTTTCTTATTTTATATATATTTTTTATGAATTATGTTAAATTCTTTATGTACAATATTAGTCATAATTAAAAGGAATTCAACTCCTCTAATCATCAGACTCTCAATACATATATATATATATATAAGAGATATGACATTAATATGTTGATTGCATTCACAAGAGTAGAGTCAAGATTTCACTAAAGTTCCAATACAAGAGATCCTCCTAAGGACCCAATGCTCCACACTAGGGATTAAATCTAGTCTTGCTTCAATCCTCCGTCTCTTTAGTTCATCAGATTCAAAGTGTGGATGTCATGCCAGATAATGGAGGTATAAGGATGGTGTCATTTCTTCTCTAACACGGTATCTCTCAAGTGACTTATAAACTCAAATTGTTGTTAATTAATGTGTCCGTCAAACTTATCCCGTCCTCGAGTATCATAAAATCATGTCCAAACTTGAATCTCAAATCTCAATTCCTCAAGTGAAAACCTCGACTCATCTCAATCATGAATGTAGTCGTGCAAGTGAGTGATGGTCATATTGTTTAAGCAAGAGATTAAGCATGCAATATAGCATAAAAATCTTTCTAACTAAGGAAGTTTGAATTAATAAGTCCAAGATCCTAATGATTAAGACATGTTAACTCTGTATCTCTGGACCTCATAAACTAAGTGTTAAAATCTCAACAAGCCTTGAGTGCAAAGTGAAAAAGTCAGGGAAAATATCAAATTAAGTTAATCTTTTTGTGAATCTTATTTTATGAATATATATTGTATCTTCTTTATAAGAATAATGACTAACCTAAACTCATATGACTAGTTGCATCTACTTTCAACCGGTATGGATGTAAAGTATGGACAGTCAAACGGCTACCCATACTACTTTAAGAAGGTGTCATACGCGTTGTCTTTTTACCACCCACTCCGTTAAGAGAGATCGTAGTTCCCTAACTGAAAAGTAGATAATCATTCTTAAGTGTAGTAGTCTGAAATGATACTAAAGAAATTTTAATTTTTCTGATTTTTATTGATTTTTGAATAAAATTAGAAAGTTAGTTTTATTTACAAAAAAATATTGTTAATATCGATGTATACCCTTGAAGTTGAAAATTTGTTTACAAACCTTGTCACATAATTATACATTTTCCAAATATTTTACAAAGATTTTCAAAATAAGTAAAAACATCATTTTTATAAAACCTAAACAAAACATTTTTCAAAATAATGTTGCGTAAATATAGAATTTCTAAAATATTTTACAAATAATTTTCGAAAACATGTAAAATCCTATATTTACAAACCATGTAAAATATTTTTGAAAAACATGTTAAAATAGGTCTAAAAATTTTTCAAATCATTTTCAAATCATTTTTACAAAAATCAGTTCCAAATAATACAGTGCCCGTAGCCCGAAAACTTTTGAAATTTTCAAAATATGAGCTATGCTAAAGTATATATGAAATACACCCCTATATACTTAGCTGGTATTATGTCCTCATAGCATAAAGTGATATGAAGTCGTAGTGCATACTAAATATGAGGAGATATACAAGAATTGAATTAAAAAGGTCAGGTGTATGAATGAACTAAAAAGAATATATCAATAGAATACAGGGACACGGGTCCCCTATACTTAAAGAATTAGCTTAAATAAAAGGATATCATATAAAAAAGGAACTTGAGGTGAACAATCAGAGACTGCTTTGTCCCTCCTATACTTAGACTAAAAAGTAGCCTGAATATAAAAATGTGAAACTAAAGGTGCGGGAACCGAGACACAATTTAGGTTAGCTGAATCTTATTGGATGATGAATCTAAGAATATGTGAAATGGAGTTCGAGGATGTTCGGGAGAGGTAAAAAGAATCACAATCAAGTGCAAGCAAACCCAATTGATTCACCAATACACACTTTGAAGAACAAAATATATGGTTAAATTATCTTTTCTCTTTTATTGGTGATAAATACAAAATTCGAATACATTACAAGCAAGTTTAAGTAGTATTTGGACACTATCATATGGATGCATCCTCACCTCTCATTAAGCAAAATATACTAGCAAATAAAGTGGGGTTTGCTCTCCCAATACAAGGTGAATTTTAGCTCCATTTTTGTTAAGTTAACTTGCATTAACAGACTCAATTTTATAGCTTAGATTATTACTAATGAATTATAGAGCACATCGATCATCGTCTACCGGCCAGTCTCATTTCCTTTAAATCCTAAGTTATAAAAAATGAGGTAAGAATACAAGAAAAAGGCATGAAAATGTAAAAATCATGATGCATGCTTATGTTCAGAGGTATTTACAATCATCACAGCTCTCTTCATGCACATATAAGACTGAATAAAAAATAATATCTAAATATATGCAAGTTGATGAAAAACCGGGATCATAGGCATAAGCTCTATTAGCAGGATAGAATTTGATTAAATTTAGCTAAGTCAAACATAGCTTAAGTACGTCGCGTAAATCTTATATTAGTGAATCTCTTGAGATAAGTTAGTGTGTCCTGACTTACGATTCAATCACCGAGAATATTACGTTAAAAATATCTCTAAGAGTCGTGTGCATAAATCCTAAATTGAGCACTCAAGTTTAGTCACAATCAACATGGGTGAAATAGACCCATAAATGTTCAAGTCCATATACAAATATTATATAACATATCCACGCAGTAAATAAGGCAACTTGATAAACTTCATGCTCTCAAAGGACTCTCTTGTGTCTCCTCTTAGATGGAACTTCAAACTTGAGCACCAGTCTCCGTAGGTCTCCAAGCATCCTTGATTCTACGGGCCCTGACACAAAAGAGAAATGGTTAAAATGAGATTAAAGAATTGTCAAGTTAACCTACATCACAATCAATAAATCAAAAACAATGCATCAAAATAATATATATAACTTTGACCTAAATTATAAATAATCAACTTAATACAAATATTTAATCAAAATTAATCATATTAATGAAGTAGTATTCCCAGCAACGATGCCATCTAATGAATCACCAATCGTCTAAGATAATATGCTCTTGTTGCAGCATGGGTCAATTGGTAATTAACAGAACTGAGAGAAGATCTCCCTGAAGAGTTCTCGACTTTAGTTTATACATGGGTAAGTTGAGGGTCGAACACATGGACATGAGCTATAATATAATTAACTAGTAATCGATATCAATGTTGAGTGGTCAATAAATCATCCAGGTCAAAAGAAACAACTAATTTATGCACAATAGATCACATATAACAAAAGTGTGAAAATGTTAATTATGTGATTTTTATGCAAACTAAATGATAGACAAAATGAATAGAATGAATACATAAACATATGTACATAATTTATGCCTTTATTTTTCTTATACAAATTATTGAACATAATTCAAAACCAAAGTCTAATTAAACACTTAATTCAAAGCTAGCATGTTTAATATGAATAGAAGCACTTATATCTCTCTAATAAAGAGATCATCACATGAATGTTAAATCAAAGAACAAAGCATGTCATATTTAAGGAAATTATAGTATATGTGCAATGTAACTGAAATTGCATTGATTGGACATCATATGCTCAAGTTATTCCACATGCAAGCAAGGGGCATAAGTGCAAAGAAATAAAAACATAAAATGTTACAAATAGATCCTTATAAGGACTAAAGTACAAATAAGAAAAAACGACTGATTAGTTTAATGAATACCCCCTCGAAGGGGTATTGCAAAAAGGACAAATCGGTTGGGGTTGATAGTAAATATCCACATGCAGAGCACGTGCGACCCATGCTTGGATTGAAGTCTCATGGCTCGAGCCACGTGCCATGATGTCGTGCTTCGGCTGATGGCTCAGTGGTGTCCGGAGCTATGGGCTTGGATCTGAAATTGGGGTCATCTCTCGAATGTTAGATCGTGCCCAATTGGGTGCAATCAAACAACAATTATACGCCTGCGTTCATCTTCTTCTGCCTCTAGCAATGACTGTGTGGTGGGGCTCTAGCGAGATTGCCAAAATTCTGTCGTGACCGCTTGCTATATTCAGATGAAGGGATGGAATCTCAGAGTCCCGGTGAAGATATATGTCCCAAGTTGAAGGCATGGAAAGCTCCAGGGATGGATGATGACATCTGATCATCCGAGATGAAGCGCTAGATTGAAGACCGCTTCGATTTTCCGACCATTGAGAGGTGAGTGGCATGTAAACATTAGAAAAAAATAGTCGAAGCAAATAAGATTGTGATCGTACGACTTTGAGTGGGATGGAGGTCGATCGAAGCGTAGAAGGTGAAGGCCAACGTTAGTCTCGACCACCATGAACGGAGAAGGAGTGAGATGATTAGAGAGATGGAGGAGAGGTAGCGGCTAGTGGTTCCTCCACGTGCATCTCAGATGCAAGGCAGATGTCAATCCATGGCAAACTTCAAGTGCAGACAAGTGTATGATGAATCCGCGATTCATCACCTTAATATCTTGATCTTAGCAAAATCCCCGAGTAAAATCTCTAATAAATGTCCATAAAATCAACAAATCAACAAAATGACTATTATAAATAAAACTCATTAATTAGTATAGATTATATTGTATAAAATAAATTAACAATAAAAGGCCGCAAAATTTAAGGAGTTTTTCACCTATAAATAGCCCAAAACTTCATGTGTTTTTAATAATTTCATTTCAACTCCTTTTTGGCTAATTCTTTCTTTAACTTGTTCATAAAAATGTATATAAAAATACAAAAATACAAAACAAATTTCAACTCAAATAAATGCTCCTAGATCCCAAAGAAAAAAGCCGTAAAGTCCAACTTCCCGGCCAAAATCCCGCTCCGTACTCCAAATTCACCAAACTCACTTTTAAAGTTCAAGTTAGAAAATTATCTATCCAATGAAAGTGATTTCATTAAAATCGGAGTTCGTTTGCAAAATGTGAGTTTTGGGACCTTGGTGTACATTGTATATATTGTACATATTTTTTGTTTTCCCATTTTTATTTTAGGTTTTTCCATTTAAAATCCAAAAAATAATAATATTGTGTTGTATTTTATTCTTATTTGTTTATTGTATTTTCTGTTGTAAATATCTCTTGTTAAAAATACAAAAAAATTAAAATTAGAAAAGTAAACAATGTACACGTTGTTTGTCTTCTTTTGTAAATTCTCCACTATTTTTCTTCTCTTTTATTTTATTGTATTTAAAGTAGCCTACTTCATTTTATTTTTCCCCCTTTATTTATTTCTCATTCTCTACAATAACTTCTCTTCTACCACCAACTTCCATTCAACTCCTCTATTTTTTAGTAACCTCCATTCCACTCCATATTCTTCATCCAACCTCTCATTCAACTCCACCAATAATACAACCTCCCATTCAACTCCACCACATATCTAACCTCCCTTTCTCTTCTCTTTATATTCATGTCCACATCCACATTTTTTTGCATCCGCCATTCTAATAGAAAAAGGAGAGAGCTCATCGAGGTCGATCGGTGATAGCGTTCTACCCCGATACGAAGCGACGACCTCCTTTCAGGCGAGATCCGCGGAGCTCCGCTCCGCATCACGAGTTCCCCATCGAGCTCGCGTAGCTTCTCTGATTTTTATTTCATCAATAGGATCGAAGTGACGATAGGAGTCCAGCGTTGCTGCTCCGCAAATCCGACAAACCTCAGGTAAGTTTGTCCTCTTATTTTTCTTGTTATTTATTTTATCTAATAGTTTGTTTCATTGTTGTCTCATCACCATACCATTTCCATTTTTTTATCCCACAACCACTTCATCTTCACCATATTACTACCTCACCACACTATTTTATATTTGCATTTTTTCTGTTTAAAAAAAATAAAATCTAAAAAATCAATCAATTCACAATAAAAAAATTTAAAAAAAAATTAAAAAATCCAGTAGGAACCGCCGACCCCCTTCTCCAGCACCGCCGGCGGTGCTGTCCACCGCAGCAACCAGCGGCCATCGCCACCCCTTCTGTGCGCGGTGCGCGTGCCCGCCAAAGGTGGTCCTCCGCCCGAAGGTCACTCAGTTGCGCCCCTGCGCGTGGCCATCACCCCACCACTGTCACTACCGGCCCCAGCGGTCATGTACTTCGCCGCGTCGTACCCTCGCCTTTGACCACCAGTCGCCCCTCCACCCGCCTCCATCGCGGGACCGCACCGCCTCCTCCGCTGCTGCGCCACGGTACCCCACCGCCTCCGCCGACCGCAGCAACGCCGCCGCTCGTTCCCCTTCCTGCGCCCTAGCGACATAACGAAGGAGAAGGTTCTTTTTATATATTTTTTACTTCTGTAAAAATTGCATTTTCTTTATTACATGTTTCCGATATTGCATAGTAGTCCCTGCACATAATTTGCATTGTAATTTTTAATTTATGAAATTGCACGGATAACCCTGTATTCATATTTTAATTTTGACCTCATTATCGCATCTTTTATTTCAATGAAAAATAGCATGATGTTAAGCAACAAATTCTGTACCATCTGAATATTTGATTGTATTTTTGTGAGCTATTATGAATTAATTAAATTTATTGAAGCCAAATTCTGCATATTTTACCTAATCTGGACTCTTAAATTCATATCTCACTCACTGTTGCTCCAAAAATACTTAAAAATTCAGGAATGATGCCTTGACATGTGCTTAAATTACTGTCCAAATTTCATCTTAATTGAGTTATCTTGTGCATAAAATAAATTGTGAGTGATTTTAAATTATATTAAATTTGTGTATCCAAAAAGCGCACCTTCCCACAACGCTACATTGCTAACCATGGATTTACTAAGAATTAATCACTTGCAGTCACTCTGTTTTCATTAAAAATCCAAAAATCATACTTTGTCCGAAAAATCCAGAAAAATTATTGTACCTTCTTTGCATCTTGTTTTATTTTCAGTAAAATTTCATGATTTTTGCATTCTGTTTGTGTGAAAAATTGCTAAAAACCCTATAAAAAATATGCATTTTTAATTATTGCATTATAACTCCTAAATTTTCAAAAAATATGTTTGTGTTCATCTCTGGATTAGGATTCTAAGAAAAATATAATTTGGCTAAATTTAACTTATTTCCTATTAAATTAATTTGGCTAAGTTGTGTGCTTTCTTAATATCTTAATTCACTTGCATTGTGCATTTTACATTCTTTTTGCATAAAAAATAATATAAAAATATACGCACTGAAAACCTAGATTTAAGTTTTTTATTTAACCCCAAAGTTGTTCCTTTGCCTCCCTGTGTTCGACCCCGGACTTGCCTGGGATATAAATTAAAGTCGAGACACTCTTCACGGAGATCTTATCTCGGTTCTGACTGGTTCTCTAAGTACGCGTACTACAAGAACACAAATTAAAACTCGTATTCAACGACTCATCAGATGGCACCGTTGCTGGGGAGGCAAATGGCTTAGGGATTAATTTAAAAAATTTTGATTTAGATTTTCACTTACTTGGATAGTCTGACCCCCGAGCCACCCGAGCCACTTGTAATTAATCTATTTTCCTCTTAATTATTTCTCTTCATATTTTTGTATATATTTTGTTTTTGATCTCTCTAACATAAATTTTTATTTTCTTTGCGAGGGACCGGTGGACTTGGAGTGCATCGGAGGTCGACGGACGTGGACACGCACTGACTGCTGAAGATCAAGGAATTTTTAATTTATTTTTGAGAGAATTTTTGTAAAAATTGTGTTGTAATAATTTAGGTAATTTTTCTCTTTACAGCAGCTCTTGGTTTGAGAGCTCGTGCTTGTATCCGGATTGGACATTGGACCCGCTCGTGATCATGTAATTGATTTGACGTAGAATATGCCTTGCACTCGCGGCTCTTAGAGCATATTTTTATTATAATATTTTATTGCTTGTGCTCGTAATTTTGTCAGGACCACACATCACATTTAACGAGATGCACTTAGACCGTAAAGTTATTAGTTCAAATTAAAGTGTTCATCATTCGCTAATAGAACTGCCGTCTAGGAACGATTTTCTCGCTTGCATCATATAGTATAAAATTTCAATTCTGTCTTGCATCCCGCATGTAGAGCGTGAGGATCATTGTAAGTCTTTTGAACTGGACATTGATGAATCCACAATTCATCATCTCAATATCTTGATCTTAGCAAAATCCCCGGGTAAAATCCCAAATAAATGTCCATAAAATCCATAAATTAACAAAATAACTCTTGTAAATAAAACACACTAATTATTGTATATAAGATTGTACAAAATAAATTAACACTAAAAAGCCGCAAAAATAAAGGAGTTTTATACTTGTAAATAGCCCAAAACTTCATGGATTTTTAATAATTTCATTTCAACTCCTTTTTGCCTAATTCTTTCTCTAACTTGTTTATAAAAATGTATATAAAAATACAAAAATACAAAAACAAATTTCATCTCAAATAAATGCTCCTAGATCCCAAAGAGAAAAAGCCGTAAAGTCCAACTTCCAAGGCTAAATTCCCGCTCCGTATGAACTCCAAATTCACCAAACTCACTTTTAAAATTCAAGTTAGAAAATTATCTATCCAATGGAAGTGGTTTCATTAAAATCGGAGCTCATTTGCAAAAGTTGGGTTTTGGGACCTAGATGTACATTGTACAGTATGTATATATTCATATTTTTCTTCTTTTTTATTGTATCTCTCTTAATTATTAAAAATACAAAAAAATCATACTTGTGTTGTATTTTAATTGTACTATTTTATTGTATTTTTCTGTTGTAAATATCTCTTATTAAAAAGACAAAAAAATTACATATTAGAAAAGTAAAAAAAATGTGTACATGTTGTTTGTCTTCCCTTGTAAATTGTCCACTATCTATTTTATTCTTTTTTATTCTATTGTAATTAAAGTAGATAACTTTATTTCATTTTATTTATTTAATTATTTTACATTCTCTACAATAACCACCATTCAACTCCCATTACTCCACCATATTTTCTAACTTCTAATTCAACTCCACCATTTTATTAACCTCCATCCCACTCCATGCTTAATTCTAACTTCCATTTTTCTTCTTCTTTATATACATGCCATTCTCCTCATTTTTGCCTTTGATCCATCTTTATGTGAGGAGAGCCAAGTTCCCATAGTTGAATCGGTGACAGCGACGCAACCGCGGTCGAGCAACGACGGCCCTCTCTCCGGTGTGATCCGTTGGCTTTTCGGCCAACATCGCAGCCGCACTCGCGCGCTGCTCGAGCTCATCGCGCGTCGACGATTCGAGCGAAGACCGTGCTCTCACGAGCACATCATAGGCGACCGTTTCCACCGTAGGTATTTTTTTTCTTTTTCTTTCTCCATCATTGTTATTTTGTTTGCAATTTTTATCACACCATCACCACTACATCTTCATTTGTCTACCATATCTCCATCACCGTCATCATCATATCATTTTCATCCCCCTTCTTTTTATGTACATATGTTAAATAAAATTAAAAAAAATAAAAAAAAAACAAAAAAAATAATACACGCAGCAGCGGTGGGGGAAGTTCCCACCGCCGCCGCCCAAACCATCAGCAGCGCCGCCGCGCGTGGCCGGCGCTCTCACAGCGGCGCCGCCACGCCGCGGCCCCACCGTCCGCCGATCACCCCAGCCCCCCCCTCCGCCGCTCTAAGCGCCGCGCAAGGCGGCGCCCCGCCAAACTCCTCCGCTCGCCGCCGGTCGCCGTCGCCTTCCCTCGCGCCTCTCCGACCAGCCCAACCGCCCCCACTCTCCGTCGCCGCCCGCGCGAGGTGCTCGCCGCCCTCCCTCGCGGCCGCGCGCGGCCGCGCCGACCTCCCTACGTTGGGTTCACCTGCAAAAGCCAGAGGAAGAAGATGAAGAAGAAGGTCCATTTCTTTTTAATTTTTTTATTGTAAAAATTGCATGTTTTATTTCTCATGTTTTTGTAATTGCATAATAGTCCTTGTAAATATTTTACATTGTAATTTCAGTTTCTGTATTTGCCCAAACACCCCTGTGTTCTCTTATTAATTTGGACATCTATCTTGCGTATTTATATTCAATGAAAATACCACTGTGTTGAGCAACTAATTGTGTACGTTTTGAGTATTTATTTGGATTTTTATATTACATGGGTAATTAATTAAAAATGTTAACTGAAACTCTGCATATTTTACCCATTCCGTGCTCTTAAAAATTATTTCTCACATACGGTTGCTTCAAAAAATCCACAAAAAATTATATGTGATGCCATGATATGTGATGTAATTACTGTTCAAATTTCATCCAAAATGGAGTTGTCTTGTGCCTTAAATAAATTGTAGAGTGATTTTAGTTTTTGATTTTTAATTAAATCCTCGTATATTCGTTTTGCAAAATTTCAACTCTCCTGGATTCTTCATAAGAATATCTATTAGAGATAATTCGCAAGTTGATTAATTTGATAACGTGGATTTAAATAGAAATTAATTACTCACTATCACTCTGTTTTTACTAAAAAAACTCATAAAAAATTCATACTTTGTCAAAAAATTCCAAAAAAAATATTGTAGTCTCCTTGCATCATGTTTTAGTTCCAGTTAATTTTTTCATAATTTTTGCTTACTGTTTGTGTGATAAATTGTGAAAAAAAACCCATAAAAAGTGCGTATTTTTCCTTGTTGCATTTTAACCCCTAAAATTCCAAAAAAAATGTGTTTTGTGTTCATCACTGGATTAGGATTCTAGGAAAAATATAATTTGGCTGAATTGGATTAATTTCTCATTAAAATTAATTTGGCTAAGTTGTATGCTTTCGTAGTGTTTTAATTGAACCGCATCTTGCATTGATATTTCTTTTTGCAATAAAAAATAAAAAAAAACCGCATTTGGAAATCTAAGACCTAAATTTTCAAATTAAACCCAAGTTGTTCCTTTGCCTCCCTGAGTTCGACCCGGACTTGCCCGGGATATAAATTAAAGCCGAGACACTCTTCACGGAGATCTTCTCTCGGTTCTGACCGAATCGCTAAGTACACGTGCTACAACGTGACCTAATTAAAAACCGTATCTAGCGACTCGTCAGATGGCGCCGTTGTCGGGGAGGCAAACGGCTTAGGGATTAGTTTAAAAATTTGGATTTAGTTTTCCATTTACTCGGGTAGTCTGACCCCCGAGCCACTTGTTTATTCCAGTTTTTTGCAATTATTTCTCTTCATATTTTTGTATATATCTTGTTTTTATCTCTCTAACATAGATCTTATTTTCCTTACGAGGGCCTGGTGGACTTGGAGTGCATCGGAGGTCGACGGACGCGAGGAGCGCCGACTGTTGAAGTGCGAGGATAAAGCAATTTATTTTTGAGAGAATTTTGTAAATTATTGTAATTATTTAGGTAGTTGCTCATTTCTAGCGGCTCTTGTTTGAGAGCTCGCGCATGTAAAAAGACTTGGACATTATTTGTGGTGTGTCGAGCCTGTTTCACTCTCCGGCGAGGGTGGGGCTTGACTTGAGTGGCGAAATTAAGGATTAGGCACACGGTAGTTTAGATTCAAACTTGTTTGTGCCCATCGTAATTTAGGCCACACTTATCTTAGAAGATTCACATATCTTATAAGATTCATAATGAGACGCACATAGACACGTACTACTTAGCTCAAATCCAATCAATTCTTCCCCGCTAATAGTATATTGTTTAGGTGCGGTTTTCTCGATCTGCATGCATTTAGTGTAATATTTACAAATTCTGTTCTGCATAACGCATGAAGAGTGCTGGGATTCACTGTAAGTATGCCTTCTTCTGAGCATGCATCATAGTTTCTCGTTTGCATTCTGATTTCCGATTCCCTCTTGTTTTACAACTTAAGGTCAAAAGGAAATTGGGACTGAATGGTAGACGTGCTTGTGTGTTCACATAAATTTCAAGTGATAACCTAACTCTAAAATTGGGACTGAATTGAGCAGGTCGATCTAATTAATTGGAATAAAAAGAACCCTTGTTCTCGGGTGCAGAAAGCCCTCATTGTTTGTTTAAATTGCAAGTGAGAGAGAGACGGACCTAGGATAGAGCCAAGTCTGGATTTCTTACTTACTACTGGTTCTTTCATTTTAGGCGATTAGCTACTTTTCAGTGAGGATTTACGGGTAGCCGGTAAACGGTCCGGACTTCCTTAGCAGAGTGGGAGGTTTAGAGGATGCCTTAGTCCTCAAGGAACGGGTAGCCGTATTTATACGGTCCGTACTTACTCCTATACTGGCTGAAAGTAGGTCAAACTAGTCGTAAGAACCAGGTCAGTCTGTAGGGAAAATACGGGGCACCTAACAGCTCGTTAATCTTTCCAATATTGTATTATCGCCAACTAAAATTGACCACATAAATCGGCCGAACTCTTACGGCCATCATGTGTTGAGTTGGTGAAATTGGGGGTTTGAATTGCGTTTGTATTGTGTGAGTTCACTCCGCACATTTACGTGCACCGTAGAACTAGTGCCTCATTGATTATCGTGATCTAATCGGTTCTTTTGACATCGAAGATGACTGATTGGGGGGATATTTATTAAAACTTTGCGAATCTCTCATTGAACCCTTCAAAAAGTACGTCTTCAAAGGTCCAAGCGTAACTTGGATCAACCTGGACTCATGACCCTCTTGAGCCCAGGATCACCCACTCTCGGGATGGTTACCTCAAACCATTCCCTTTCTCTCTTCCCACCTCACCGAGGAAGACCTTCGCCTCGATGAGAATATCTTGATTCATAAATCCCTCTTCTAATAAAGAACACATTGCTGATTCAGGCCATATAGAAGACACGAGTAAAATGCCTCCAAAGAAGAAAGAAGAGGAAGAAGAGAACCATGAAGACCCGATGAGAAGTATACTAGCCCGATTGGCTGCATCTGAGCAGCAACAAGCATTACTGAGAGCTCAGTTAGGACAGTTAAATGTTGGGGTCCAACTACCAATGGATGCGGCTTATAACCCGGGACATATCAAATTCATAACTACTTGAGTCCGGCCGAACCCGGAGGTTGATTTTGAGCTGAAGCCGCATTTCCCGAACCTGCTGCCACATTTTGATGGGAATGCTTCTGAGGAGCCATATGCATTCCTAAGGGACTTTGAGCTCATCTGTGCTAACCTCAAACATAACAATGTTAGCCAGGATTATATTAGGCTCAAAGCCCTTCCATTTGCCTTGGGTGGAAAAGCCGATTACTGGGTGAAGAATCTTGGAATCATCGTCACCACTTATGCCCAGTTCAAGGACCTATCCTAAAGAAGTTCTACCCGTTGAGTAGAACTAACATGATGAGGATGCGAATTACGAGTTTTTCCCAATTACCCAATGAAGCCTTCTGTGATGCTTGGGAAAGATTCAAGGACATCCTGCAAAAGTGCCCTTGTCATAGATTAGATGAAAACATCTTGGTCCAATCCTTCTTCACTGGTCTCAACCCTGAGATGCAGGGTTTAGTGAGCGCTGCCTGTGGAGGCAGCTATACATCACGAGGAGTGGATACCGTCTGGAGGGTATTCGAGCAGATGGCTGAAACTAGCCGCTCACAGATGGCCAGCAGGGCCTATACAGGAAAACCATCCCCCAGTTCACTCTCACTTGGAGGGGGAAAATCAGCTGTAGTCGATCTCTCTCAGGACGTGATCCCTAGCATGGGACTTCTTGCTGACAAGCTTACTGTAGTTGAGAAGATCGACAGGAGGATTGATGAGTTAGACCGGAGCGTCTCCAAACTTCCAAAACAGATGGAGGAGTTGACTGAGAAGGTATCTAAGATAAGGATACCCGCCGTGACTGCACCCTCTGCTCCCGTATACCGAGTTCACCATGTTCAGGAGCAGTTGGTGTCAGGGCAACCCCAGCCGTGGGAGCAGGACCAATCCTACACCCACTCTTTCCAGCAGCCACCTCCAGTAGCAGAGACAGTCCAGGAGGAGCCTCCACCAGTTTGGGAGGTGAATGGGATATGGTATACTCAGGACCCTGCCAGGCAGGGAAGTACGGGAGACCGACAGACCTATCAGCGTCCCTCGACCTTTCACAACACCGCATTCCCTCCGCACCACCTCCTTCACAGCAGAGCCCTGGATTCCATCCACCTTAGCAGCAGAGGCAGCAGTACCAGCAGTATGGCCGACAGGGCCATAACCAGACGGGCCAGCAGGGCCCGCAACCCCAGCAGCAGCAGCAGAGGCAGTACACTGGCCAGCAGGGCCAGTCTTCCCGTTCTTCTTCCCAGTCTTATCCACTTCCTTCATCGTCTAGTCCCGTGGATATTCAGCAGCAGATACTCGACGAGCTACGTTCCTACAGGAACGAGGTTCAGGACTTATGGGTGGATGTCAACCGCCTGTCCAGATGGCGAGACGAGCAGACTGCACCCTCTACCTCGATCCCAGCCCAAGTTCAGGCTACCCCAATAGCCTGAATCGTTCTAGTTCTCAGCAGCACTTTGGTCAGGTATACTATTCAGCATCTCCTAAATCTGAACATGAGATTCTTTCGTGTGACGAGGCTAACCACATGTCACTCAGGAGCGGAAGGACCGTGGTCGTACCTGACCGGGCGAGGGACATGAGGAGGGGCATCTCTGGAGCTCTACCTGAGGAGTCTTCAGAGGACGAGGAGGAGAGGCCAATCATATCTCAGAGCCCCATCAGCATCATTCGAGGATTTCTACTCAGGGAGCCGAGAGGAGGAGGAGAGCACGTATGCAACATCGTCAGCATGGATATTCTTCTGAGTCTACGGAGGACCTTGCATCTCCGGTTGTGGCGGATACCACTCCAGCTTCTATTCCACAACCTTTAGTAGATAGTTTTGATTTTGATTCCATGTTGCATCAAAAAGATTCTTGTATGAAGAACTCTGTTTCCGTTAAGTCAAAGAATGATCTTTCAGTTCATGATTCAGATTCTTCATCCTCTGTTTCCTTAGCTTCAATCCTTTCCCCCGTGCTCTTACGGCAGGAAAGCGCATCAAAAAGACTCAGAAAGATGACCCTGATATGGCACAGTTTTGTAAGAAAACATCACAGTTAAGGTGCCATTTGATGAATATGTGGGCTAACCATCCTGCCTTCCAAAAATACCTTAAGGTGAGATGCACACCTAGAAGGGTTAGCAGGAAGAAAGATAACCAAAATATAAAGACACATGTCTTATCGGTAGCCACAACCTATTGTCTCAAGAATCAGACTTTGCCAAAGAAAAAGAGAGACATGGGTGCTCACTATGTGGAGAGTCGTATTGACGACATTTGCGTTTGCACGCACACTCTTAGATAACGGTTCTTCGATCAACTTACTTCCCTTAGCATTATATCAGAAATTGGAGTTGGGACCACTTCGCAAATCTAGAGCTTTACTCCAATTCGCAGATCGTTCAGTGAAGAGACCTAAGGGAGAGTGAAGAACGTCGTTATCTCGATTGAGGGGCAGAACTATCATGTGGACTTCACAGTCTTGGACATGGAGACCCCCAATCATTGGAGAGAATCTCAGATCATTCTCGGGCGACCTTCCTTAGGACCGCAGGCGCAGCTTTTGATTATGGTACGGGAATGATGAAGTCCGTTCTCCAGGCGGAGAGGTGAACCTTGAGATGAAGCAAACCAAGTGTCAGCGACCCGATTCAGAGAATAGCACAGAGTACTCATCTTCAGAGGCAGACTGCAGTTTGATTAGCACAGTTGGGATTTGGGGACAGATTCCTTCAGGACAGAGCGAGACCCTTTCATCTGGAGAGGATATAGTGCATGATGCAGTTTACCAGGTGTTGTCTGATCTTGTTAGAGATGCATCAACCTATTCTCATGATGACATAGAGATCCAACCGGATCTGTCAGTTCCATCCTCTTCGGAACAATCATGGGACATAGATGACGAGTCGGACGTGGCTTTTGCCGACTGTTTGGATACTTTTGACGATCCGACTCCTGATACTTCTGATTTGGTGGCGAATACTACTCAGATTAGCCCACCTTCATGCAGCACGGAACCAGATTCAGATCAGTTCAACCAGATCTGCTTGATGATACCACATTGCCAGAACTGAAATCACTACCTCCTACACTTAAGTATGCCTTTCTTGCGGGACCCAAAGAGAGATATCCTGTCATCATTAGCTCAGACTTATCTTTAGAGCAGGAGTCTAGGTTATTAGAAGTCCTAGAGAGGAACGCAAAGCAATAGGCTGGACAGTGTCGGATCTCGTGGGCATCAACCCCGCTCTCTGCTCGCACCACATTTTTACTGAGGATAACGTGAGACCTTCCCGTGAGTTTCAGAGGAGACTTAACCCAATCTACGGGAAGTGGTGAAGAATGAAATTGAGAAATGGTGCAAAGCAGGGTTTATATACCCTATTTCTGACTCCAAGTGGGTGGCCCCACTTCATGTTGTCCCGAAGAAGTCGGGAATTCAGATGGTCACCAACGAGGAGGCGGTGGAGATCGCGACACGAGTACCCACGTCGTGGCGCGTCTGTGTCGACTACAGGCGCCTGAATGCTGCGACCAAGAAAGATCACTTTCCCTTACCTTTTATTGATCAGATCTTGGAGAGACTCGCAGGGAAAGAGGTTCTTCTGTTTTCTTGACGGGTACTCAGGCTACAACCAGGTGGCCATAGCCCTTGAGGACCAGGAAAAGACCACATTCACATGTCCATTCGGCACTTATGCTTTCAGGCGCATGCCATTCGGGCTCTGCAATGCCCCGGGCACATTTCAGCGGTGTATGATAGCCATATTTGCCGAGATGGTGGGAGATTTCCTGGAAGTGTTCATGGATGACTTCTCGGTCCATGGTGATTCTTTTGATACATGTTTAGCACACTTGGACCGAGTCCTCACGAGGTGTAGAGAGGTGAATCTGGTACTCTCCTGGGAGAAGAGTCACTTTATGGTGACGGAGGGTATCGTGTTGGGGCATGTCATCTCTAAAAGGGGAATGAGGTTGACCCTGCCAAGGTGGAGGTGATCAAGAAACTCGATCCACCTACCAACGTGAAGTCAGTGCGGTCATTCTTAGGGCATGTTGGATTCTATAGGAGATTCATTCAAGATTTTTCAAAGATCGCCCGCCCACTGACTGAGCTCTTAGGAAAAGACACAGAATTCATTGTAGATCACAGGTGTCTGGAGGCCTTTGAGCTCTTGAAGAGGAAGATTTGTGCCTCGCCTATCCTACAAGCTCATGACTGGTCTCTCCCCTTTGAGATCATGACTGACGCTTCAGATTTCGCTATAGGAGCTGTGTTAGGACAACGACGAGAGGGATTCCGTTTGCGATTCACTATGCGAGCAAAATTTTAGATCCTACACAGAAAAATTATACAGTGACTGAAAAGGAAAATGTTCGCGGTAGTATGGGCCCTCGAGAAGTTCAGATCATATATTTTGGGCTCTAAGGTGACAATTTATACTGATCACACAGCCATTCGATACTTAATGGAAAAGAAGGACGTGAAGGCGCGTCTTCTTAGGTGGATTTTACTCCTCCAGGAATTTGATTTAGAGATAAAATAAACCTGGAGTGAAGAATGTTGTGGCTGATCACCTTTCTTGGATTGAACTTAAGGATTCTCCTGATCATGAGCGGATTAGAGAGACCTTCCCAGATGAGTCAATTTGTGCTATTGACTCCCTCCCGTGGTATGCCAACATGATGAACTATCTTGTCTCCAAGCAGGTTCCCCATGGTTGGACTAGGAGCAGCATTGATCGACTGAAGTCGGATTCGAGGAGATACCACTGGGACGATCCTTTCCTTTTCTTCGAAGGACCGGATTGTATTTGGAGAAGGTGTATTCCTCAGGAGGAATACCATAGTGTCCTCACATATTGTCATTCACTTGAGGCTGGAGGACACCATTCGGGAAAGAGAACAGCTCACAAAGTACTTCAATGTGGATTGTATTAGCCGACCTTATTTAGAGATGCCATTGATTTTGTGCGATCGTGCCCGATTTGTCAAAGGATGGGAGGGACAGTTGGACAGAGAGATGAGATGCCCATGCAACCGATGATTATTTGTGATGTTTTTGATGCATGGGGCATAGATTTTATGGGTCCCTTTCCCAACAGCCAAGGACATGAGTACATTTTGTTGGCGGTTGATTATTTATCTAGGTGGGTGGAGGCTATCCCAACCCGAACCGCAGACAGCAAGACTGTTTGTAAGTTTGTGAGAGATCATATTATTGCTAGGTTCGGGGTGCCAAAAGTTTTGATATCTGATGGTGGTAGCCACTTTGTGAATCGAGATATGAGATCTTTAGCTAAGGACTATGGATTTGAGCATAGAGTTACTAGTCCTTACCACCCACAAAGTAAAGAGATGGCATGATCAGCACATTAGGTGTAAAGAACTTTGTCCCTGGACAAAAGGTATGGTTGTTCAATGCCAAATTGAAGATGTTCCATGGGAAGCTCAAAATCAAAATGGACGGGTCCCTTTGTGGTTAAGAAAGTGCACGAGAATGGAAGTGTAGAGATAGCTGATCTCACAGATGGTGCACAATCTCATGTGGTGAATGGACAACTGTTGAAGCATTTTGTTGATTCCAAAGAGCAGTTAGTCCAAGTCAAGGTCATCAACTTCATACAGAGTGAGCACAGAGTAGATACATCTTATTACTCTTCATGAAGATGCAGCATCAAGATTCAACATCTTAGAAGATTCAATCACTCTTGTACATATTCTACCTTCTTTGTATATTCTCGAGATCACGTCGGTTCTCACACTTACTCTTGTCCTATACTTAGGCTGACCAAAGCCTAAGTATAGGGGGGACCGATGCCCAACATGTGTATTTACTCATCATTTCTCCTCTTGACCTCGTCCGCCCCATTTTGCTCTTCTTCTACACTTAAGCTGTCCAGAGCCTAAGTATAAGGGGGGCGGATCGACTTCTATACTTTCTATTATTTTAGCTTTCCTACGCTTAGTACGAGCTATGTCTTTTTGTCGCCTAGTGCCATGAGGACATAGCACAAGCTAAGTATAGGGGGGCGTGTATATATTAGATATATACTTTACCCATACCTCGTACTTTCACTTAGTTTTTGTATATATTATACAATAATTATGGGGTGGGTAAAAAAAAACTCTTTTGCTTAAAAAAAACTTTTCAGAAAAAAGGTCTTTCTTAATCACCTATCTTTTTCAAAAAAAAAACTTCTTTGCCTTTGTTTATATAAAAAAAACTTTTTCTTAAAAACAACAAAAACTTTTCTAAAACTTAAAAAAAACAAAAAAACAAAAAAAACAAAAAAAAAACAAAACTAAAACTAAAAAAAGAAAAAAAACTAACTAATAAGTTGGTTTAATCTCTGACACAATTCACTTTCACACAAGACTAGTGATGATCAAGAACACTTGGTTTATGAGGTCTTGAGATTTTGAGTTAATCAGCCTTAGTCATTAGGGTCCTTGACTTAATTATTCACATTTCTCTAGTTGAAAGATTTGTGTGCTATATTGCATGCTTAGTCTCTACCACCTCACATACACGACTGCAGTTATGGTGAGATGAGTTGTAATTTCACTTGAGGAACTGGGATGAGGGATTTGAGTTTAGACTTGATTTAATGATGCTCGAGGATGGGATAAAATCAATGAAGGCTTCATGAAACCTAAGTGTCAGCACATTTAGCCAGTATGAGAACATGGTTCTTGTACTATCTCTTGATATTTACCTATGTGCCAGGGTGTGATAAAATAAAAAAATGTGTTGATCAGGGTGCGCCAACTCTTGATAAAAGCAGTGGAGCTAGCCAAAAAATACTACAAAGCAATGAAATGTCAAAGAAAAGCTTCTCATTCCACAAAGTCAATTATCAAAAGAGCTTCCACCAAGGCGAGCGCTCCCAACCATTTCAAAGTGTCCACTTGGACCACCGCTATTAGGACCAGGAGTCGGGCTTGCACCAAAAAAGGGCTCTGCATCGTAAATGCTACAAGTCTGGGTGTAGAAGGTACGATAGGTACTCAAAAAAGGCACACCCCGGTGTACTCCCAGGAAAACAAGTGCAGACGGCTCCAACTTCTCTTGACGGACGCACTGATCAACACCAAAAAAATGTGTTGCGTAATAAGGCACTTGAGAGGATCCTTGTTCCAATGAGAGGGAGAGAAGAAATGACACAATCCTATGCCCTCCATCAACTGGTCTTCCATCTACACTTTTAAGTCTGACAACTAAAGAGACGGTGGATTGGATGCAAGAAATGATTTATTCCCTAGTGTTGAGGATCGGGTTCTTAGGAGAGTCTCTTGGACTGGAACCTTGGGTGACGTTGTGACTCTACTCTTGTAACTGCGGTCAACACTTAATGTCATATCCCTTATATATATGTATACAAAGAGAGTCTGATGATTAGGGAAATTGGGTACCTTTTGACTAGAGCTTGGTTCAGCTTAGAATTTTAGGATCTCTAAAACCGAGAGTTCTTGAATGGATCAAGTCTTGTATTCACATGCACAGTCAGGGGTTAACCAAACTTATTCATTCTTTCTTTGCTCGAGGACTAGCAAAGTTTAAGTATAGGGGGGTGATGAATCCACAATTCATCATCTCAATATCTTGATCTTAGCAAAATCCTCGAGTAAAATCCCAAATAAATGTCCATAAAATCCATAAATTAACAAAATAACTCTTGTAAATAAAACACACTAATTATTGTATATAAGATTGTACAAAATAAATTAACACCTAAAAAGCCGCAAAAATAAAGGAGTTTTATACTTGTAAATAGCCCAAAACTTCATGGATTTTTAATAATTTCATTTCAACTCCTTTTTACCTAATTCTTTCTCTAACTTGTTTATAAAAATGTATATAAAAATACAAAAATACAAAAACAAATTTCATCTCAAATAAATGCTCCTAAATCCCAAAGAGAAAAGGCCGTAAAGTCCAACTTCCAAGCTAAATTCCCGCTCCGTATGAACTCCAAATTCACCAAACTCACTTTTAAAGTTCAAGTTAGAAAATTATCTATCCAATGGAAGTGGTTTCATTAAAATCGGAGCTCATTTGCAAAAGTTGGGTTTTGGGACCTAGATGTACATTGTACAGTATGTATATATTCATATTTTCTTCTTTTTATTGTATCTCTCTTAATTATTAAAAATACAAAAAAATCATACTTGTGTTGTATTTTAGTTGTACTATTTTATTGTATTTTTTTGTTGTAAATATCTCTTATTAAAAAGACAAAAAAATTACATATTAGAAAAGTAAAAAAAAATGTGTACATGTTGTTTGTCTTCCCTTGTAAATTGTCCACTATCTATTTTATTCTTTTTTATTCTATTGTAATTAAAGTAGATAACTTTATTTCATTTTATTTATTTAATTATTTTACATTCTCTACAATAACCACCATTCAACTCCATTACTCCACCATATTTTCTAACTTCTAATTCAACTCCACCATTTTATTAACCTCCATCCCACTCCATCTTAATTCTAACTTCCATTTTTCTTCTTCTTTATATACATGCCATTCTCCTCATTGTTGCCTTTGATCCATCTTTATGTGAGGAGAGCCAAGTTCCCAGAGTTGAATCGGTGACAGCGACGCAACCGCGGTCGAGCAACGACGGCCCTCTCTCCGGTGTGATCCGTTGGCTTTCGGCCAACATCGCAGCCGCACTCGCGCGCTGCTCGAGCTCATCGCGCGCCGACGATTCGAGCGAAGACCGTGCTCTCACGAGCACATCATAGGCGACCGTTTCCACCGTAGGTATTTTTTTTTCTTTTTCTTTCTCCATCATTGTTATTTTGTTTGCAATTTTTATCACACCATCACCACTACATCTTCATTTGTCTACCATATCTCCATCACCGTCATCATCATATCATTTTCATCCCCCTTCTTTTTGTGTACATATGTTAAAGAAAATAAAAAAAATAAAAAAACAAAAAAAATAATACACGCAGCAGCGGTGGGGAAGTTCCCACCGCCGCCGCCCAACCATCAGCAGCGCCGCCGCGCGTGGCCGGCGCTCTCACCGCGGCGCCGCCGCGCCGCGGCCCCACCGTCCGCCGATCACCCCAGCCCCCCCCCTCCGCCGCTCTAAGCGCCGCGCAAGGCGGCGCCCCACCAAATTCCTCCGCTCGCCGCCGGTCGCCGTCGCCTTCCCTCGCGCCTCTCTGACCAGCCCAACCGCCCCCACTCTCCGTCGCTGCCCGCGCGAGGTGCTCGCCGCCCTCCCTCGCGGCCGCGCGCGGCCGTGCCGACCTCCCCTACGTTGGGTTCACCTGCAAAAGCCAGAGGAAGAAGAGGAAGAAGAAGGTCCATTTCTTTTAATTTTTTTTATTGTAAAAATTGCATGTTTTTATTTCTCATGTTTTTGTAATTGCATAATAGTCCTTGTAAATATTTTGCATTGTA